>CM075294.1:10075739-10454641 GCA_037672795.1 Lagerstroemia speciosa | reverse complement strand
TCTTCAATAATGCAAGTAAAACTGCAATCGGTAATATATTGTATTATTACCTTCTCTCACAGATGAGTTCCTTGATTGTTAATTTTCGCAACAATAGTAAGTTCCATTGATTTAATTTATTTTAGCAACAATAGTAAGTTCTGCTGTTCTAATTTGCCAACTAATTATTAATAAGTCATGCCTAAGGTCTAGATTAGTTCTATATTCATTTTTTCCAAATTGAAGTTGAGGAATCTAAGATTCCTCTGCTTTTTTTAGAAAAGATTACAAAGGTTGAAGAAATGCCTCTTTTTTTCAAAAATAAGAAACAATTATCTTCTCTATTATTTTAAAGGAGCACATGGTGGTTTTAGTCTATTTTTATTGTTCCACACTGGCCTTCTATTTAATTTATTCTATAATAGATTTACAAGGTTAAAAATGTCCTTTCACATTAGTGCCGATCCCCACTCTCCCCCCACTGCAAGGCAAACTGCTCCAAGTTCACTGTGAAAGCCGTTTCTTTCATTTTCCACTTCCCCCACTCACTCAACTGTTGGCGAAACGAAGAAAAAAAGAAGATGCAGCCTTAACTGTCATTTTCAGATCGATCATCCAGGCACTGTCACCTCAGTCGAAGAGTAGGAAAATCTCTGGGGTGAGAAGATGGAAGAGCTGCCAAGCCCAAGTTTCCAATGCTTACCACCATCTTTAGGGGAGAGTGGAAAGTAGGTAATAAATTTTCTCTAATTTAGTGCATATCAATTATCTCTGGGATAGAATCATTATCCCTTTTCATTTTTTGGCTTCTCGCATCTACCTCCATTTGGATTCGACAAAGGTGCAGGAGAGGAGGAGATTCAACTATAAGGAGGGAGCTGATGGTGCTTCGTGATGTTACTATGAATTCGTTTCGATCAATCATTTGTTCCCTTTGGATGAGCATATAATTCAAATTTGGAATTTCCTGGAACCGATGTGATGGAAAAAGCTTTGAATTTACTCTTGAATTTAGATCAATGTCTCTGTTGCTCCTTTCTTGCAGTCTCTTCTCAAGCAAGAAACGGAACTATAACTGATAGGACTTCAGAATGCTGGTAAGTAATGCTTTGATACAATTGTTGTTCCCTTGCAATTTCTTTTTGTCATTTGTAACGACTTCTGACCCTAACCGGTGCTCTTTGCTCCATTATGTTACTTCAAGACTGGTGGATTTAGCGAAGATATGATTCCAACGGTCCGTCTCTTTCTATGGATATCACACTGATTCACTGACGTAGTTAGGCTTCATGGACTGAGACTGCAGAGAAACATGAACTCAAACTCTGCATGATCTGCGGTTTTTAATTGTTTGTTTCGGACAGTGCCGGAGTAGCAATTGACCAAGGAAGCATACATGTTGACGCTTATGGCTTTGATGCTCGCTCACATCATCCACTGAGATGAATTCTTTTGTAAACTATACAATTGTTCCTTGGTTGTTTCAATTCACTTAAGATAATGTGTAGCAATTTTTTTCCGATTCTAAAGCATATTTGAGTATGCTCGGTTGGTTATGTCATTAAATTTACGGGTATCACCAAGGTTATTGTTCACTTCATGTTCGATGATACTCACTGTGCGTAGCACGGATCGGGTGGCTAGTATAGTTATATACTAGCTGCAGGCCCCGTGCTACGCACGGTGAGAGTCCATGAAAAAATAGTAAACATGCTAATACACATAAATTGATCGAATTAACTAATACTATCACTATATGTACTCTCTCCAAAAATTTGAGTCAATATGTCCAAAGTTCTGCTGTTATTTGATGAGGAGTAGTAAATTTCATATCGTCATTTTTTATAGTTAAAAACTATCCCGAATCATAACACAAAACAATATGATCTATCTCTTCGTTCACTTTTATTTAACTTTTGAATAATCAATTAAGTTCAAATCAAGAGTAATTTGTATTCCTATGTTAGCTATTCATCGGGTTATTGGCTTGTAGGGAAATGATTCATAAACACATTCACTAATCTGTGACTCCGCTACATTGAAGATCATATTTTTAATTTTTCAGTGAATTGCTTTTGTCCATTAGTCATGTTTATATTATTCTTCTTTTCCTAACTATAAGTAGAATGAGTAATATGGGAAAATAGAATAACATAAAAAATTGTTGAACATTCATATTATTGTTTCGTCCAGTTTAAGATAATTTTTTTTTTATCAATTTTGATTATTCTGTTCATGTTTAAATTATTCTTCTTGTCCTAAATATATGCAGAATGAGTAGGATGCGAAAGCATAAATTTGGAATAACAAAAAAAACTTATTGAACATTAATAAACCATTATTTGCAATGATCTTTCCATATGCTGGGCACGTGGATTCATGGTTGTTTTTGAAATAACATAAAGAAAGTGGAGTTTTTAGTCCACGTACTCCTTGATAGAAAGTTTATTCTTATTATCATTTATAGTCTTACTTATATGAATTGTTTATACAATTCACAGAGTTGTATTTAGTAGAAACACCGCACCCTGCACAAAGGACATCGTTGAGCATAACAATTCTTAATTTTCTTCCTTTTTTTCAACCTAAGCCCTCAAATAAACCAACAAAGAACGATTACTTATAGGATACGTAATAAGCAGTGAACAATTATTTTAAATAAGCACTCGACATTGAAGGAAATTTGGAAACCAGATGGGCACAAAGGAAATTCTTCATTGAGAAATAGAACAAACGACATCTAAATAGAACAGTGTGCGAACTTTATCGAATAAAAAAATTAGGGAGTTTTACATCAGATAGATGGTCAAGTAGTAATTGACAACTTAGGATAAAGAAAGTGTAATTTTTACTCCACGCACTGCTTGTGAAAGCTGAAAGGCTGAAAGCTTCAATTGTATTACCTGCATCATCATCATCATCAATCATTGACGGTTACATAGGAAAAATTTTTCCTATGTAAATTTGAACAGGAGATGTATGCGGTAAAAGCCACTAATGAACGGAAAAATTATTAATTTTCTTCATTTTTTTTCAACTTAAGCTCTAAAATAAAAAGATAGAGAACGATCACTTACAGGATAAGTACTAAGCAGTAAACAATTGTTTGAAATGAGTACTCAGCATTGAAGGAAATTTGGAAATCAGACGGGGCACAAAGGAAATCTAAATAGAAGAGCTTGCAAATTTTATCGGATAAATAAAGATTAGGGAGTTTTACATCAACTAGAAAGCTCAAGCGGTAATCGACAACTTACGATAAAGAAAGTGTAATTTTTACTCCACTTACTTCACTTGTATTACCTGCACCATCATCACCATCCATTGACGGCTTGACAACAAATGTATGTGGTAAAGCCACTACACGTGATGTGATTAATAGAAATCACCTCATAAATTTGAGGAAATCACCTCATAAATTTTTCTCAATTAACACAATTAAACTGTAAGAAACCATCTCATAAAAGAGCTGCGTAATATATTAGGAGAAATCACAACCGCATAGCAGAAGACCACCGCTCCGAAGGCAAAGGCACCTCCAGCTGCACCTAACCGATCACTGTTGAGCGCGTGCATCAACAGCCACAAACTTACACCGACCATCCTCGCTTGA
The DNA here is from genome assembly GCA_037672795.1 of Lagerstroemia speciosa. NCBI lineage: Eukaryota > Viridiplantae > Streptophyta > Magnoliopsida > Myrtales > Lythraceae > Lagerstroemia > Lagerstroemia speciosa. Next base: position 10,451,049 of record CM075294.1, on the reverse strand, counting down.
AGGCTGAGCACTGACTTGAACTGGAAAAGTGTAACGATTGAAGAAACAAGGAACCAACGTAAGAGGCAAGAATCATGGATTCAAAGAACAAATGGGAAATGGAACAACAAGAAGCAATAATCACTGCCCTAAATTCACCGAACGGATTAAGAACATAACAGATAAAGAATGCAATAAATGAGAAATGGAGAAAGTCGAATGTGTGGAGTGGTTAAAAGAAATGGAACGAAGAGATGGGAAGGAAGGAAGGAGTGGAAGTTAAGAAAAGGGACGAAGAGATGGGGAGGGAGGAGGAGTGGACGGGCAGTTTTTTCATTGAGAGGAGAAAGTGAGATCTACTGCAGAGAAGAAAGTGGGATGCTGAGTCAAAAAAAAAAAGGTGGGAGGTTGCCACCATGTGGAAGTACATTATTACCCCTTAACTAAAGGCTTTAAATAGAAGTTGACGAAGGTTATTTTAGGAACTACAAAAGTGACACCAAAAACTCACCTCTTCCTTTCAAATAGTAATAGATAATTGTTCCCTCTTGCAAGAAGTATTTTAGACCCCATGCAAAATCAATAAAACACTCAACATTATCTAAGAACTTGTCTAATTCCAGTTCGACCAGGATGTAGTCTATTATACATCTCTATATATAACCCATGGGAAGGAACACTTATCTGTGACATGTAATATCATAATCCGCTATTGATAATCAATAGCTAAACAATATAACACACGTTCGTTATTATAAATTTCTACAATAGTAGTTAGAAAACTTGCCCTTTAATAAGCATCATGCAAATGATCTGTGCGAAGATAATTGTAATATCATCCAAAGCAATATCATCCAAATATTTGAGTTAGAAAAATTACATTATCATTCTAAGGGATATATATATCTAGATGAAGGATAGCCAAACATGTGCAATATAATAAAATGAAGAAAGGGATGGTGATAGTTGGACAATAGATACGAGGAAGAAGTAAAGGAATATGCTCCCTCTCTATATATATAATTAGTCGTTAGATTTTTCAAAATATTTTCAATTAATTTATCCAAAAAATCTTATGAAATCTGCATTTAAAAGCTAATATAGAACAATAGTTATCATTACAGTTTATTATTTATAGTACATGTTGACATTTGCAAGAGTTTTCTCTCGGAATAGTCTAAGATAAATCTGAGAGAAAACTCTCGAAAACTCATCGAGGGACATGTTGCTCAAAAGCCTCTAAGAGTTATGAGAAAAGTCTCTCATAAACAAGGTAAAATAACATGACATATATCTACTACTAACTTTCGAAAGGGCATGTCTCAAATTCAATGAAATCTTTACTGAAAAAGAAAATAATATGGAAGTACTTTTATCATGAAAAATTGAAAAAAAAAATATTACCACAATATATGACGTTTTATATTTTTAACATATTTTGACAGTTTTTTGTAGTATCTCTCTCATATGTTTGAGAAACATCCACGAGAACGCTCTGGAAAACTAATTGAAAGCCCCATAAATAGAAGCTCTTGGACATCTATCGAATATATTGGAGGTGCCATGAAAACACTCTCGAATGCCTCTCAAATATTGCGAGAGACGTGCAATAAAAGCTCATATTCGCACCCTTCCCCCAATTCTAATCTTGCCCCTCACAATATATCACCAGACTACTCAACTAACTTTCTATTGACGTCTCTCGGATTCCAACTAAATGAATTTTCCGTTAATCATCTCTCGTGTCTCTCTCCAACTATATTTTAACCAACCCCACTCTCTCAAATTTTGGTCGTTGCCTTGTTAGATCTCCTTATCTCTTGAAATTTTATCTCAGTAATTAAAGGAATTCTCATAGTGAATGTGATGTAAAATACACCATAATTTGATTTTAACAATCACAGTAAAATTTAATTACAGTTAATCTTAGACTTTTAATTGTGATGTAAAATTTAATTACACTTGAAATATACGCAGAAATAAACAAAAACTTATTTTAACTTATGAATAAAACCATACAAGCTGATAATTCACACAGCAAGATTTTGTCCACCTTGCACCAATCCCACCCACATCATTGTACTGCAAACCACCAATTTTCCGATATCTAAAGCACCACCACTTTTCCGACATCTAAAGCACACCAAAGATTATCCACATCATCTTTGGATGCTGTATTATTAGGAAATGAGAGATCACACAAAAGTACTTATATTACAGTGCATCCAGAAGCGTTTTCTTCACTAAAGCAACCCCCACAACTACTTGTTTGAAAAATGGCATTGAATTGAATGAGAAATTGTTCTCATGGATTGAAAATTATGTTTGGATATAAGTCCAATTGAATGAGAAATTGAAGGAATTGAAATGGATTTAAGTCCATGGACTTATTATTTGTAATGTTTATGGGTTGGGTTTAAAAAAGTCCATAAAGATGCCTAGGCCTATAAGGGCCTATAGGGCCCAAAGAGCCTATATAGGAGATGGCGGAAACTCAATCCCACATCAATTATGGATGATGATTTCAAATGGTGTATAAGCTAAGAGTGATCTTATCATAAGTAACTACTTCAGTTACAATAAACGGCTTCCTTGCGGCTCCCGCCGATGTCTGGAGGTGCTGGCCGAGTTTTGCCATTTCTGGAAATTTTGTTTCTCCTCCAATAAATCTGCCTAGGATTCCCGACTCTTTGGATTCCTTACGATTTAGGGCAATAAACGTCGGATTAAAGGGCGTATTAAGGTACGACATTTAGAGCCAACTTTAATAAGGGCCCTAAATGCCCGATTCGGTCGAATTGATGGCCGGTTCAGAGCAATTAAGGGCCGATTTCGGGTCTTCAATTCCCGATTCTCTGCCATTAAAACTACCAGCTCCCTCCAACACTATAAATAGAGGGCTCCTCCATAGGTTCTGCACACCCTTCACAAGCTCTCAAGCTCTCACTTCTCCTTTCTGCATTCTGCATCATTTTCCTGTAGTTTCCAGCTTCAGTTCCGATTCGCCTCCAGTTTCGGGTCTCATGCAACCTCAAGCTCAGCGTCGTTGTATCCTGGGAGATTGAAGCCCACACTTCCTCAGCACGACCAGAGGGGACGAACCAATCTTAAGGACACTGTGACTGTCATAGGTCTCGACATCCAGTAACAAATTTTTTATTATAAGTTTATCATTTCTATTTTAGTGATATTCGGTTCGTTCTTATTCTTCTTCTACTCCAATTTCTGGTCGGTCGTTCTTGTACGATTTCATGTCTATAGAAAGATAAATTAATAAAATTATTTTTATACTAATTCTTCAATTGTGGCCATCGAGATAATTGTTATCAAATTTATATATTTGTAGATACACTACTCACATAGTAAATGTGTTTCCCACCTTGGCACTCGTAAGCCGGCCTTCCGCAACCATCATGACACATCTGCAGTGGCCTGTAACCATACCAGCATAGGCCACAGCCCCCCTAACATGGCGGGCAACAACACAGGCCATAGCCCCTGTAACACGGCGGGCAACAGCACCGGCCATGGCCCCTGTAACACGGCTCAGGCGACTTTGCTGGAGCCGGTTTGGACGGCGCTGGAGCCGGTTTGGGCTTGTCGGGATTATCTCGATGCCGAGAATTGTATCCCCTCCCTTGCAGCAGATCTTAGCCTTGATCTTCTCCGGGCTGCAGCACACCACTGTGATGATCACCGTATTCTGCTTCTCGTCGTAAATCTGGTCACGGATCTCTGTTACAAAACACCGACCGAGCAAAACGAGCTCAGTTTTCCTTCTATTTCAATCAACGAATCGCAACAGAGCAGTAATTCTGTGATCGAGTCACAAAAATTAATGAGTACTTCAGTTGGTGACTCTCACGGGGGAAACTGCAAAGAACTTTCTTGATCTTCCTGTAGCATTTCCTGCACTGAAGGTCCACCTTTATTAGCATCCTCGTGACCTGCAAATCGAAACTGATGAGTACGCTAGCAATGTCACAGCCGATCTGATCTTCTAAGCTTGAGAAGACAGAACTTCGTCAAAATTCCAGCAAAAACACAAGCTTAAATGAGAAGGTAATATCTCCAAAGTCCCGCGGTTTTTGCAGACGAGATGATCATGATTCAAGTACACAAACCAGTGATGGAAGAAAATGCAGAGGAACGACGATAAGATTTTGGGCAACGGAAGTCGCAGGTAAAGAACTGAAAATGCAAGAAATCGATGGGGAAGAAAGGAACTTCATTGCACAGATAAGGTGGGAAAAAGGAGAAACAGCCCTTCTTCTCCACCATAGCTGAGAGTGATGTAAGATGAGTGAAGGACGAGAGTGATGATCCCTTCCTGCAATGTTAGGGACGGAGGGATTTGAAGGGGTGGGACTTGGGAATGGAGCAGGCTTGAGAGTCAATGGACTGGTTAGCAAATTCCAGCGTACCGTTTTGTAGAAGGAAGGTGCAAAATTCGAGCAAAAAAGGTTCTTAAAAAATTGTTGCTTATAAACTATTTTCGTGTATATTATTGATATCTCAATTCTATAGGGAAATCGCATTTTTTTTGTAAAAAGATGTGATCTCTTATTCTTTTTGGCAAACAAATCACATCTTGAAATGTAATTTTAGGTTAAAATAAAATTTACATTTTAGCATTCAAGTTTCATTTTTTTGTAATTTAAAAATTCTTATTTACGAAAGGGGTCACATTAAAAATGTGATCTCTTAACAAAATGAAACCACAAATTCAACTAGCTATTTTTTAATGATATAATAAGAAATAATTTCTGAGAAACAGTTTTTTAAGAATTTTTTTTGGCAATGTACAGTACAATGAGATGGAGCGAGGCACGGTGGTGGTAGATTCTTTGGTTTCTCCCTTTTGTTCTGACGTTCAAATTCGTACCGGTGGCTCCAATAGCAGCAATGTGCGAAAATACCATATTTTTATATGCTTTCGTTTAAAAAATAGTATTACTGAAATTATTTTCAGAAATGTCGTATTAGATCACGGATTGAACATGTGATCTCTTAAATAAAATAAAATCGCAGCATACGATACCGAAAAAGTTTTTAGGTAAATACTTTGATAAATATAATTTCTTATAAATCATTTTTAAAAAATACGATGTTGTGGCTCCATCCTTGCTCCCATAGGCCCGTGACGTGCCGGGCGGCATTGAATATTATGGTTATCGTTGACTTGACATGGGTCGTCGAAAAACAGTTTGGGAAAATTTTTAACAAGGGTTTGATTTGAGTGTTTTGTTATGGGAAATTTAATACTACAATTAAAATTTTAATTATAGTACAATTTTCTTAGAAAAAGTATGAAAAAGAATTAATTAAAAAATTATATAATATTTTACGATTTTTTTAATTTCTTAAATCCTTTTATAGCAAACCGTGGATGAAGAGCTTTGTGGTTGTTGACTATTCAAATTGAGATTCGACATGTGCTGGCTTTGATTGAACCATTTCTCCTCTCCAAGCATCAAGTAATCGGCAACTTCCCAACGAAGGTTACGTGCCATGTGGGAGACTCAACGTAAAAAGTCATTTATGAGTTGTCGGAAATTTTTTTCTACTAAATTGAATCATCGATTTTAAGCCATCGGATTTTCTATGTCACATTCAAAGCATTATTACTATCAGCAACTCCCAAGGAAGGTTATGCAGTCGAAAATTCTACTATCTAATCGATGGATCGTTAAATATGAGGAAAAAATTTAGAGCAATCTGATCGTTTACTTTGATTTGAATTGTACATGATGAGAGTGAGTGTTACATTCCACATCGATAATAAGCATATCAAAACTATAACACATTTATAAATAAATATTGCTGCACAGATATTTATAAATTTTTAATTTGCATTAAATATACTTTTTACAATGTGAATATTCTCTCTGATTATATTACTATGAAGAGGATAATTTTATTTAAAAAAATCATTTTATCAAAACCATAACACAGTTAAAATATATAGAAGTCATGCAATGTAAGAACTGTATAGAGAGAGAAAATATATGACTAATATGCACATCAAAACCATAACACATTCATAAATAAATATTGCTACACAGATATTTATAAATTTTTAATTCGCGTTAAATGTAATTTTTATAATGTGAATATTATCTCTGATCATATTACTATTAAGAGAATAATTTTATTAAAAAATCATTACTCTTTATATGTAACAAAAATTGCCAAACGAGAAGACGAATTTATATAAGATTTCATAAATGAATATTAAACAGATACATTAATGTATCCTAAAAAGTAAAAAATATGCGAATAAATATGTTTAGCTAATATATTATAAAATTTATGTCAAATATGATTATCAATGATTAATTCTATATTATTTCCTACAATAAGATCATGAACTTTTCCAAAATTTCATACATCAATTTAACTTTTTAACTACTTCAACAATTGGTAGAATACATCCAACGATGTAATCATCATTTTGGTACATAGTTGAAATTTCAAACAAATGTACGTACCGAAAGTGGATTGGCAAATATTGATAGGATACCAATTGTCATGTCATCAGAAAATTGCTCAAAATCAATAAATTGCACAATATCATTTTTAATCGGCTCCAAATATTTATCGATAGTCTTTTAGAATTTTGTCGATACAATAATGCAACATTTTTCAACAAATATTGATTATGAGAATCATCAAAATTTTAAAAATAAAATCTACCAAATCATGACATTAAAGTAAAATATAATAATGTTAAAAACTTTCCACAAATTTCAATAAAATAATTTTTTCAAAAATATCGACAATACTCTTATTGGCAATTAATTGTGTAAAATATCGACAAAATTCCATCCACCATATCATCGGTAATTTGGTAAAGTGAAAATTAAAAAGTTTCGATAAAGTTCAGACTAATTAATTAACAGATAATTAGCAACTAATATTTTTATCGACACTTTATCAATAATTTATCAATATATTTATGTAATTATTTTCAACAGGTGAAAAGGTATTTTATTGTCGAAAATTTGACGAAAATGTTTCAGAAAATTTATCAACAATATGTTTGCCGGTTAAAGTAAATTTTCTTGTAGTAAGTCCAATACTATTATTGAGGTTTGAGTCCTGACTTATACAAATGAATTCTAATATCATTGGTTTCAAAAGACTTCATGTATGTTGCACTTCACGCAAAAACACCTTAGTGTTCCCTCTTGCAAGAAGTATTTTAGACTCCATACAAAATATATAAAAACCTCAACATCATTTAAGAACTTATCTAATTCTAACTCGACCGAGATATAGTCTATTATACATTCATATATAACCTACAGGAAGGAATACTTATCTGTGACATGCAACATCATAATCTACTATTGATAATCAATAGCTAAAGAAAGATAGTGCATATTCGTTATTATAAATTTTGACAACAAGTGTCATGCAAATGATCTGTGCTAAGATAATTGCAATATCGTCCAAATATTTGAGTTAGGAGAATTACATCACCATTCTAAGGGATATATATCAAGATGAAAGATGAGTAAACACGTGCAATATAATAAAATGAAGAATGGGATGATGATAGTTGGACAATAGATATAAGGGAATAAGAGGTGAAGTAATATGCTCTGTTTATATATATATCATTAGTTGTTAGATTTTTCAAAATATTTTCAATTAATTGATCCAAAAAATCTTATGAAATACGTATTGAAAAACTAACATAAAACTGCAGTTAGCATAAAAAGTTGAAATAAGTTATCATTACAGCTTATCATTTATAGCGTTGACATTTGCAATAATTTTCTCTCGGAATAGTCTAAGATAAATCTAAGAGAAAACTCTTGAAAACTCATCAAAGGACATGTCCTCTAAGAGTTCTAAGAAAAGTCTCTCATAAACAAGGTAAAATAACATGACATACATCTATTGTTAACTATCAAAAGGGCGGTCTCTCGAATTCTATAAAATCTTTATTGAAAATGGAAGTACTTTTATCACGAAAAATTGAAAAAAAAAAGTATATCCACAATATATGACATTACATATTTTTAACATATTTTGAGAGATTTTTCTAATATCTTTCGGATATGTTCGAAAAACATCCACGATAATGCTCTAGAAAACTAATTGGGAGGCCCATGAATAAAAGCTCTCGGATACCTATTGGATTTATTGAAGGCGCCAAGAAAGCCTCTCGAATGCCTCTCGAATATTGCAAGAGACATGCAATAAAAGCTCATGTATGTACCCTTCTCTCATTTCGAATCTCGCCCCTCACAATAAGTCACCGGACTACTCAACTAACTCTCTATTGACGTCTCTCGGGTTCCAACTAAATGAATTTTCAATCTATCATCTCTTGTGTCTCTCTCGAACTATATTTTAACCAACCACACTCTCTCAAATTTTGGTCATTGCCTTGTTAGATCTCCTTATCTCTTGAAATTTTATCTCAATAATTAAAGGAATTCTTGTAGTGAATGTGATGTAAAATACACCGTAATTTGATTTTAACAATCACAATAAAATTTAATTACAAGTAATCTTAGATTTTTAATTGTGATGTAAAATTTAATAACACTTGAAGTATAAGCAGAAATAAATGGAAACTTATTTTAACTTATGAGTAAAACCATACAAGCTGATAATTCACCCAGCAAGATTTCGTCCACCTTGCACCAATCCCACCCACATCATCGTACTGCAAACCACCAATTTTCCTCTATCTAAAGCACACCAAAGATTATCCACATCATCTTTGGATGCTATATTATTAGGAAATGAGAGATAACGCAAAAGTACTTACATTACAGTGTATCCAGAAGCATTTTCATCACTAAAACAATCCCCACAACTACTCACATAGTAACCGCGGCGCCCCCCTTGGCACTCGTAAGCTGGCCTTCCGCAACCATCATGACACATTGGCAATGGCCTGTAGCCGTAGCAGCACGGGCCATAGCCCCCGTAACACGGCGGGCAACAGCACGGGCCATAGCCCCCGTAACATGGTGGGCAACAGCACATCCTGGTTTGTGGACATCCTGCAGCTGGAACCTGAGCTACCGGCTCAGGTGGTTTTGATGGAGGCGGTTTGGGCTTTGGCTCAGGTTTGGGCTTTGGCTCCGGTTTGTCGGGGATTATCTCAATGCGTAGAATTGTATCCCGTGCCTTGCAGCAGATCTTAGCCTTGATCTTCTCCGGGCTGCAGCACACCACTGTGATGATCACCGTATTCTTCTCCTCGTCGTAAATCTGGTCACGGATCTCTGTTACAAAACACCCACCCAGCAAAACCAGCTCAGTTTTCCTTCTATTTCAATCAACGAATCGCAACAGAGCAGTAATTCTGTGATCGAGTCACAAAAATTAATGAGTACTTCAGTTGGTGATTCTCACGGGGGAAACTGCAAAGAACTTTCTTGATCTTCCTGTAGCATTTCCCGCACTGAAGGTCCACCTCTATTCGCATCCTCGTGACCTGCAAATCGACACTGATGAGTAGTACGCTAGTAATGTCACAGCCGATCTGATCTTCTAAGCTTCAGAAGACAGAACTTAATCAAAATTCCAGCAAAAACACAAGCTTAAATAACAAGGTAATATCTCCAAAGTCCCGCGGTTTTTGCAGACGAGATGATCATGATTCAAATACAGAATCCAGTGATGGAAGCAAATGCAGAGGAACAATGATAAGAGTTTGGGCAACGGCAGTCGTAGGTAAAGAACTGAAAATGCAAGAAATCGATGGGGAAGAAAGGAACTTCATTGCCCAAATAAGGTGGGAAAAAGAAGAAACAGACCTTCTTCTCCACCATAGCTGAGAGTGATGTAAGATGAGTGAGGACGAGAGTGATGATTCGTTCCTGCAATGTTAGGGACGGAGGGATTTGAAGGGGTGAGACTTGGGAATGGTGCAGGCTTGAGAGTCAATGGACTGGTTAGCAAATTCCAGCGCACCCTTTTGTAGAAGAAAGGTGCAAAATTCTTGCAAAAAAATTTCTTCAAAATTTATTGCTTATAAATTATTTCTGTATATATTATTGAGATCTCAATACTATAAGGAAATCGCATTTTTTGTAAAAAGATGTGGTCTTTTGTCCCTTTTAGTAAAAAAATCACATTGAAATGTAATTTTAGGTTAAAATAAAATTTACATTTTAGTATTTAACTTTCAATTTTCTGCTATTCAAAAATACTTATTTATGAAAGGGATCGTGTTAAACATGTGATCTCTTAACAAAATGAAATCGCAGATTCAACTAGCTATCTTTTGATGATATAATAGGAAATAATTCCCGAGAAACCGTTTTTTAAGAATTTTTTTTTGGCCCACTACGATGGAGCGACGCACTCTGCGGTGCACAGTAGTGGTAGATTCTTCGGTTTATCCCTTTCGTTCCGACGTTCAAATTCATACCGGTGGTTCCAATGCTAGCAACGCGCGAAAATATCATATTTGTATAAGCTTTCTTTTAAAAACCAGTATTACATAAATTATTTTTTAAAATATCGTATTACATCGCGGATTGAACATGTAATTTCTAAAATAAAATGAGATCACAGCCTACGGTACCAAAACAGTTTTTGGGTAAATACTTTGATAAATATAATTTCTTATAAATTATTTTTAAAAAGTACGATGTTTTGGCTCCATCGTTGTTCCCATTGGCGGGCGGCATTGAATGTCATGGGTATCGTTGACCTGACATGGGTCGTCGACAAATAGTTTGGGAAAGCTTTGAAAAAGGGTTTTGATTTGAGTGTTTTGTTATGGGAAATTTAATATTACAATTAAAATTTTAATTATCGTATAATTTTCTTAGCAAAAGTGTGGAAAAGAATTAATTAAAAAATTATATAATATTTTACGAATTTTCTTAATTTCTTAAATCGTTTTATATCAACCCGTGGATGAAGAGCTTTATGGTTGTTGACTATTCAAACTGAGATTCGACATGTGCTGGCTTTGATTGAACCATTTCACCTTCCCAAGCATTAAGTAATCGACAACCTCCCAAGGAAGGACGTACTGTGGGGGACTCAACGTAAAAAGTTATTATGAGTTGTCGAAAATTTTTTTTATTAAATTGAACCGTCGATTTTAAGCCATCGGATTTTCTCTGTCACATTCACAGCATTATTACTATCAGCAACTCCCAGGGAAGGTTACGCGGTGGAAAATTCTATTGTCTAATCGTTGGATCGTTAAATAAACGAAAAAAGTTTAGAGCAATCTATTTGTTTACTTTGGTTTGAATTGTATATTATAAGAGTGGATGTTACATCGCACACCGATAATATAAAAAAATAAATCATAAGGTTTTGGGCGGAAATAACATAATCTCTTATAAAGCCCACTATCAATAATATAATATGTGAGCGCATGTCTCCGGCAGTCTCCCGCTGATGTAAGCCTATAAACCCGATGGTCTTTTCTAGGCCCAGTCGCCTATTTCAGTTCACTCACATAATTTTATAATTCAATACTATTTAATTAAATTGATGAACAATTCAATGGTTCGGTGAGAAAATTTTTCATTTATTACTACTACTACTGCTGTATCCATCGATTTCATTTGCTTTGCAATAAAAATGCATATATTAATATTGCCTAGTTAATTACGTATTCCATACTGTCAGCTATTACAAGTCTCGAATTACGTACTTAGAGGTTACATTTGGTACAAAAGAATTGAAAAAACTAGAACGAGATGAGTAATTTGACCCTATTTTTGACATTTTTCCACTTGATTGTACTCATGAAACCTGTTACGTGCATTCCATAAGCGTAGGCTTTTTTTTTTTTCAAATTACTGGAGTGGTGTTTCCTTTAAAAAAAAGATATGGAATACTCATTCTATCACTTCACATAATTATATCCTTTCATATTTTAAATATGCACTCGGCAAATAGCTGAAATTTCCCCACCCAGATCTTGGCCTTCCATGAAAAAATGGCAAGTTCCTGGTTTTGGGTGTGATAGGATATGAGGCATCGCATAAAATCTGAATTTTATTATATTTTTAATAAGTTTTTAAAATTTTTTATTTTGTTTTTTATAATTTCCTCAAATAATTTTGATTTTAGAAATTTTATTTAAAGCTTTTTTGAAATAATTTGTCTTATTTTAAATTTCCTTTGCTATAAATATTTGAGCTTCTTACTGATAATTACTGCAATATGTAATTGCCCTATTTTATCTCTGAGGGTATGCTTGGGTCAGAGGCGAATGAGGGGAACGGAGGGGAAGTATTTCATCTAATTTGGATTTTTTTGGTTTCTCGCCCAATATCGGTATCCGAAGGCTAGCCGACTAATCCGGATTCGGGATACGATTGGGCAATTTCCCGGGGACCCCTCCTAAGAAGATCTGATGCATCCATAGTGATTCAAAAGTGGATCTTATACTTAAGCGACTAAAGCCCCTTTCACTTCAACTAATCAGTCAACCTCCATTGGTTATTTGGATTTATTATAATAAGGGGAAATATGGGTAAAAATTGACCTCGTATGCATATAACTTATTAATTAATAAATAAAAATATCATTTTCTTCATATCAAACATGACTATGACCTTTTTCTTGTATTCACTATCAAATGTAAATAATTCAATAAACCAAATGAAACAATTACAAGATATAATTCAATCATATAATCAAAAGAGAGAATACTCTATATTATTATAAAATTGGCTTAGAGGCCCGCGCTACGCTATGGATTAAAATAATAAATATAATTGTCTTTTATAAGAAAGTGAATGAATTACATTAAAATATAGAAATATTTAAAAAACACAATCAAATCTCTTTTTCGCAAAAAAAATTGTCATTTATTTAGAAAGAGATATGTTATTATTCGTTTTACGATTTTTTATTTACCGGTATAGAAATAATACACATTAAAAATTAGGACATAAATATAATATTTATCTCTTTCTTGTAAACAATATATTAATAGTCTATTGTATTCAAGGCTGGTTAATTATGTTCAAATGTCGTTTGTTTTTTGTAAAAGTAACGCGTGAGAGAGAATTAGAAATATTAGTTCGCTTTATTAATAAATAATTTCATTCCATTTCCCTTAAATGGAGAATTGATTCCCCTATAATAATAGAATCAAATCCTGAATAAAAATAAAATGCATATATTCTATTCTTATACTCAAAATAAAAAATTTTAATAATAAATTATATATTAATATATGTTATATATTTTTAGATAAATATTGACATATATTTATTGATGATATTTATTTATTTTCAATAATATATTCTATGATTTATTAATATTATTAAATTCACACATTATATATGAACTAACATAATTAAAAAATTTAATTGTGACACGATTTTTTTATAAATAATTTTTATACCATATTAATAAATAAGTTAACTAAACTCTATTTTATATAAATATTTTAAATTGTAAACAAATAATAATAAGGATTTAAATTTTAAATTCAGTCAAACAAAAACTAAAATTTGTCATTCCACTTCAACTTCTTGTGACAAATCAAACCGTTCCTGAATATGTTATTATTTTATCTTAAAACTGCTTAAGAAAAAAAAGGGGTTTGATTCTGTATTACAAATCAAACGGCTCCTAAATATGTTTATTATTTCATCTTAAGACTACTCAAGACAAAAATAAAACCTAAATATGCTATTATTTCATCTTAAGAATACTCAAAGACAAGAAAGAAGAAAGGCTGTTCACGAGGAGATTTGAACCCCGCCTGTCAACACTATGGCCCAACCACTGCGGCAGACTTTAGCTCAATGTTGGCTGAAAATATATGTATAGGGGAAAAGAATTGGGACACGGCAGCTCACAGCTGCTGTCACGTGGAGGCTTTAATAGAGCGTTTGTAACTCTCTTTTAATCAAAAGAGAGAATACTCTATATTATTAAAAAAATAAATTATTGTACATTGGACTAGTGCTGAAGGTGTTGGTTGGGAGTTGAGAGTAAAGAGACGACGGTTCGTTTCTAATTTTAGTTGAAAGAAAAGTAATATTAGAGTTTTTATATTGATTTTATAAAATGAGTACTTTGGTAATTTTATTTTATATGAAGTTTTAATATTTGTTTCACGTCATTCAATCCCAAATCTAGATGAAAAAAGTGGAGTCTGGAGGGGATCGGAGTAAACAACTCACATCCAGCCTCCTTCACCTCCATTAAATAAAAACATCCAAACAAGTAAAAATTTCCCGTCCATTCATCCTCTATCACCCATCCAAACATAAGGTAAATTAATTTATTTTCCATATTTTACTATTTCGTATAAATTTTCTTTTTTTATTTCTATTTCATTTTTTGAATTTTTCAAATCTTTCCTTACTCGCCACTTAGTTTTCCATTTTTATGGATTCGCTGATCTGGCACAATATAAATATATGCGCGTTGTCATGTAGTGTGAAGTGGAAGTTTGACTTGACTAAATGATGGATGAATTAAATGGAGCCAAATGAGATTGTACCCACCAATTAGGAAATCAAGCACGGGAGTCTCGGTCCATCTTTCTTTTTCCTAAGGTCAAGGTTTTGTCGGTGTAAATATCGGTCCATCTTTCTACAGGTCGTCTGAAGCTAGTTAAGCTGGGAATAATTTTTCACGACCACTGTTTCCCAACAACATTTGAGTCAGATCTTTTCTTATTACGTGAAATTTGAGAAATTATTGAATGACTCGCGAGAAAATCTATGAGATAGGTGAGTTCGATTCATGCAGCTATTTGTGAGGTAACTGCAGATGTATCTTATACACGAACTTAACTAAAAAGGCATGTTGGATGTTTACGCATTCCGAAAGAATAAACTCATTATTAAAAAAAAAAAATATGTTACGTTTTTTCGTGAAATAGGAATTTCAGCAGGAGATTGTCTTCCATAGAAAGACTTTCTAGAAAATGGAAATTTCTAGCGGATACTGCGGCGGAAAAATGTCCCAGGCGAGAAATTTGTTACATGAAGTTAGATCCCCGCGTGAGACATGAACCGCCCACTAGAAAAATGACATGTGTCTACCGGAGCAAGAAATTATCCATGCATCCCTTACAAAGGAGTCCAAAACTTCCTGTTTCTTTAAAATGTGCCCCGACTTCTCCCCCTCTGCTTCGAGAAACTTGTGTACGTATCTGTAAGATTCATTTAGAATTATCTTTTCTACGTTTGATTTAAAAAAATATATTTTAAATAATTAAATTTTTATTAACTCGTGACATCACATAAATACTGACACGTGATGTACCCGTTACGAGTAAGAGTCTCTCGGCCTCCTCCATTCACTTCTCCATCATCTTCTCTCTCACCCTCAATTGCACTGAGAACATCCTTATGCAATTATTTTGTTTGTGTGTACAATTAAATTCATTTAAAATATATAAAAGTCATGCAATGTAAGAACTGTATAGAGAAAGAAAATACTAATATGCATGTCAAAATCATAACATATTTATAAATAAATATTGCTGCACATATATTTTGAAATTTTCAATTTGCGTTAAATGTAATTTTTACAATGTGAATATTCTCTCTGATCATATTACTATTAATAGAATAATTTTATTTAAAAAAATCATTTATCTTTATATATAACAAAAATTACTAGACGAGAAGGTGAATTTATATAAGATTTCTTAAAAAATATTAAACAGATATATTAATGTATCCTAAAAAGTAAAAAAAAAAAAATGTGAATAAATATGTTTAGCAACTATATTACTAAATTTATGTCAAACATCATAATCAATGATTAATTAATTCTATATTATTTCCTACAATAAGATCATGAACTTTTCCAAAATTTCATAAATTAATTTAGCTTTTTAACTACTTAAAGGATTGGTAGAATACATCCAACGATGTAGTCAGCATTTTCGTATATAGTTGAAATTTCAAACAAATGTATGTACTGAAAGTGGGTTGATAAATATTGATAGAATACAAGTTATCATATCACCATAAAATTGCCCAAAATCAATAAATTGCACAATATCATTCTTCATCAGCTCCAAATATTTATCGATAGTTTTTAGAATTTTCTTGATACAATAATGTAACATTTTTCATCAAATATTGATTCTGAGAATCATCAAAAATTTAAAAATAAATTCCGCCAAATCATTAATCATTCATTAAAGTAAAATATAATAATATTAAAAACTTTCCACAAATTTCAATAAAATAATTTATTCGAAAATATCAAGAATACTCTTGTTGGCAATTAATTGTGTAAAATATCGATAAAATTCCATCCACCATGTCATCGGTAATTTGGTAAAGTGAAAATTGAAAAGTTTCGATGAATTTCACACTAATTAATTGGAAGACAATTAGCAACTAATATTTTTTATCAGCACTTTATCAGTAATTTATCAATATATTTATTTAATTATTTTCAACAAATGAAAAGGTATTTTATTGTCGTAAATTTGACGAAAATTTCGGAAAATTTATCAACAATATGTTTGCGGGTAAAAGTAAATTTTATTGTAGTGAGTCCAATACTATTATTGAGGTCTGAATCCCAACTTATACAAATGAATTCTAATATCATTGGTTTCAAAAGACTTTCTTTATGTTGTACTTCACACGAAAACACCTAATTGTTCCCTCTTACAAAAGTATTTTAGACTCCATACAAAATCTATAAAACCCTCAACATCATTTAAGAGCTTATCTAATTCCAACTCGACTAGAATATAGTCTGTTATACGTCCATATATAACCTGTGGGAAGGAATACTTATCTGTAACATGTAACATCATAATCTACTATTGATAATCAATAGTTAAAAAATATAATGCATATTCGTTATTATAAATTTCTACAGTAATAGTTTGAAAACTTGCCCTTTAATAAGTGTCATACAAATGATCTATGCTAAGATAATTGTAATATCATCCAAAGTAGTATCGTCCAAATATTTGAGTTAAGAGAATTATATTATCATTCTAAGGGATATATATCAAGATGAAAGATAGGTAAACATGTGGAATATAATAAAATGAAGAATGATATGGTGATAGTTGGACAATAGATATAAGGGAATAAGAGGTGAAGCAATGTGTTCTCTATACATATATCATTAGTTGTTAGATTTTTCAAAACATTTTCAATTAACTTATCCAAAAAAATCTTATGAAATCTGTATTGAAAAGCTAATATAGAACCGCAGTTATCATGAAAAGCTGAAATAAGTTATCATTATAGTTTATTATTTATAGCACATGTTGGCATTTGCAGGAATTCTCTCGAAATAGTCTACGAAAAATCTGAGAGAAAACTCTTGAAAACTCGTCAAGGGACATGTCCCTTGAAGGCCTCTAAGAGTTTTGAGAAAAGTCTCCCATAAACAAGGTAAAATAACATGACATATATCTATTGTTAACTGTCAAAAGGGGTTGTCTCTCGAATTCGATGAAATCTTTATTGAAAAAGAAAATAATATGGAAGTACTTTTATCATGAAAAATTGAAAATAAAAATATATCCACAATATATGACATTACATATTTTTAACACATTTTGAGAGTTGTTTTTTAATATCTCTTGGATATGTTTCAGAAACATCCACGAGAACGTTTTAAAAAACTAATTGAGAGCCCCATGAATAAAAGCTCTCGGATATCTATCGGATTTATTGGAGGAGCGATGAAAGCCGCTCGAATATTACGAGAGACGTGCAATAAAAGCTCATGTACGCACCCTTCTCCCATTTCTAATCTCGCCTCTCACAATAAGTCAACAGACTACTCAACTAACTTTCTATTGTTGTATCTCATATTCCAACTAAATGAATTTTCCGTCAATCGCCTCTCGTGTCTCTCTCGAACTATATTTTAACCAACCGCACTGTCTCAAATTTTGGTCATTGCCTTGTTAGATCTCCTTATCTCTTGAAATTTATCTCAATAATTAAAGGAATTCCCATAGTGAATGTGATGTAAAATACACCGTAATTTGATTTTAACAATCACAGTAAAATTTAATTACAAGTAATCTTAGATTTTTAATTGTAATGTAAAATTTAATAACACTTGAAGTATAAGCAGAAATAAATGGAAACTTATTTTAATTTATGAGTAAAACCATACAAGCTCATAATTCACACAGCAAGATTTTGTCCACCTTGCACCAATCCCACCCACATCATCGTACTGCAAACCACCAATTTTCCTCTATCTAAAGCACACCAAAGATTATCCACATCATCTTTGGATCCTATATTATTAGGAAATGAGAGATCACGCAAAAGTACTTACATTACAGTGCATCCAGAAGCATTTTCATCACTAAAGCAATCCCCGCAACTACTCATATAGTAACCGCGGCGCCCCCCTTGGCACTCGTAAGCTGGCCTTCCGCAACCATCATGACACATCGGCAATGGCCTGTAGCCGTAGCAGCACGGGCCACAGCCCCCGTAACACGGAGGGCAACAGCACGGGCCATAGCCCCCGTAACACGGTGGGCAACAGCACATCCTGGTTTGTGGACATCTTGCAGCTGGAACCTGAGCTACCGGCGGCGGTTTGGGCTTTTGGTCAGGTTTGGGCTTTGGCTCCGGTTTGTCGGGGATTATCTCAATGCCTATAATTGTATCCCCTCCCTTGCAGCAGATCTTAGCCTTGATCTTCTCCGGGCTGCAGCACACCACTGTGATGATCACCGTATTCTTCTCCTCGTCGTAAGTCTGGTCACGGATCTCTGTTACAAAACACCCACCCAGCAAAACGAGCTCAGTTTTCCTTCTATTTCAATCAACGAACCGCAAGAGAGCAGTAATTCTGTGATCGAGTCACAAAAATTAATGAGTACTTCAGTTGGTGATTCTCACGGGGGAAACTGCAAAGAACTTTCTTGATCTTCCTGTAGCATTTCCCGCACTGAAGGTCCACCTTTATTAGCATCCTCGTGACCTGCAAATTGAAACTGATGAGCAGGCTAGCAATGTCACAGCCGATCTGATCTTCTAAGCTTCAGAAAGCAGAACTTCATCAAAATTCCAGCAAAAACACAAGCTTAAATAAGAAGGGAACATTTCCAAAGTCCCGCGGTTTTTGCAGACGAGATGATCATGATTCAAATACAGAATCCAGTGATGGAAGAAAATGCAGAGGAACGATGATAAGATTTTGGGCAACGGAAGTCGTAGGTAAAGAATTGAAAATGCAAGAAATCGATGGGGAAGAAAGGAACTTCATTGCACAAATAAGGTGGGAAAAAGGAGAAACAGACCTTCTCCACCATAGCTGAGAGTCATGTAAGATGAGTGAAGGACGAGAGTGATGGTCTTATAGGGCTTGAGAGGATTTACCCACAGGTTTAATCGAGTTATACCTTTGGAATTATTATTCCAAAGTACAAGCAGAAATTCGAACTAAATAATATGACAAGAAATAGAATACATGCTAATAGGTAGAGAATTTACTATGTAACCAAACCGTTACACGAACACCAGTCTCTCTGTAGTTCGACAGTAATTAAAATACATGAAATTTCCATTAATTACTATGTACTCTCTACCCGTACTCTCTCCGTGGAGTACCCAACACACATACACACAATTCCCTCACTCTCTCCCTCAATCTCACGACTCTCCTCTCGTGTGTGTTTCTCCCGTGAGATTGTCCATGCCAAGAGCTTCTCCGTGAGCCTTGGCCGAGAGCTTCTCTGAGAGCTATATATCCATTCGGGGGGGTGGGCGTGTGGTCATACTCTTTTATAGAGCTCGTCACCGCCTTTCAAAGGCAAATGGCCTTCGCTGCCAGCTGGAGACAGCTGGAGGGTGACAGGAGTCAAGTGCCACCGCCTTGAACATCATGCATGCATAGCTGGAGTTTCCCGGAGGTAATGCTGCTGACTTTGACCCCGCATGGATACATTCACACACTCTCTGGAAATTTCCATCCATGTATGCATGTGCTCTAGTGGAATCCGACTTATGTGGATTGGATTATTTTCAGCCAACAGATCTCTTCCTGCAATGCTCGGAACGGAGGGATTTGAAGGGGTGAGACTTGGGAATGGAACAGGCTTGAGAGTCAATGGACTGGTTATCAAATTCCAGCGTACCCTTTTGTAGAAGGAAGGTGCAAAGTACGTGCAAAAAAAAATCTTAAAAAAATTGTTCCTTATAAATTATTTTCGTGTATATTATTGAGATCTCAATTTTATAAAGAGATCGTATTTTTCGTAAAAAGATGTGATCTCTTGTTCTTTTTAGCAAATAAATCACATCTTGAAATGTAATTTTAGGTTAAAATAAAATTTACATTTTAGTATTCAACTTTCATTTTTCTGCTATTTAAAAATTCTTATTTATGAAAGGGATCGCATTAAAGATGTGATCTCTTAATAAAATGAAATCGCATATTCAAGTAGCTATCTTTTGATGATATAATAGGAAATAATTTCTGAGAAACAATCTTTTGAGAATTTTTTTTGGTAGTGTACAGTACAGTACGATGGAGCGACGCACTTCGCAATGCACGGTGGTGGTAGATTCTTTGGTTTCTCCCTTTTGTTCCGACGTTCAAATTCGTTCCGGTGGTTCCGATAGCAGCAACGAGCGAAAAGACCATATTTTTATAAGCTTTCCTTTAAAAAATAGTATTACTAAAATTATTTTTCTAAAATATCGTATTAGATCACGGATTGAACATGTAATCTCTTAAATAAAATGAGATCGCGGCATGCGACACCGGAAAAGTTTTTAGGTAAATACTTTGATATTCCACGTGTGCTGGTTTTGGTTGTTGACCATTCAAAGCCATCGGATTAACTTTATGTCACATTCAAAGCATTATTACTATCAGCAACTCCCAAGGAAGGTTACCCGGTAGAAAATTCTGTTGTCTAATTGTTGAATCGTTAAATAAATGGAAAAAATTTAGAGTAATCTGATTATTTACTTTGGTTTGAATTGTGTATTATGAGAGCGGACGTTACATCCCACATCGATAATATTAGAGAATAAATCATAAATTTATATGAGAATTGTGTATCTCCTCCTAATAGTTTAGTGTTTTGGGTGGAAATAACATAATATCTTATAAGACTCACTATCAATAATATAATATGTGAGCGCATGTCTCCGGTAGTCTCCCGCTGATGTAAGCCAATAAACCCCATGGTCTTCTCTAGGCCTGGTCGCCTACTTCAATTTACTCACATAAAATTATAATTTAATGCTATTTAATTAAATTGACGAACAGTTCAGTAGTTCAGCGGGAAAAACTTCCATTTATTATTATTGCTACTACTACTCTATGCATCAATTTATTTGCTTTGCAATAAAAATGCACATATTAATATTACCTAATTAATTACGTATTCCATACTGTCAGCTATTACAAGTCTCGAAGTACGTACTCAGAAGTTACATTTGATACAAAAGAATTGAAAAAAACCAGAACGAGATAAGTAATTCGGCCCTACACTTGATATTTTTCCACTTGATTGTACTCATGAAACATGTTATGTGCAATTCCATTCGTGTAGGCATTTTTTTTCAAATTGGTGGAATGGTATTTCCTTTAAAAAAGATTGGAAATACTCATTCTATCACTTTAAATAATTATATTCTTTCACATTTTAAATACGCACTCGGCAAATAGCTGAAATTTTCCCACTCAGATCTTGGCCTTCCATGAAAAAAAAAAAAAAGGCAATTTCCTGGCCTTGGGTGTGATAGGACACGAGACATTGCATAAAATTTGAATTTATTATATCTTTAATAGATTCTTTAAAATTTTTTATTTTGATTTTAGAACTTTTATTTAAAGTTTTTTGAATTAATTTTAGTCTTATTTTAAATTTTCCCTATTTGCTTTAAATATTTGAGATTCTTGCTGATGATTACTACAATTTGTTATTGCCCTATTTTATCTCTAAGGGTATGCTTCGATGGATGCGAAGGGAGGGGAAGGGAAAAGAAGGGAAATATTTTATTTATTCGGATTTATTATAATAAGGGGAAATATGTGATCTTTTATGCATATGACTTGTTAATTATAGATAAAAATATCATTTTCTTCGTATCAAACTTCACTATGACTTTTTTCTTGTATTCACTTCTCAAATGTAAATAATTCAATAAACCAAATGAAACAATTACAAGATGTAATTTAATCATATAATCAAAAGAGAGAATACTCTATATATTATAAAATAAACTATTGTACATCGGATTGGTGCGGAAGGTGTTTGTCGGAAGTTGAGAGTAAAGAGACAACGGTCTATTTCTAATTTTAGTTGAAAGAAAAACGATATTAAAGTTTTTGTATTGATTTTATAAAACGAGTAATTTGATAATTTTACTTTACATGACATTTTAATATTTATTTCATCTCATTCAACCCCAAATCTTGGTGAAAAAAGTGGGCTCTGGAGGGGAATCGGAGTGAATAACTCACATCCATTCTCCTTCACCTCCATTAAATAGAACTATCCAAATAAGTAAAAAATTTCCCCTTCATTCATCCTCTATCACCCCATCCAAGCACAAGGTAAATTAATTTATTTTCCATATTTTACTATTTCATTTAAATTTTCTATTTTTATTTCTATTTTATTTTTTGAATTTTTCAAATCTTTCCTTGCTCCCCACTTAGTTTTTCATTGGATTCGCTGACATGTCACTATATATCCGCGTTGTCATGTAATGTCAAGTGAAAATTTAACTTGAGTGAATGATGGATGAATTAAATGGGGTTAGATGAGATTGTACTCACCAATTAGGAAATCAAGCATGTGATAATTTCCATGATTAAGACGTGTAGTAATACAGAAATTTGAGAATTTCACATTTTTTAAATAAATTTGAAGAATTAAATGGAGTTAGATGAGATTGTACTCAGCACTTAAATATAAATTTTTCTTTCTTTTTTTTTTACGGTCAAGATTTTGTCGGTGCGAGTCTCGGTCCATCTTTCTACGGGCCACCTAATGCTAGTTAAGCTGGCAATAATTTTTCACGATCACTGTTTCCCAACAACATTTGGGTCGGATCTTTTCTTATTATGCGAATTCTGAGAAATTATTAGATGAATTGTGAGAAAATCCATAAGAACCGTGAGTTCAAATCACGCAGCTATTTGTGAGGTCACTGCACGTGTCTTATACACGAACTTAACTAAAAAGACTTTGTTGGATGTTTATGAATTCTGAAAGAATAAACTCATCGTTATTTAAAAAATATTATATTTTTTTTCGTGAAATAGGAATTTCTAGCGGATACAGCGGGGGAAAAATGTCCCAGGCGAGAAAATTGCTACGTGAAGCTGGACCACCACGTGAGGCATGAACGACCCACTAGAAAAATGACATGTCTCTACCGAGTAAGAAATTATCCATGCATCCCTTACAAAGGAGTCCAAAATTTCCTGTTTCTTCAAAATGTGCCCCAGCTTCTTCCTCTCCGCTCCGAGAAACTTTTGTACGTATCTGTAAGATTCATTTAGAATTATCTTTTCTACTTTTGATTTTTTTAAAAAAAATCTTTAAAATAATTAAATTGTATTAGCTGGCGACATCACATAAATATCGACACGTGATATACCCGTTATATGCAATAGTTTCTCGGTCTCCTCCTGTCACTGCCTTCATCATCTTCTCTCTCATCCTCAATTGCACCGAGAGAGTCTTTTGTGTAACGATACCACGTGGTCACACCGTACAATAAAATCAAGTCAATCAATACAAGACTTTCTCCGTTGCACCAGTCACTAGCACATCTCCTCAATTTTTGTAATTTATGGGCTTATCTATATACTTAATAGTAAAACAAGGTTTCAATGGAATATTGGGACATGCGCTGATAAAGTGTACACGTGTTACCTTTCTCTGACCTGGTTTATGTCTGTTGTGGTGGTCCTAACTTATGTAAGAATATCTCGATCGTTGCAGCTCTTTTCCATTCATGTCCTAAGCTTTACAAAATTCATCCAGGAAGAGTTACGCCAGCAGCACTGCGTGGAGAGCGTGTGGTGGCCTTCAACATTTACCTCTCCCCTCTCCGAATTGATAAAAGAATCTTAAAAAAATCAATTATATTACTCCAATTAAAAATAATTAATACTATTGCTTGGGTGAGTAATATCATTTATTGAAAAAATAATATGGAAGTACTATTATCATAAAAATCGTAAAAATATTAACACAATATATGATACTACATATTTTTGACATATTTTGAGAGTCTTTTCGGATGTCTCTCAGGTATGTTCTAGAAACATCCGAGAGAATGCTCTCAAAAACTAATCGAGAGCCTTACGAATAAAAACGCTTAGATATCTATCGGATTTATTTGAGACGTCATGAAAGCCTCCCGAATAATGTGAGAGACTTGCAATAGAAGATCACGTGTGCACCCTTCTCCTATGTTCGACCTCTTTCATCACGATAATTCGTCAAACTATTTGATTGATTTTCTATTGGCATCTCTCGGATTCAAGCTAATGAATTTTCAGTCAATCATCTCTCGCATCTCTCTTGAACGTAACCTTAGATTTATAATTGTGATGCAAAATGCAACGGAATCTAATATTACACTTGAAGCTTACGCAGAAACAAACGGAAACTTATTTTAACCGGTAAATAAAACCAAACAAGCTCATAATTGACACTGCAAGACTTTTGTTTACCCTGTACCAATCCCACCAGCATCATTGTGTACTGCAAACCTCCCATTTCCCTATATCTTAAGCACAACAACGATTGTCCGCATCATCTGTGATTGCTGTATTAGGAAATGGGAGATAACACGAAAGTACTTACATTACAGTGCATCCAGAAGCATTTTCTTCACTAAAGAAATCGCCACAACTACTCACATAGTAACCGCGGGTCCCGCCTTGGCACTCATAAGCCGGCCTTCCGCAACCATCATGACACATCTGCGGCAGCCTACTGTAAACATGGTTCCCGCCCTGGCACTGGTTAGCCGGCCTTCCGCAACCATCGTGACACATTTGCGCTGGCCTGCCGTAGCAGTGGCAGCACGGACCACAGCCCCGGTAACATGGCAAGCGATAGCACGTCCCGACCACATAAACAGGTGGATATCTTGCAACTGGCACCTGAGGTACCAGAGGGACTGGCACAGGCGCATTTGGAGGAGCCAGTTCGGGCAGTGGAGCCAGTTTTTCTTTGGGCGGTTCATTGGTCACCTCGACTGTAGTCTCTTTTGGCTCTTCCGGTTCCTTCTTCTTCTTAGGGTCCTTCTTCTTTTTGGGTTCTTTAGGCTTGTCGGGGATTATCTCAATGCCTAGAATTGTATCCCCTCCCTTACAGCAGATCTTAGCCTTGATCTTCTCAGGGCTGCAGCAAACCACCATGATGGTCACGGTATTCTGCTTCTCGTCGTAAATCTGGTCGCGGATCTCTGTTACAAACCACCGACCACGCAAATGAGCTCAGTTTTCCTTCTATTTCAATCAACGAACCACAACAGAGCAGTAATTATGTGACCGAGTCACAAAAATTAATGAATAATTCAGTTGGTGATTCTCACGGGGGAAACTGCAAAGAATTTTCTTAATCTTCCTGTAGCATTTCCAGCATTGAAGGTCCACTTTTATTAGCATCCTCGTGACCTGCAAATCGAGATTGATGAGTACGGTAGAAATGCCAGAGCCGATCTGATCTTCTAAGCTTCAGAACTTCATCAAAATTCCAGCAAAAACACAAGCTAAAAAATCAAAAGGAATATTTCCCAAGTGCTGCGGTTTTTGCAGACGAGATGATGATGATGATCCAAATACAGAATCCGGTGACGGAGGAAAATGGAGAGGAACGATGATAAGATTTGGGGCAGCGGAAGGAGTAGATAAAGAACTGAAAATGCAAGAAATCCATGTTGTAAAAGGAGAAGCAGACCATCTTCTCCCCCATAGCCGAGGGTGATGGAAGATCTGAACCTCTCAGATGAGTGACGGACGAGAGGGATGACCTCTCCTCCAATGTTAGGGACGTGGGGGTTTGAAAGGGTGAGACGAGGGAATGGAACAGGCTTGAGAGTGAATGGACTAAATAGCAAACTCCAGCATGCCCTTTTGTACGAGGAAGGCGCATAACCTTGTGCATTAAGCAAAAAACTCTTTAAAAAAATTATAACTCGTAAATTATTTCCGTGGAGATCTCAATTTTATACAGATATCCCATTTTTCATGAAGAGTGTAATCTATATTTTTTTTTTAAGTAAAGAAATTACATCCCTATATTCTTGTTAAGATATCGCATTTTAAAAAAGGAGATTTTACGCTAAGAAAGCTTTCATTTTGGCATTTAATTTTCGTTTTTCTGACAATTAAACTTTCTATTTGTGAAGGGATCGAATGTTTAACTAGCGATCTCCTGACGGTACATTAGAAAATAATTTCGGAGGAACAATGCTTTAAGAATTTTGTTAGAAGTGTACAGTATTTTTTTATCTATTTCTCCCTTTTAGTGATGTTCAGATCAATGGTTCGAATACGAGCAACGGGCAAAAATACAATATTTTATAAGCTTTTCTTTTTAAAAAATAGTATTATTAAAACTATTTTCTGAAATACTGTCTTAGATCACATCTCTTAAATAAAATGAGATTGCCGCATGCGATGCCAGAGCAATTTTTCGGTAAATACTTTGGTAAATATGAAATTTTATAAGTTATTTTTAAAAATTACGATTTTTGGCTCCATCCTTGTTCCAATAGGAAGGAGACGCCGGGCGACATCGAACATTATGGGTATTGCTGACTTGACGTGGGGTCGTCAAAAAGTAGTTTGGGAAAACCTTAAAAGACGTGTTTGGTTCGAGTGATTTGTTATAGGAAATTTCATACTACAATTAAAATTTTAATTATACTATAATTTCTTTCGGTAAGAATTATAGTATAATTTTCTTAGCAAAATAATGGAAATGAATGAATTAAAAAAATTATATAATATTTTACCCCTTTTTTCGATTTAAAAGTAACCGACGGCATCTTTATTCCTTTTATATCAACCACTGGAGAAAGAGAAAGTCTTCAGTTGAGCGGTCATACTATATCAGTATCGCTTACATGATATATTCATCCAATAAGAATTCACAATTTATATATTATTTCTAATTATGTTTCACTATTTATTAGATTTTTTACTATTTATATAATATTTTTAATTAGGATTCACCATTTATTTAAGATTTTTTTTATATTTTTTACAATTTAATAATAATTATTAATTACATGTTAAGTTATGATTGGATGTATATGTCATGTAAGTGGTTGTGACAGCTCCTCCTCGAGGCACACGTAATAACTCGCAAACCACGTGTGCCGGGTAAGTCAGACGAACATGATAGGCTCAAGAGGGCGAAAGCACCCACTAACGAAAAAAGCGCCCCTCCCGAGGCTTGAACCTGAGAGCTCAAAGTGAGCTCCCCAGTTCCCCACTAGTGGGATTGCTGCCTTGTTGGCGATTAAAGCCTTTCTTTCATCTTCCAAGCACTATGATAATCGGTAACTTCCCAAGGAAGGTAACGTACTAGGTGGAAGATTCAAAGAAAAAAGTTATTTAATGAGTTGTCCGATATTTTTCCATTAAAATTGAATCGTCGATTTTAAGTTGTTGGATTAACTTATGTCTAATGCAACTCCCAAGGAAGATTACACCGTGCAAAATTCTACTGTCTAATCTATTGGATCTTTAAAAAGATGAAAATATTTTGGAGCGGTCCGATTCTTTACTTTGACATGAATCGTCGATTATAAGAGGAAATGTTAGATCTCACATCGATAATATAAAAGAAATAAATCATTAGTCTATATGAGAACCGTGTACCTCCTCCTAATAGTTCAAACTTTTACGTAAAAATCATGTCAACCTCTTATAAGACTTACTATTAATATACGAAAGTCTTATCTCCAATAGTCTCCCACTGACGTAAGTCAGCAAACATAACAGTCTTCTTTATGCTCAATCACCTACTTCGGTTTGCTCCTGCAACATTATAATTTGACAATATTTAATTAAATTGATGAATAACTGAACCGTAAAAACTTCCGTTTTTTATTACTATATGCATAGTATCATTTGTTTTGCAGTAAAAATGCATATATTGATATTACTTAATTAATTACGCAGTCAGTACTGTCAGCTATTACAAGTCTCGAAGCATGCACTCACGGGTTACATTCGGCACTCAACAATCAAAATAATTAGAATGAAATGAGTGATTTGACCTTACATTTGATTTTTTTTTACTCGATTGTACGCATGAAGCCTGCCACGTGCATTTTATTAGCATAGATTTTTTGCTAAAATCGGTGGAATCGTGTTTCCCATAGAAGAGATAGGAAATACTCATTCAATCACGTCGCATAATTATATTCTTTCATATTTTTGATATACACTCAACGATTTTAGATTTTCTCTACGTGTTGTTGCAATTTATTCGATAAAACTCATCTTGTTCCATTGTTTTCCATAAAATCTCATGCATAGGAATGGTAATTTAACCCATACCTGCACGACCTGATCTGCCCTACCTCGGTCTGAGGTGGGTCTAACTCGACTGGCCTCAGAAAATTATGCAATATCGTTTTACATTTAAAATTAATTGTATTTAACTCATGTGTACTTTCATCATAATAAATTTGATAATAATCAGTATAATTTTTCTAAAATTATGTAAATTTTAAATATTTTGAAAAAGATTTAACTATACTATTATAAATATATAAATTTATACCATATTTTAAATTAAATTTTACATAATATTTATTATTTTTTAAAAGATCTTGGAATATATACAATTTCTTAACGAAATGTGCTGCGCCATTAACTTCCGATGTATACATGTGCCGACTCGAATGTCTGGAAAGTTCGATAAAAGTTTTCCTCCCTTACGATCAGATGCAACGATTCGTATTCGTTCGTCTGTCTTTAGAGTAGTCTCATTTGGTAGCTTACAATGCATACCTTGGATTTTCTGTCGGTCCAAATAGATTGAAAGTTTTTTTTGTTTGTTTGGTTTGAACAATCAATATTCAAAAATCTAATAGATATTGACTAATTCAGTTCGAGTCGGAAAGACTCATCAAAAGGTAAAACTCTCACAATGTAAATTCTCTACGTTCACGGGACTCGACCGAGTCTTTCACATTTTTAAATAAATAAATTTATCGTTTTTTTTTTATTTTCCTTTTCTTGACAGTGAAGGTTTTCTTGGTGCGAACATCTTTCTACAGGTCGTCCAACACTAGTTAAGCTGGCAATCATTTTTCACGACAATGGTTTGCCAACGACATCTGAGTCGGATCTTTTCTTTTTACGTGAATCTGAGAAATTATCGGATGGCACGTGAGAAAATTTATGAGATTAGATAATTCGATAACGTGTAGCTATTTGTGAAATTAATTGCACGTATGTCCTGCACACGAATTTAAAACTTATAAGATATTTGTGAATTCTAAGAGAATAAACCGGTCGTTATAATTTTTTATTTCCGTAAAAGGGAACTTTCAGCAGGAGATTGTCTTTTAAAGGCTTTTGAGAAAAAGGGCAAGCCAAAAGGAAATTTCCCGTAGATGCTGCCGGGTGGGGGGCGGGGCGAGAAAATTGTTACATGAAGTTCGATCACCACGGGGAGATACGAACCATCCAGTAGAAAAATGACACGTGTCTAGATTCAGAAGTTATCCCCCATTCTTTACAAAGGAGCCTGGACCCTCCTGTCTTCTCGAAAGTGTGCCCCAGCTGCTCTCGCACCGCTCTAGACTCTGAGCAAGCATCAGCCGTGTGATACTCGACCAGTCTGGATGTGTAAAATTCGTGGAGAAGTTGAAACGTATTTCTTTTATGCTTTATTTCATCCTCACTCTGCTCTTCTTAACCAATGCGGAGGGAAGAGAGAGAGGAGTAAACAAAGTTAAGAAAATCTAATGTAAGAATTTAGAGCAAGTTAGGGCTAAATCGCTCAATTTCTATTGAATGAACAAATGTTAATATATACAAGTGTCTGATCAATAAGAAAATAAAATAATTTCGAATATCCGAAAAATATCTTAACTACTTAATTTAAAAGATAACAATCTATACTAAATAGAAATAAAAATATTTCGATTATTCTAATATCTAATATTCCATTGCCACCTTCTCTACTCGAGCTTGTAAGTAAGTTTGAGAAGACAGGTTTTATTTAAATTTCTTACATCCTTCTTTATATTTTCTTCCCCATTCATCTGATTTAAGTCAAATCCAGGGTTCATCAACACATGACTCCCCTGTATGTTGTTTTGTGAAAACTTCGAGGGTGTCTCGAGATTCCTCCGCCTCGGCCTCCTCGACCTCAAGCCTGGTTGTCTGAGGTCCTGGGCATTGGTCATGGTGATCGAGCCTTAGCCTCCTCAATTCCTCTCGGTATTTTAAAAAGAAACACAAAATTTTGCCCTCAATGTGGCTCTTGGGTTCGGCCAAACTCGACGCTAGATCGAGTCGTTGGAGCTGTCTAATGTAGATAATACTAATCAGTTAAGAGCGATCGGTTGTATGGGTTAAAGGGTATTCGATAAACTCGTAACAAGAAAAAGAACTCTTACGGATCAAATATTGCTTTAATTTGACCTAAAGATTATAATTACAATGTAAAGTCATTTCTATCCCTATTAAAGAAGAGTTGTCGTCTTTTTTTTTAAGGGAAAAAAAATACTTAGAGACGAAGAATAGAAGAGGGGAAAGAAAAGAGAACAAGATTTCCTCACTCATCGTCCTCTCAATCTTCGTCCCAGTTAAGACTTAAGACTGAAGAGAGGTTAGAGCTGAGAGCTCGAAGGGTGAAAAATGGAAGTGAAACATATTCTTCTCTCCTCTTTATCCAAAGCAGCCGCTTGCCTTGAGTGGAGAGGGAAGGACAAAATGATAAAAAGGTAATAGCAACTTTGAGGGAAAAAGCGAGCTTTTTCTCTTCATTTGAGTCCATTTGATAGCGGTTGCGCGCGTCGACTTCCCCACAAATTTTTACACAGCTGGACTGGCCGAGTATCAAAGGCTTGTACTTGATCCGTACGTAGAAAACTTTTTATTAATGTAACATTTTCATATAAAATTTCATTAACCTCATATCATAAAATATTTTTAAAATACAATATTTTGATATAAGTCATTAAATTTTCACTAGTACCGTTAATTAAGCAAACGTGGCACGTGATATTAATAAAATAAATTTAAATAATAATAATAAATAAGTTTAAAATAAAAAAATCCGCTTTAAATTCCAAAAAACCAAGAACTGACCTGGAAAATCGAAACAGGACTGATTCAAAAAATCGATAAAATACCTCAATTCGATTCGAAATGATCAAAAATTTTCAAGGACCAACCTCTACACTCTAAAAAAACCTAAGACTATCATAAAATATACAAAACACATTAGAAACAGAACTAAAAAAATTTGAAATAGGGGCTTAACGAATTTTAAAAAATTGATAAATAACCCGAAATAATTAGGAAATTTCAAGAACAGACCCCTCAACCCTACCAACACCTAAATCTATCTTAAATACACAAAATACATCAGAAACATACGTGAAAAACTTATAATAGGAACTTGACAGATTTTAGAAAGCTGATAAATAACTGAGAATCAGTCCAAAATGATATGAATGTTTTAAAAACTAACCTTTATGCTCTACCATTACCTAAGATCATCCTAAAATAGACAAACACATTAGAAATAGAACTGAAAAATCTAGAATAAGGTCTAGACAAACTTTAAAAAGTGATAAATGACCCCAAATTTGGAATGTTCAAGAATCAACTCATACACTCTACTTATAGGCCTAACTACGGTTCCAAAATCGGACGGTTCTGGTTCCGATTCCATGGCCCCTTGAAACTGGCCCTGAACCTTCCCTTGGACGATTCAGGGCGGTTCGGAACCAAACGGTTCAGGTTAGTAACCATGGTTCCGTCTGGTTCCGAACCGATTTATGTTAAAATTTAAATATTTAGTGTTTAATATATAATAAGCTCATTATGTAAATTAGAATATTGATATGTATAAAATTTTCATAATTATCAAGGACTAATTTTACATGTATCAATATTTGAATAACGATTTATATAACGAATTTATTTATACTTTGTATGAAAAGTTAACAGGGGAGGTGAGGGGGGCACAGCCATAGCTTGAAAAAGCTAGCCTAGGAGTAGGAAGAATTCAAAATTTTTAAAAAAGTTTCCCGCCAGTTTCTGTTTGGAACCACCGGTTTAGGTCTAGGTCCGGTTCTGATTCGGAACTAGAGGTTCTGGTTACTAAGGCCAATGGAACTAGCCCTAAACCTTGGCCTCATGGTTCAGGGCCAGTTCTAGCCCCATTTTGATTTTGATCTGTTCTGCGCTGGTTTTGACCAGGCCGATTTCGAGCCCAAACCGGCCCCTGCCCAGGGCTATCTACTAAGACCCGAGACCATCATCATAAAACACATAAGAAATATAACTGAAAAATTCAAAATAAAATAGTTTTATGTTTTTAATATATATTTTTATGTTATTTTATTTTTATCATTTTATGTGTTACATTTTAACTGGAAAATTAAAATAAAATTTGGGGGGGGGGGATGGGAGTGAATAGTGCCTAGGGGTCAGATTGATTCGGGATCATTTATCGACTTTCTAAAATCTGACTAGTTTATATTCTAAATTTTTCAGCTCTATTTCTGATATATTTTGTGCTGGTATTGATAGAGTCAAGAGGTCAGTTCTTTAAAATTTCGGATTGAGTCGAGTCATTTATCAATTTTCTAAAATCTACTGGCTCCTATTACGAGTTTTTCAATTCTGTTTTTGATGTACTTTATGTGTTTTAGGATAGATTTAGGTACTGATAGAGTCTAGGGGTTGGTTTTTGAAAATTTCATATTATTTTGGGTTATATATTGACCTTTTAAAATTCGTCTAAACTTTATTTCAAAATTTTCAAGTCAGCTTCTAATTTTTTTATGTTTTAAAGTGGATTTCTTATTTTTATTTTAAATTAATTTTTATTTTAAAATTCTTATTTTTTATTTGTTTATTATTATTATTTAAATTTATATTATAATACCACATCAGCTGAATGTCTATAAAGTGTTGACTGTACATCCACGTCACATTACCACATTAAAAAAATTTAATGGTTTATACTAAAATATTACATTTTAAAATATTTTATAGTACATAATTACAAAAAAAAAACTTATACTAAAATATTATATTAATAAAAATTTTTATATAAACAGTGCAATTTTCCCTTTTTCAATTCCCGTCCCAGCTTTACGCAATTCATACAGGGACAGTCAAGTCAGCAGCAGTGCACGGAGAGCGTGTGGCCTTGAGCATTTACCTCTTCCTCTCTAAAATTGATGAAAATAAATCTTAAATAATCTTACTTTATAATGATAGTTCTTTTTTACAATAATATGATAATAAAAAATTAGTTACATTATTTTGATTAGAAATATTTAAGGCAACTACTCTGATTGTTAATACCAATTTGCCTCACAATCTAATTGGTATTTATCATGTGGTGAGATATGATCATCTAAGAATTGCTCTAAATTTACCATATCGCTTTTTTTTCTTTTTATAAAGGAGATCAGTAGGTCCAGATTAGGATAATAGGATAAGATGTAAATAGTAGAGAGGGTTTCACGATAATTGAATTCAATATATCTTAATTTTAGATATAAACAACGATATCACTGTGCCAAACTCTCACTTGGCTGGCCATGTCTTTATTGCCTATCTGTTCGACCAGTGCATGCAACGAGCACCACTTCAGAGACAGCCGGCCCATGCTATTACTGCATTTCAATGTGAATTTTTTTTTTCACAAATAAAATAGAAGAAAGTTTTGTGTTTAATGGATATATTATGTGATAATGTTGATGTGATATCGCATATTAATTGGATTCAATTATTTTTAAGGTTTTTTTGTATGTTTTATTAAAAAAATCTTAAAATGACTGAATTTTATTGATTTTTTACATCACTTTAGCACCTATTATGCACAATACTCTCTCATAAAAAGATGAGCAATTTGAGAAAAGGGTTTGGTTTAACAGTACCTCCTTCCACGTGAAATCGTTGGATTTTTATCAATGAGATTTTTTTGTACTCTTTTATACTGGTATTCGATATATTTTTTTCCGTAATTTATAGATGAAATAATGACATAAAATTGTAGGACAACGAGACAAATGAATGATGCAGAGTATCGCTTATAAAAATTGAATTCGAGATCTCTTAATTTTAAAATACGGATCCCATTTTTGTTGATGGGCTTTCCATTGAATTACTGTCGAGTTGCTTCGTTCAGGTCGTCAACTCCACGTGGAGTGCATTCCGGAAACAAGCAATTGTATTACATCTAAACCATGCTGCCTTATATAATTTAGTAAACAGTTTCACATCTTCACCATCTTCATCGTGTCCGAAAGGCGGGGGAGGGAGAGAGAGAGATCCGGCCGGCCGGCGGGGACACAATGGAACGTGGCTTCCATGGATATCGCAAGCTCCCCACTTCAAGCAGCTCCGGTATAGCTGATCCATGCATGCATCTTCACATCAATCTTCCATATACATTTAAGCAACCTTGCATTATGTAATACACACACACACACACAGGTGCAGTAGACATACATATTTGGTTATCAAATTCAGTTTGCTTCTATCTACTACTGTTGCACCGTGTTTGACGACGACGATACAGTATACTAGACGGAAGATCGGGTCTTCTTCCATCTTGTTGTTGCATGCATGAGTGATCAGCTGATCTCCAATGCCCCCTCCCCCTGCATGCAAAGTATTGTGCATGTAACTTCTCCAAAAAAAAAAAAAAAAAGGTATTGTGCATGCTCTTATGATGGATATAGGAGTTGTGCGGGGTAATCGCCCCGAACACAGAAAAATTTATAAAGATCTTATATAAAATTTACTAATCTTTTTCCATAATTTTGTTTAAAATATGTTATTTCGACTCAAAAATCTATCATTTAGTTATTTCTTTAGTTCCGCCCCCGGCTCGGTCTTTTGGATATATATATATATATATATATATGTATATCTATAATATGGTTGATTTTTTTTTTTCCAGTGTGATGGACAATTTTCACAAGATGAGTTTCTAAGCTAATTGATTTGATGGTAGTATCGGTACAGTTAGTACTGTTCTTGACTTGAGACTAAGAGAACCTGAATTCGAATCTCTCCAATGGGACTTCTCGTATCCTTTTATTCTCTATCATCTATATCATTTTCAGGTAAATGTACATCATTTGTACATTGAGAAATAATTATCAAAACGAATTTTATAGGCACCCCAGTGTCCAGCCAATCGAACTTTTGTCGAAAAATGTGGCATTAGAAATTTTCGTCCGCGACTTGCAGTCAAATTTCTCGATTTAAGCTTTTGTCGGCTGGGAACTTCACAAAGAGACCGTTGAATTTGGAAACACAAACCGGTTCATTCAGACCGGGGTTCTTGGCTGCAACTTACTATCTACATAACTGGTGAAATATAAATTCAAACTTGCTTAAAAATAAAAAATTTTCAGAAACTTAAATAAAACCCTAAGAAGTCATAAGATGTCAAACATCACGAAATATAAGTTCTTTTTAGAATTTTTATGACCGTTAATAATTTCTTATAATTTTTTATATCTTCAAAATTTTTATTTATGATTTAAATTACATTTTGTCAGTTAAATTTTCTCTTGTGAATCTGTGGGCGTGGTTGAATCTTCTTTGATTTGTATGCCACGTATGCACTTTCACGTTTTGGAGGCTTTAAACCACTACGGGCGAATGCAGAATGCATGGAACATCCGGAATAAGGGATCAATCACATACATGAGGGAGTGAGTACAAGTGGCCAGGATGCATGGAATTGATCCCGCTGTTCGTGGAAATTCTGCCCTGCATGAAAAAAGAAAATCTCAGAGGAACCTGCCTCCTAATGATTAGATTAAAAATTTAATTAAATTATTTTAATTAATAATATTATAATAATTATTCGAATAATTAATACTAATTTATTTATTTATTAAATTTTGATTAGTGTTTTGTCCGAAGGGTGTCTTAGGGTCAACTAAGATTTTCTCCCCTGCACAGTGCATGCATGTGATTTCTGCTCTCCCAATATTGATAACGAGGGATCATCTCAAGTAGTCTTGTGCGATTAATCATGCCTTATTTTGTATAATAATTTTCACATTCTTGATGGTTTTGGAAAAGTCCGATCGGTTCGTCTACCCGATGCATGATCATCCACCTTTTTTCCTCTCTTTGCAGGATCTGAAATCAACATGGCATTATCCGATAATAACAACAGCAGCAGCAACCACCACCACCGCACTTCATCGGACGATAGCAGCGAGTGCGTGGTGAGAGAGCAGGATCGGTTCATGCCCATAGCGAATGTAATCAGGATCATGCGCAAGATCCTCCCCCCGCACGCGAAGATCTCCGATGATGCCAAGGAGACGATCCAGGAGTGCGTCTCCGAGTACATCAGCTTCATCACCGGGGAAGCCAACGACCGGTGCCAGCGGGAGCAGCGCAAGACGATCACCGCCGAGGATGTCCTCTGGGCGATGAGCAAGCTCGGGTTCGACGACTACATCGAGCCCCTGACCCTGTACCTCCACAGGTACCGGGAGCTGGAAGGGGACCGGTGCTCGCTGAGGGCGGAGTCCCTTGTGAAGAGGACCACGACTGGCATGGAGTACGGCATCAAGCCGCTGGGGATGGGGGGTTTCACTCGGGGATTCCATGTGGGGAATCATCATCACCATGGTTTCTACGGGGGTTCACCGAATATGGCCGGTGGGTATATGAAGGAAGCGAACGACGACGGTTCCTCCGGCCATGCTGCAGTGGCTGGTGGTGGGGATGCTCAGGCTCAGTGCAAGTGACCCGGGCTGGTCGTAATCCTGGATACCAGTGTTGGGAGACTGACTTGACTTCATAGGCATAGGTTTTGTGTGTAGAAGGCGATCGAGTTTTGAGAGTGCTATGGACCGTGGAACAATAACTTTGTGTGCCTTCTAGAGCTGTCGTGGTCACTGCGTTTCCATTTGGATGCCTAATTCCTGGATCTTTTGCGTGTACCCTCTTTTTTTCCCTCCTTTTTGAGACCACACGTATCATCAGCTCATTAATTGAAATGGGGTGCATGGTGGCTGTGTGGTCAAAGAAACTGTGGTCGGAAGCTGTTTCACCGCAAGAAACCATGAATTGGGGGGCGTTTGGTTTTCTTTCCTCGGTGTGGTGCGCAGAAAGGAGGCACATAATATAATATATCTAGAAGTTGTAGAATGAAGAGATGATAAAATGAGTACGGAAAATCTTACGGATAATATTTAATACGGGACTTTAGGTTATAATACGAGAACATATTAACTGTACCGAACTCACTCTCTTTCTTGTTTAGTTCTTATGTCACTCAGGAAAATTAGATTGCAGTGATATTACATTGATTAGGATCAAAAGGTCATACGCACCTAGAGATTCAGGATCAAAAGGTACTTTGTTGGGTTCTGAAAAGAAGGTAGATTGGGTTTCGATGGGCCGTGGGTTGAATTCAAGTTTCACTTCTCACTCACTGGGAGGTGAAACCTGTTGGATTTTGAAATGTCGTGAGTTGAATTCTATTTGAGGCTTTTTGTGCACTTTATTTTTTTTACTAATTATTCTATTATCTATTTTAGATTCATGAAATTTCTTTCAAATTAAGAAAAAAAATATGGACAAGAAAAATATATAGACAACAAAGTTCCGACAATCGTTTTGTTTTGGGTCGCGTTGGGGTAGCCATGAATTGAAACGAGCGAAAACCTCAACTAATTTTTTTTTTAATTAATATATGAAAAGATAAAACCTAAAATAAATAAATAGAAAAAAGAGAAAGGGTGATCCGAGGCCACCTCCCAATTCGGGGTTGTTAATTGATGGTTGTCATTACGATAACTAGCCATTCTGAACGGGTCTGACGGCCATACTGGAAGGGCGGTTACCGTAAAGGTCATTTTCACAGTCTCGAGCTTCTTGATCTGCGAGGCCCGATCCATCCCAACCCCCGTGTAGATGGGTCATGATCCGACCCGTACACGGGCTAGATCAGTCCCGAAACTCTCGAATCAAACTCTTGACGTCCACTTTGAGGATTTGACCAACACATTGACCACAGAAACAACGTTAAACTTGTGTAACTATTTAGCAGAAATTGCATATTCAATATGCGATGATTTAACAAAAATAAAAGGGGTACTGTATTCAAAAAATAGTTTAATAAACGGTTTTAATGATTTTTAATGATTTGAATACGAAAAAATTGATCAGTGTAAAATTGATGTAAAAATTACGAAAATGACCAAATTTGGGATAATAATTTGATCCCGACCTGCGAGGACCGATCCATTCCAACCTCGTTTAGATGGGTCATTGATGGGCAACGGCCCTGGGCCCAGGCCCATGCCTCTGAGGGCGGCCCATTACACTGTAGTGGAGGATTGAGTCAACGGAAGAGGACGCAGTGCACGGTTTCGGGTAAATTCTAATAAGAACATGGTAATTTCGAGCAGAAAAATGAGGAATTGATTAGAATAGGTTCCGATTCTAGTTCCATTAAACGTGTGCTCGGATATCTGTGCACACCCCTCGTCCCGTTCCCCATGGTTTTCGGACTTGTAACAGACATTCTTTTTAACAGAGATGTGTGTGTGTGTATATATAGACACACACATAAACAGTCAGTGTACATTAGAGGAATTAATGGAAAAAAAGGATATTGGCTATCTCATACATTCCATTCTCCCTCTCAATTCATTCCACTTGCGGACCGAATTAGCGTCCAACAGTCATGATCTGACCCATGCACCGGCTCAGCTAGGTTGGGTTCTCTCCTTCGATGATGGATCTACTCTTATATTATATTACAAGTTGCCACATGCATGCTAGTAAAGAGTTGTACCCCCATTTTACTATATTAACAATATAGATATACAAATTTTTTCGATCATAGAATGTTTATCTATGAAGAGATAAAAGAAATGGGTAAATAATGCAAAGAATTAAATGAAGAAGGATTAAAATTTGTGTGAAATACTATAAATAAAAAATGAGAAAAATGATATTCAGTAAGGGTTTGAAAGTAGGAAATTCACTATACTCTCCATTGGAGGGATGAGGGTATGAAATTCTCTCTTACTATCCCTTAGAGGGTTGTAGAACCCTTTTTTTATTGTATAGTATAGTGATTTTTATTATATAGTAATAGATATAGATATATAGATATTATATTATATTATATTATGTTTTTTTTATTTTAAATTAATTTTACTTAACTTGTGAGAATTTCCATATTAATTTTATTTAACTTGTAATTTTTATTTATTCTAATTATATTATTATAAATGTGTGAATTTATATTTTTTTTTATGTATACTTAATATTTATTAATTATTTTTTTTTTATAAAATCGTGTTTAGATATCTGTTCCAACCCAAAACATTACCAATCACCAATCAAATTGATGCAAAATAAAAATATTTTAGAACCAAATTGATTATTTATTCTCCCGTCTGTTATTTTTCAAAAAAATAGTCTCCCGTAAATGAATATAAGAAGGAAATCGAATCGAGCGGATTTTGTTTTACATCGCGTTCTCGCACCTCGGGTTGCCTTCATTTCGTACTTCTGTTCGAAACGGGACTCG
The DNA here is from genome assembly GCA_037672795.1 of Lagerstroemia speciosa. Lineage (NCBI taxonomy): Eukaryota > Viridiplantae > Streptophyta > Magnoliopsida > Myrtales > Lythraceae > Lagerstroemia > Lagerstroemia speciosa. Next base: position 10,411,355 of record CM075294.1, on the reverse strand, counting down.
ACGCTCCTCTCCTTCCTCACCCCGCCTATCCTCCCCCCTCCATCTTCCACTGAAACCAAACCAAGCCAGAGAGAGAAGTCGGACAGGCTGAGGAACGCGCTCTCTCTCCTCTCTCCTCTTCTCCTCTCTCCCACTCGTCCTCTTCTTCTCTGCTTCTCGCTCTCAATTCCCATGCCCGCGGCTGAGCTCCACTGAAACCCTAGAGCACGACTCTGCTTCGTTCTGACCAGCCAGGATGGACCAGAAGCTCGAGCTCCAGCTCAAGGAGCTCGGATCCAAGCTCGAGTCTCCTCCTTCTACCAAGGATGCGCTCGTCAAGCTACTCAAGGTTTGCCATTCCTGCAATTGTCGAGCTGTGTGTTATTGCTTCCCTGGCGTTCCCCCGCCTGGTTTCTTCCATGTTCTTCAGTTAGGTTTTGCCGCTAGAGCTGTTTGGCGCAGCGTTCTCCTCCGTTTCGGGGAAGGAAAGCGGATAGGTGTTGAGTTCCTATCCGTGGCGGGGTCATAGGGTGTTTTGAATTTTGAAATTGGACTCCTGTTTTTGAGGTTGAATTGAGTTTATCATTCAAGATTTTCGTTTCCTTCTATTACCGCTCAGACTCTTAGCAGTTCCATGTGTTTCAGTTTCTCACTTCAGTCGTTTCGCCTTGCTTGGACTTCTTTGACTGTGAAATTGGAGTCCCAATTAAGCTTGAGCTTCTTTATCAGCGGGAGCCTCTTTGAGAGTATTTTACTTCTGGGGGTAGATGTGATTGTACTTGTATGCGTAGGGTTCTCGCTGTCCATTCTGAGTACCATACTAGGGCAAAGCTAGGACTGCAAAGTCAAAATAGGTGAATTTTCATCGTCTGTGCTCTATTATGTGGGGAAAAATATTAATCTACTGGGAGCCAGGTGGGGACTGATGTGGTGATGATTTGCTATGCGCTTCACTTTTTAAAGTGCTTCGGTGCATTTTAAGAAATGGTCAATCTCACTTTGTTTCATGTGGATTTGCCTAGTATTCTCCAGGTAGAATTGTGGTCTTTCATTGTGTTATGGGGTTTTGTCTGAGAGAAGCTACTGAATGATTGTATAATCATGGGGAGTACGATACTAGATGTACGCATTGCAATCATGAACTTTGTCTTGCCCAGATTGCTGAATAGGAGTCATTCAATGATTGATCCCTTCACAGCTATGAGAATAAAACTTTATTAAATCATTGAATGAACATCATGCACGAGAGTCTTGGCAGTTGCTTGGACTGCTGTTACACTTAGTTGGTAGCATGGGTCTGCTTAATTGGTTGATATCAAATCAACACCTTCAAGTGTTTGGTCATGCCAATGTTTGAAAAAAGTGCAAATTCTAGTACGATGACGATACAATTATCATATTGTGGAGTCTGTTTCTTAGCTCCGGATTTGGAATTATTTTTGGATATTAATGTATGAGATATTCTTTGATAAAACTTTTTTATTCATCCTGTGCTGTTGAAGTATTTAGACTTCCTGAAATAAGTGGTCCTATCATCTCTTATATCTCTAGTCAAACTTCAGTGTTCTTTACTTGATGCTATAGGTAAATGTTGTTGAAAATCCTTGATTCTCAGGAGTTCTCCTTTACTCAGTAAAGTTGTGTTTGTGTAAGAAAGTTGCTTTTTGTGCTAGTTAGATCCTAATGCAATGAATTAATGGTTGCTTGGTTTGTTATTTGTTCAACCTTTAGCAAGCTTTGTCATGCCTTACCGAGTTGGAGCAGTCACCATCACCTTCGTTGTTGGAGTTAATGGAGCCTCTCCTGAAAGCAATAGTCAAACCAGATTTGCTGAAGCATCAAGATAGGGATGTTAAGCTTCTAGTTGCCACATGTCTTTGTGAGATTACCCGGATTACTGCACCTGAAGCTCCTTATGATGATGATGTCTTAAAGGTTCCTCCTTTTATGATAACCAGATTGTTTAATAAACTAGTTTATGCATTCCCTTGTTCGTAACTTTTCCGTGGTTTTTTCTTGGACTTGGGTGATATTTGCAGGATATTTTTCGGTTGATTGTTGGCACTTTTAGTGGGTTAGCTGATACTACTGCTCCTTCATTTGGAAGGAGAGTTGTCATTCTGGAGACTCTTGCAAAGTATAGGTCATGTGTGGTGATGTTGGACCTGGAATGCGATGATCTGGTGAATAAGATGTTCAGTACATTTTTCACTGTTGCCAGGTGGGCTCTAATTTAATAATTCCACTTATATTATGCTTGAGGGATTTCTATTGGGTCAGATAATGACCTTGTTCCTTATGATGGGAGATAATCCATGAATATAATTTTCTTGGTTGATCATTTAAGAAGAGAAGATTAATTTGGTACATCAGATAAACTAGGGTGCTAACTCCCTCTCCTCTCTAGCTTGCTTGGTGGTTGCAACATAGGTTTGAGTCTGACAGTCATAAAGTATGAAAATGATGTTTCTTTAAATCTATAAATGGTATCTATTAAATATTTTTTTTTTGGTGTATGGATGATATCCTTTTTTTCTTCATTGGTCGCTTGTTTAGGTAGCCAAGAATGAAAAAGAAAATTTATTAGTTATGTATTGTCATTTCTCTGATCAATGTGATGGACTCATTTTGAGTCGGACAAATGCAGTGATGACCATCCAGAAAATGTCCTCACTTCAATGCAAACAATCATGGTTGTCCTTCTAGAAGAGAGTGAGGATATCCGTGAGGATCTTCTGTTTATAATATTGTCGAAGTTAGGTCGTAACAGAAAGGTAAGTGTATTTATCTTCTGTACCATTGTCTTGATTTTGGTATTGCTATTTGTTATCCCAATATCTGCCTTACCAAATTACATGGCTGATGATTTCGAAATTTTCAACGGCAGGGTGTTTCTATGGCTTCAAGGAAGCTTGCTATGAATATCATAGAGACTTGTGCTGCAAAGCTTGAACCAGTGATGAAAGAGTTCCTTGTATCTTCAATATCTGGAGATAGCGATCCTCTGAATGGACAAATTGACTATCATGAAGTTATTTATGATTTATATGAATGTGCTCCTCAGCTTTTATCTGGAGTCATCCCATATCTCACTGGAGAGCTCCTGGTACTTATGTAGTATAGAGAATGTCCTCTCAGTAGTTCATGTTGATTCTGAAATTCTCTAGCTTGATCCTTTTCATCTGGAAAGTGTATCTTTTCGGCCTTGAATGCTCTTAGCTTCTCGTAAGTCGAATTATCTGATATTGGGTCCTGAGGTTCAAGGTCCTCGAACTCAAGTGAAGCGCATTTATTTGCTTAAAATAAAACTTTTTCATTCTCTTGGAGGTAGAATGTGCTGTTAGAGATTTGATGTGTCACGGACATCTTTTTGAGGTTTTATTGATATCATGATTTGGTGAACTTCTTTGTAATCTTCAGTTTTAAAATATGCAGACTGATCAGTTAGACACCCGTCTAAAGGCAGTGAGATTAGTAGGAGACCTGTTTTCACTTCCAGGACGCTCTATCTCCGAGATTTACCAGCCAATCTTCTCCGAGTTTCTTAAGAGGTTGACAGATAGAGCCGTTGAGATAAGATTGTCTGTCCTTGAACATGTCAAGAACTGCCTACTTTCGGATCCTTCACGGGCTGAAGCCTCTCAGATTATATGTAAGTGTTGTTAGTTTGACATTTAAAATTGGTGTTTTTCATTAGCTAATCTTTTTTGTATGAATAAATGTTTCAGCTGCACTATGTGACCGGTTGCTGGATTATGATGAAAATGTGCGGAAGCAAGTTGTTGGTGTGATATGTGAGGTGGCATGCCAAACACCGACTTCTATTCCTGCTGAAACTGTAAAGATAATTTCTGATCGTCTTCGAGACAAATCAGTAAGCCTGAATCTTCTCAGTTTGGGATATCTTGCTTCGTGGAACATATGTACTCTAAACTCTCAAAGATCTTTAAGTATTCTGCTTATTTTAATGCAGGCATTAGTAAAAAAATATACAATGGAAAAGCTAGCTGACATTTACCATGTGCATCTGGCACAACTTGATGAGTCAGTTGATACAAAATTTGACTGGATTCCTGGGAAGATCTTGAGATGTTTTTATGACAAAGATTTCCGGTAAGATTGTGTGTTAATTTCATACAATTTGTACTTTGCCATCTCTCATCTCCATGAACCTGAGCCTTCACAAGCTTGATTTTCATAATGGGCAGAGTCTTTTCTGTTGTGCAGTGGATCCTTTGTCTATTCTTAGGATAGGTAGGGAGCTGCAACATACCTCCTGCAATTAATGAAGTGGTTATGAGGGCTTAATTTTGCTTATTTGCTAAAGTTATCAGTTTTTTTAATCAAGGGTCATTCCATGATTAATTAAATGGTTATGGTTAGACTTTTCCATAAATTAGAGTGAAATCAAACCTGGACGCCGTCCTGGCATGGAAATTAATGAGGCTTGAATGCCATGCACTAGTTGTCTGCAAGAAATTTGCTGGGACTTGATCGTTATTTTTTCTCCCTGATATTCAATTCAATACTATATTCTATCTACAGTCTGATTTAACGTCATTCAGTTACAATTGTGCATTTTTGTTGAAATGCCTTTGGTGAAGAATGTGAAATTTAATCTTGGAACTTTTTATAGCTAACCAAATGCCAGGACTCGTCAACGCTGAGTTTTTTTGGCTCTGAATGCAGACTGACCTTTGTTTTGCAGCTTTTCCCTGCATCAACATGACCATTCTTGCATCTTCCTTAAGTATTGGTTGATTATTAAAAATTTTAGCTTCTTAATTTATTTCTTGAGGATTAGTTTGACACTAAAGTTTTCTTCTTCTGTATTTTCTGTTTGATTTTCATGGATAAGGCTGTGCTGAGGATATATTGCTCTCTTTATTTGGACAAGGATATTTGTTTTCCTATAAATACTCGATGAAAATTTAGGTTATAACTTGGAAGTGTTTTTGGGAAACAATAATCAATGAAAGAACATGGAATATAGAATAAGCTCCCAACAACCAGATGAAAGAACATCAATTTGTTAAATATTTAGATCCTCTGAAAACTGTTCATGGAAAGGAGAAGCTTTTATACTCTGTGAAGTACTCTCAAAAGTTCAAATCTAAATATTGCCATCTTGGAGCTTACAGGAAAATTTGAATACACAGGTTTTTAAGGTTTTTTTTTAATGCTGCGGCAGAAACAGAAAATCCAGAGATTGTAACATTGATATTCGTTCTATTAGTTGATAGTTGCATGGTTATTACAAAAGCACTAAAAATATTATGTTTTAACTTTTTGAGTATTCAATAAAAACTTCCATTAATATTCAACAAAAAACGTTATGTTTATATATGGGATGATAGGATTTCTGAGGAAAAAAGGGTATTCTTCTTTTCTAATCAACTTGCTTGCTCTTCGTATGCATTGAAGCCTGTCCGTCCTCTTGAATGCAGATCTGAGACAATTGAATCAGTCCTATATGGTTCATTGTTCCCCAGTGAGATCTCTATAAAAGACAGAGTCAGATGTTGGGTGAGATTCTTCTCAGGGTTTGATAAAGTTGAGATAAAGGCTCTTGAAAGAATACTGGAGCAGAAACAAAGGTTTGTTATGTTCTGAAGCATTGATTGGTCATAAACAAATTTGCGTTGATTCATGTATTTGGCTTGACTTGTTGGGAATTTTGTCTGATTTTAGGTTGCAACAGGAGATGCAGCGTTATATATCTCTTAGGCAGTCATATCAGGTCTGCAAACTTAGAAAAGTTGAATCACTGATTCTAGTGAAACGAAATTGATGCTTTTGATCTTGACTAAAAGAACAACATGCTTTCTAATGCAGAGTGGTGATGCTCCGGAAACTCAGAAAAAAGTGCATCTCTGCTTCAGAGTTATGTCTCGTTTCTTTTCTGATCCTGCAAAAGCAGAGGAGAATTTCCAGATTCTTGATCAGTTAAAAGATTCGAATATCTGGAAGATACTAGCGAGCCTACTAGATCCCAACCATAGCTGCCGCCAGTTTTCTGTTTGTCAGGTAAGCAGTAAAGGTTTGGTTGGATTAATACTTAAAAAATAAAATTATCGTTGAAAGGGACTGTTCATTTAACACATTCATTTTTGCTATGTCTTTAGGACATTCATTTAGTCTACCAAGGTATCTGCTTTATTATGACTGGGTATTATGCATATTATTAATGAAGTTGGTGGTTGTATGAATTACACATTTCTGAAATGGATTTAATGATGCATTGTTATTTTGCTATTGCTATTAAGTTCTGGGGGTTCATCATACCCAAAACTTCCAGGATCATTGGCACGCTATCTCGCCCAGCAAATTTCTACCTTTACCCCTTTCACTGGTTCTTTCGAGCTTTAAGCCATTTCCTTCACTAAGCCAATGTCTAATGATTAAGATTACTGTTCATATGGCAGTTTGATTACCTGTGCTACTAAAGCCACAGCTGGCTGTTGCTGTTGTCTTCTTTTGTTATCTATGTAAAATAGTTTTTTGCGTCTGCATGATCACCATAATTTATTGGATGGAAGATTGTAGTCCTTGAGAGTATGCACTATTTATTTCAGTACCCAGATTCCAGATTCCTGGCGAGTCTTTTTACGGTTGAAGTCTCTTATCTTATTGGCAGATGCTTCTTTTACCATGCTAGACAGTAAATAGATCCTCTAGACCTTTTTTTAATATTAAACCAAGTGTCTCACAATATTTCTTGTGAATTTCAGGATGATCTGCTAAAAATTCTTGGCAAAAAACATCGGCTTCATGATTTCCTAAGCGCTCTATCTGTGAAGTGTTCTTACCTCCTATTCAGCAAAGAGCATGTGAAAGAAATTCTTCTGGAGGTCTCTGCACAAAAATCTTCTGGAAATACACAGTATCTGTCATCATGCATGAACATTCTAGTGGTAAATAAACTTGCCTCCATTATGATTATTGGTTTACCCATCATGTAAGGTTGAAGATATCATCTTGCCAATTTTTCATGATTCTCACTTGCGTAGTTGGTGACCTGCTTTTTCCCTGCTTCTTTGCATCAACATTATTTGTCATGTCATATCCAACTGCTTGATACTTATTCCTATAAGCGTGCATGCTGTTTGGAAACCGCAATCACTCTTAGGCATCAATTAGAGTGGGCAAGATTCCTGGGATTCCCATCTTTCTTGGAAATGTTTCAAAACTGGTAGCAATCTGAGGGTAATGGATGAGAAGAGTCAAAACTTGTCTCTAAGATGTAGAAAAAAAGTGGCAGGATAGTTAAATTAAAAAAAAAAAAAAGAATGGCAGGATAATTAAGAATTAGGGGTTAATTTCCCTGCATTTCCTTTTCTCCAACACCGCCACCACCCAAACCGCCCCGCACCACCACCCCCACCCCTCACCCCCCACCCCCCTGCTTTCTCTTTTTAGTGTAAAATGGAAAGAAGAAGAAATTAATGATGTAGTTAACTGGAGGGAGACTGATCTCCATCTATTTCCCTCACTTCCCCTAACGAACTCTAGCAAAGGAAAGAATGCCTTTCCTTTTATGTTCTCTCTCCCATTTCCCTCCAATCCCCTGCATCCAAACTTATTGCCATAGTTTCAGAAGGTAGGTCCAAAAAAGTTCCTTTTTTTAACCTCCTTTTCGTTAGTATCTTAGACATAGCTCTTGGTGGACACATCAAATTTGGATTATTAAACAAACTCAGTTGTCATTTGCTTGTTGCAGCCGTTGACTTTCTTGACTATTTTTCTTGCCATGGTAGACCAGTTTTGCATCTGAGTTCTCCTTGTGCCATGTAATTGCAGATTCTTGCCCGCTACAGTCCGTCATTGCTAATTGGTTTTGAGGAGGATGTTGTTTGTTTACTGAAGGATGACATTGATATTGTAAAAGAGGGGGCCTTGCACATTCTCGCGAAGGCTGGTGGGATTATCAGGGAGCAACTTGCAGCATTACCAAGGCACTGCCTCACTCTCTCTCTTTTTGGGTCAAATAATGCTAAACGCTCACCTATTGTTTGCTTTACAGCTCTGTGGACCTCATATTGGAGCAATTGTGTTTAGAAGGGAGTCGCAGACAGGCTAAGTATGCTGTACATGCTCTTGCAGCTATTACAAAGGATGATGGGCTGAAGTCGCTATCTGTATTATACAAGGTTGGCCATTGTTATGTCATTAAATCAGCTTGTTGCTGGCAGCTGGTTAGGTATTTAACTGATATGTCACACTTAACTTGCAGAGGCTCGTGGATATGCTCGAGGAAAAGACCCACTTACCTGCTGTATTACAGTCTTTAGGGTGCATTGCTCAGACTGCAATGCCAGTTTTTGAGACTCGTGAAAATGAGATTGGCGAATTTATCAAAAACAATATTTTAAAAAGCAGCAATGTAATCCTTCTGACCTGCTGGAGTAATGTTGTTGTGATGAGGTTGGACTTTTTTCTGTTTGTGTTCATTGACATGTCTTGCTTTCTATAACAGAAGGTCGATGACGATACTAAAGCAGGTTGGGACGACAGAAGTGACCAATGTTTGCTGAAGGTCAGTTGTCAGATGAGAGTTATACTTTATCTCACCTAATTGATTCATGAATTCAAGTGCTGAGGTGGCTTTATGTGGCAGTACATTTTTTTAAAATATTGTAAACCTTGTGTTTTTATGTTGACTTTGTTTATGTCATTCTTATGTGTGGCGATATCTTATGTCATCCCGCCAAAGATATATGGCATCAAGACATTAGTCAAGAGTTACCTTCCTGTGAAGGATGCTCATCTTCGTCCTGGAATTGATAGCCTCATAGAAATTCTGAGGAATGTACTCTCCTTTGGAGAAGCTGCACAAGATGTAGAGTCAAGGTAATTCTTCCTTGTAGTCTGTCTAGTACGTGACTTGTTTGCTGTCGGACTTCTTTATCGGTTTTAAGGCTTCTACCTTATGCAATCTTGCAGCATTGTTGATAAGGCTCATATGAAGTTGGCTTCTGCAAAGGCAATACTTCGTCTGTCAAAATACTGGGATCATAAGATTCCCTTAGATGTCTTCCACTTGACCTTGAGGGCGCCAGAGGTGACTTCTGATTTTTAAATAAATTCTCAATCATAATTTTGTTTGCTTGGTTGTAAGATATAAAAGAATTTGTGGTGCAATTTCTATGTGAATGTTTCTTTTTTTTTTTTTTTTTTGTGAAAAGGTATGTGAATGTATTGGCTTTCATTGGATGTTTTATTTGCTTATTTAATTTTGGTCTCTATAGAGTTGTTTCCCTCAAGCAAGGAAGGTGTTCTTGAACAAAATTCATCAGTACGTCAAAGACCGTCTTCTGGATGTGAAATATGTCGGTGCCTTTTTATTTGTCATTGATGGATCCAAGGCATCAGAATGTGAAGAGGTAATTAAAAATGTTAAAATTTGAAGTTATCTTTCTTCTGCCAAAGCGCACAAAAGATTTTTCCTTCAGTGCCCGCATCTAGTTTCTCATTTTATTTTTTGAGTGGATGGAAAGAGTTGTTCTGTTATTTGTTTCATCCTCTTAGCCTGGTAAATTTTAATTCCATTAGGTCTTTGACCTTTGCAATGCATGGTATTTATTATCACAATTGTAATGCAATTAAATTTAAAATTAAAATATCAGTGATTTTAATACTGATGATAGAGATGTGTGATTTTATTTCATAGTTATAATTTTTTTAACTAATTGAATAAAATAACTCTCGATAATTGTCCTCACTCTATTAAATGGATGTTTACATGTGAAGTGGAGAATTATCTAGAACTTTTAGAGACTCTAGTTCACTTTACAATGTAAGAATGCTCCGTAAATCATGGATTTTGTTTCCGTAATTAGTGAAAGGCTGAGTATTAAATGATATGTGCATCATCTTCAATTTAATTCATCTTGCTCTTCATAAAATTTTTTCCCCTTAATATTCTTAGTAAAATTTAACTCAAACATTACTTTGATATCTGCCATTCTAATCATATTAATCAAGTGGAAATCCAGTTTATAAAATATTTTTGCCTACATATAATAAAATTTGCAAATGAGATTGGCTCCTTTTTATTCCCAATGCCTGGCAAACAGTCCAGTATATAGTTGACTGTTTGATTCATTATTTATGTAGTGAGGGGGTTCTTTAATTCCGAGAACCTTCTTATTATTTCCAGTAAATAGAACCTTGCTACTTATGTTGAAGTATTTATGCACTGTGGAAGCCTAAACTTGCATTCTTATATTTTTACTGGTCCTGCACTGAATGACAGGAAAAACAGTATCTAGCTGAAATCTTACAGATTCAGTACAAAGAGAAGGCACGGCACCAAGGCTCACAGTGTGATGCAAATTCTGTAACCGCTCATCCCGAATATATTCTCTCACATATTGTGCATGTCCTCGCACACCAATCATGTCCTGACGTTGATGAAATCAAGGAAGTTAAAGCATATGAGTCATTATACTGGTATGTCTACTCTCAGACTACTCTTATGTTAAATGTAGCTCAGATTTTCAGCAAGAATAATGTGCTTGCGTGTTCTACATGTGTTTGGTTTAAGAAACCTGTCCTTTGTATAATTTTTTTGTCTGATTGTGCTGATTTAATACATGCCAATACCCCTTTGCGTCCTAACAGATTTTTTCTTGGGATGAATTGCTTCTTAACAGATATAAGTGAACTTGTTATACTGCTTGTTTTTCTCATTGGAATTTCCCCTATGTATTTTCTTTGATCTATTTGTTATCATTAAAACTGACTTCCTTATCGTGAAGTATTATTTTCAGAAGTCTACTTCATGATTCTTAAAAGAATTATCAGCCTTTAGGAATTTACTGTCTATTACAATCAGTGAACTCCTGTTTTGTCCTTTTCTTTTCAAGGTTGGTTGTTATATGAAGCTTTACGTGCATATTCCCTGTATTAGTTTTCAACTGTTCAAGTTTTTCTGTAGTACAATCAAACAACCTAAAAATATATTTGATTTGTTATACTGATTGGAGCATACTAAAAGATTAGAAGTATCTTGTTGATTCTATGATGGTTTAGAATGGGATCACCTCTGTTCTCAGTTCTTGTAGCCATTTGTACAATATATTTTAACATTGATTTCATTTTTCTGACAATAATGGCCTTATGCTTCTAACGGGCTTAGACTCCTGATGTCAGTGTGGACTTCATGATTGGATTTGGGATTTATTGCTCTTGAGTTTGTATCAGTGACGTGATATACTAAATATGTATTGGCTCAATCTGGAGGGAAGTTCTCGGAGAATAGGGGGGAAATTATACTAAAAGTTTTTTTTTTTTTTTTGCATTCAATAAAAAATTTCATTATCAGTGATGATATATTTACTGTTGATGACCAGTCCAACTAAATTTGCGGGCACTTTTATCTTGTGTTTTTTCTGTTTTCCAGGCAATTGTACTTAATTGTTTCTATGCTGGTTCATGGAGATGATGATGGAAAATCCGAAAATAACAATAATAGGGAACAGGAGACTTCCTCAGTAACTCGTATTTTTCAAACCATCAAGTATTCAGAAGATGTTACTGACCCAGCAAAGTCTAAGGTTGTTTACAGGACTTGTTCTATTTTGATAGCTTTTCTGTTTATTGGTGACCCTAACAAAGAGAAGAAAAAATTGCTATATGAAGCATGTCATGGTTGAGGATTTTTTGTATTTTTCTTCTTTATAGAATAGCATGATGGTACGCCATTTAGTTGTAAAATCTTCAAGAACTATTGTGCTGGCAGTCGGTTCTCAAGCTCAGAATTATCTTGTGGATTCACAGAATTCCCATGCTATATGTGACCTTGGGCTGTCGATTGTCAAGCGCTTGACTAAGGCAGAGGTCCACCTAGAAGCACTGCCTGTACCAGCGGCTTTGCCCCCAGCAATTTACAAATTATATGAGAGTAAGGAGGATGATGGATCTCAGGTAATATTGTGATGCCTATTCTCACTGCTCAATTTTTTATGCTGAGTTCTATTCATTTCTGATCTGCTGTCATATAGATATTTTTGATATATACGATGAGGAGACTCTACATGCAATATATGTGGCACATTATGTGTAATTGAATATTTACCTCAAACACATCAAGTGCACGAAGTTAAAATCAGCTCTCTCTTTGGTAATAAATGGCTGATATAAATCCATATGTGCTCTAAGGTGAGTGTGTTATTTCTTTTTGTGGAATGTGATTGACAGCCTTATACTCAGTATGTTTCTATTCTTCATTAGTTGAAACATGGCGAGGGGTGCTTGCAACCTCATGGAATCAAGAGCATGGCATGGATTTTTCCATCTCTTTTTTCAGTTGAAAGCAGCAAAGAGAGAATAAATTTTTGCTTTGCGGCTAAAATATAAATTGCAAGACATGGAAACAACATATATTTTGATAATATACAAGGAGAAAAGGATATAAGGGGGCATTAAACAAATGGCCAAATGTGATGCAGTACATTGATATTGTTTGCTTTAACATACATTTTCTATGCACTTCTAGTGTTTAGATTTGCTTGGCTGAGACCTGTGCTTGTAATTTTCGTTACCATCTCTTGTTTCCCTTTCCATCCAGTTTTTTAAATGTTTGAAGGCACCATATTTTATCTGCACAAGGCTGTCAATGGTGCATGTTCTATTTTCATTTTCTATGGTGAGGCAGAGTCTATCAATTTGACTGATCTAATGTTATACTATTATGTTAGGCCCATGCACGTAAGACCTGGTTGGCAGATGAGAGCATCTGGAGTCACTTCGACTCACTGAAGATTGAAATGGTTAGTAGTGTATTTCATGCAACTGTCGAGAGCCTTGTCTTACTCACATTTTTGTCCTTATGATCTATTTCAATTATTTTAATTTCCTCTTCCGTCACATCAGGTTCCTTCGCAAAATTCCGGAGATGCTGATCTAAATGAGTATGAAAAAGATGAAAGTGAACTTCCATTGAAAAAGATGGTTAAACGGTTGAAACCACAGGGCACCAAGAGTAGAAAAGGCAAATCTGTACATTCTGAAAAGGAAAAGGTTGAAAATGATATTGATGTTCTTAAGATGGTGAGAGAAATAAATCTGGATAATATAGTCTCATCCAGTAAATTTGATTCTACCAATGGTCATGAACATCCTCCCTCAAAACTAGCAAAAGGTGATCGAGTGCATCAAAACGGTGATGATCACGAAGCTGCTGTTGCAACCCTGGGCTCAATACCAAAGCGTCGGAGGTCTTCATCTGCTCAAAGTACTGCAAAACTACTCAAAATTGTTTCAAAAATTCTCTTTAAATGTTTTATTTGGCGCATCTCATCAACTTCTTTCAACTTGATTTAGAAATCACCCGAGAGTCTGAAGATAAGGCATTTTTGAAAAAAAGATTGGTTGGTTCCCCTGATGCGGACATCTTGGCTTCATACTTCAGCAAGGAAAGAAGTTCCTCGTCAACACAGAAGGGCAAGGGCTCTGATGAGGGACATCTTGATAAGCCAGGTGGAGTGGAAGCAGTTCCTGACAATGATCTGAAGGTGAATTTTCTGTTTATTATGAGCATTATGATTTAAGTCCTCAAAGTACTGGATATTTCTTCATATAGCTGCATTCCTTTCATCTAACAACCTTTGTGTCTCTTGTTTTCATATATAGACTGGTAAGTTGGAATCTGGTAATGCAAAGTCTCCTTCAGACTCTATGAAGAAGCGGAAACGAAAAGTCATTGGGGGGCTGACAAAGGTATTTGCAAATTTCTTAAGGGCCATGGGAGTCTGGTCCTTCATTTCTATTTCTAGATCATTTTTCCAACCTAGAGCCTTCTGGCATGTTTTTATAACTTATTGGAGACCTGTTGCTTTTTTAAAGGTTCTTGTTGACTCTAGTGCCAGTTACATCGATTTTTCGTGACACCAAAAATAATGAAAAACATAAAATGTGAAATTGAGTCATAACGATTATTAAAAAAAAAAAGTCATAAAATGTTATAATCTTTTTCAAATTATGGACAATCAAGTCAGTATGTGCTCTGACAAAAAAGAGTCAGTATATGCTGAAATTTTTAGGTTTTGTAAGAATTGTTACCGAGGCTTTAATATATTCAGCTGAGATGGTATATAGTAATGGAAAATCCAAGAAATTCATGATTTTGTGGAAGCATTTGATGAATTCTACTTACTTCAATTGTTATAACTGAACGCTATTTGAAAAGAAGTTCAGTTCCTTTTCTTTCGTTTCAATAATGCTTTTTGTCTTGTTGAAAATTGTTACATGTTACAAAGTCCAAGACGGTGTGAGTATGGCACTGTATCTCTTCTATGCTGGCTTTTTCAGGACTTTGCTCATTATAACTTAGAAATTTCCTATTCTGCTTTATCTTCTACGTTTGTTTTGCTTTGAATGGTTTTGCTACCCTGTCATGGAATGGTGATTACATGTGTTACTGTGTCATTATCCTTTTCTTCCGGCAGGAGCTGTATGGGTCTTTGATTCTGTAACTTGATTATGACTGCAGTGCACTATGAAGGAAACTGAAAGTTTTGAAGATTTGATTGGATGCAAAATAAAAGTTTGGTGGCCCATGGATAAGCAGTGAGTACCCTTTTTAGTGGAAACTAGAGATTTATACTTTATTATATGATATGATATTTATATGTAAGACCATTTTGAATCTGTCAATCGCGATGCAGGCTGTTAAGTTTTCTATATCAATTTTGCACTTTATGATTTTGATAATTTGGTGTCATATTCTCGATATAAAGCCATCTCTATACATATGACAGCTGATTGAAGGCCAGTCCTCTCACCCTGCATAAGCACAAAGTTCTCTCTATATATTTTGCTGATGTTGGTGGCTTAGATACCCTTTCCTATCTTTACGATGACTGTTCTTTTCTAATATTCAACCAATATAGAGTTGTAAAGCGGGTATATAACTATTCTCTCCTATATAACATTCATCTTGGTTCTAATGTCATATCAATTCTTGATGTTCTATGGATCGATTATTGATTTCAGTCATAATTAGATCGATAAAGTTTCAAAGCAAAAAAACACAAGCATTGTTTTGGATGCTGATGCATATTCTTTAGTAGTTGATTGCTGTGCTGGAATGTTGTTCTGGTTTTATTTTCTTGTCAGTTCAGTTTATTTTCTTTTGAATCTTTACAGGTTTTATGAGGGAACTATTAAATCCTATGACCCTTCAAGAAATAGACATGTTGTGAGTTGCATATGCTCTCCCTATTTCTACTTGAAAGCTAGTTATACACTGCTATATTCAGTTTTGGTATCTCCTATGTAATTGTTGACTGCTTGATGCTATATGATAGGTTCTATATGATGATGGAGATGTGGAGATACTCCATTTAGAAAAGGAGCGGTGGGAGCTCATTGACAAGGGCCACAAGTCTGCAAAGGTCAATAATCCTTTTAGTTTATTGTTTGGTTAGGATATTGTTTGCTGTTTTACCTGTAGATAATAATATATGCTTTTGTACAAATTTATCTCTTCATGACCTGAATCTAGTTTTGACTCTTTCTTTGATTTGAATGGACAGAAGTCAAAATTGAAGACTACTCCTTTGAAAAGAGGGTGAGTATTCATTTTTAATTTCAACAAATAGGGACATCACTTTGGGTTTTCCCATACTTTGTTACAAAATATTTAAGTATAAAATTCAGAATCATCATTTTCTATTATTTGTTTCATGAGACTTTCTTTTTCCTGGGACAGGTCACCTGCACAGAAAGTCAAAACTGCTGGTTCTTCACCTGGAACTGGGAAATCCACTAAGATGTGAGTTAGATATGCTCTTATCCCAGGCTTATTTGTATATTCAGAAAGCTTAATATGTAAAGTCTATATCTACAGGGTTAAAGCAAAAAGAACTCCAAAGAAGCAAAAGCAAGCCGAAGAACATTCATTGGAAACTGACAATGATGAGGCAGAGGATAAACGTCGTGTTTCAGACCTGTCTGAGGTGGAGCCCAGCACATCTAATAGAGACGATGACATGAATTTGGGTAATCACTTTGCTTCAATCACTCTATGTATGCAACGTTAGTTTGTAGGTCAGAATTCTCTGCTATCAACTTATATTATTTAATATATCGAAAATGCAAGCAAATCGTGTGATGTGAACTTGCTTATATTCATGGTGTTTGAATACTAAGCTTGGACAATATCTTGCTCATATTCATGGTATTTGGAACTTGGAGAACTAAAATCTCCATCTCTGAAGATTATACAAGTTTTATTATATATAACTATATGCACAGCAATATTCTACTTTATAATTTGATAACAGAACGAATTACTAATCGTTCACAGTTAAACTTTCTAATAGTATACCGAGTAGGATTGTATATATGCTCGACCAATTCCTTAAGGGCGTGTTTGGTTCATTGGAATAGCCATTCCGAGAATAGCTATTTTGTACAAAATAGCGATGCTTGCATTTGGTTGACATCAATAATTTCATATGAAATAGTTCTTCTAAATGCATTAGGAATAAGGAGGAATGAGTAATCTCGCTTTCCCTTCAGAAGGAATAGTTATTACTTACAAGGAATAGTATTAAAATGACAATTATCCTTAACCATCCTTTAACTTTTCAAACTCATTATTTTATTTATTTATTTATTTAAGGTTTTATTTTTCAAAAATATCAATTTTCTTCCTTATTCACAATTTCTATTACTTTCAACTAAACCAGTACAATATCAATTATGTTCCCTATTCTATTATTCATTAATTTCATTTCTCTTAACTCTTATTCCCCATCCATCTTATAACTGCAAACCAAATGTTCAGTAAATTGAGTCGATTTAGAATTTTCCACTATGAGACTTCATGGAGGAATTTAAAATGGAAAAATGTTGATTTATATGGAGATAATACATTTTTGAACATATTGAAGTGTATCGTCGATTTCCTATTCAGCTACTCCTTGATTTGGAAAGCTAAACTAGAAGAATTGTTAAGACTCTTCCGGTATCTATAATTAGTTTATAACAGTTTGGTTCATGCTTGTAAAATATCCAACCAAACCAACCTAGGTCTACAAGAGATTGGATCCGTTTCCACCCCAAACCTAAGCTATTAGGCAGTAGTATCCAATTCTCTTATGAATCAGGTTTCAATTTATTTGCTACCCGATGTGAGATTATACTTCTCAACGCCTACCTTCACATGGCAACATGGGTTACACTTGCCATGTGCCCTTAAAACACTCAAACTTAACAATTGATTTCGATCCGAACATTTTTCTCCTGTACTTGAGTGAGGGGGACAATTGATCATGAGACGAGTTCTCTTCTGTCCTCTGGCTATACAACTTACCATGAGCTGGGCATTTTTCTTTTGTCTGGGCTTAATTCCCAGGAGCTCCATACTCGGGGTCAATGACTAACCATAATTTGGATATTTTTCTTTTGGTCTTGAGCTTTTTGGCCACGAACTTCACACTTGAGCGTGGTATGGTGTGAGCCTACACAATAACTTACTTTGATACCTTATAAGATATCTACATGGATCGGCAGGCGATTGGATCCGTTTTCACCCAAAAGTCTAAGCTGTTAACTGGTGGTATATAATTCTCTTATAAGCCAGGTTTCAATCTATTCACTATAATTAGACATGGGATTACACCTCTCAACAATGCTTATAATAAGTGTCCTTTTCGAGCATTATGCTTCACATTGCATTGCTCTTGTCTAGTTGTCTCTTCATAGATTTTTCACTGTTGCTGTGGTCCTTAAGGGCTCGGTTAGTATTCCCACCCCTCTTTGCTGTTTCTAGTCTTCTTTCTGGACTGCCAAATCTCGCTATCCCTGCTCTTTCTCCAATTCTTACCCTTCTGTAGAAACTAAATGGTAAAGTAACTGATCCTGCAAGGCAACCTGACTTATTATTAAACTGTCATCAAACTCGGTGGATCTATATAAGGATTACAATAAATGCTTCCTATATAATGGTTGCAATCATTGAGGTGTAATTCTGTCATTACTGTATATGTTTTTCAGCTGATAATTGATGGAGGATTTAGAACATGAAGCAGTATGTTAACTTGTGCTCTCTGCAATTTTCTTCCTTATGGTTACACAATGAGAATTTGTAAATGTTCATGTCCTGAAAATATTTCAAGGAAACATGGAATTATGGTTTTAACATTTGGTGACGCAAGTTGGTAACATGTCATGTTGTGGGGTTCTCGCATTTATATTTTTGTGATGCTCTTTAGACTTTCTTAATCAGCATTCTCATTGAAAAAGTTTATAGATGAACACAGTACAATGTACTTCCAGAGTATGATCATAAATAGATTTATGCTGGATTCTTGTGGCTATTATGACTGGGGTCTGTCTAGTTCATATATTATTTACTCTTACTCATTTATAAGTTGTTCTAGCTGCTTTATGAACTTAATTCGGAAAAGTTTGTCTACCATCCATTCATTTAATTTGAATTTGTTTTAGACTAAATGATAATTAATTACTGATTGTGGTACTAAACATCTTTTTGTTCTCTGTCATTTTGCTGACTTCGAATTCATTTTTTTTTTATTGTATAGTTATTATGCGTCTCTCAAATTGGACTTTGAAGGATCTCACCTCATATTCATACTTAATGTTGATTTACTGAAGTTTTTGTGTCTTACCCTTAGATGATTTGGAAGATGAGAAAGAATCAAAAAAGAGGGTCCATCTGAAGGCAAAAGGGAAGGCGATCAAACATAAAGAAACCTCTGATGAAGAAATAGACAGCCCAAGACAGGATGATAGAAAATCTGATGATGAAAAGGATGCTTCAGTGGATCTCCCAGTCAAGAAAGGATCCAACAAGAGGGCCCGTTCAAAGCCAGAAGGCAAACACCCGAAGAGTAGAAAGAAAAACGTGGGTCGTAAAGAGACCCCCAGTGAAGATGGAGACGATGTCCTAGTGGAAGATGATCGAAAATCCGATGAAGAGAATGCTGTGGTGAGTCCAGCAAAGAAGAGAGGATCCAACAAGAGGGTTAGCACGAGTTTGAAAAGGAAACCTGTGAAACGCAAGAAGAGAAATCAGGACCTGGCAGTGGCCTCTGATAATGAAGGCCCTCATGATACAGACGTCTCAATGCGAGATGCTGAAAATTCAAACGAAGAAGAGAATATTCGCAAGAATCTTATGGACAAGAAGGGGTCCCACACAAGGGCACCATCAAGATTCAAAAGCAGAACTGTTAAAGGGAAATTGGCAAGTGCGAGGCCATCAGGGGCCTATAATGAAGAAGAATCGGGAGACCACTTGGGGAGCCTAATGGAGGATGACAACAGATCTGATGGAGAAGACAATACTCCATTGGAGGAAGCTGCCAAAGGGGAAAGCGACTCAGAGGAGCAGATCATGGGAAGAAAACTGGAAATTCTAGGAAAAACCAGAGAGACGTCTCTGGATTCATCTGCAGATGGGAAGACTGAACTTCCTGATGATGAGCCTCTGGTACTTGCTATTGGACCATCTTTTGAATTTATCTTCATATTTTGTTAGGTGTTCTGTGGCTCATTACTAGAAGTTCCTGATCTGAATCTTCCTGATGTGCTTTTCGCAGAAATTGTGGAAGACGCGGGTGGGGAAATCCTTGAAGAAAGCCGGTTGAAAGTAGCTCACGGAGATCAATTTAGTCTCGTGTAAAAGTAGGTGAAGTTGTAGTCTCTGTAGATCTTCAGGTTCTCAGTTCGTCAGTGCAGAAACCGTTGCAGCTCAGCTCGGCCCGAGGAAAGTTTGTGCCCGTTGTAACCTACAAGTTTCAGCAATAACGAATAAGTGGTGATCTGTGGAGTTGGTCGGAGTTGGGTCAGTCATTGTTCGTGTAGAGCTAACATTCCCGACTTTCAAAGAAAGGTGTTCCGAAGACGTGCAGACAGTAGATTGTCTATAATTTAGGAGGTCACTAGATGATGTGGTGTTGGGGGATGCAAAATTTCTAATGACATTGTATTAGGGAATGAGTAGGAGTCTGGAGTACTTGAAGGGGGCCACCTCCTGTACAGTTGGGGTCCTATTCTGTTTTAGAAGTTGCCTGTAATGATTTGTCATTTGGTAAATGCACGATGTTCTTGTTTAGGACTTGAGAGGGGGGAAAAAAGGACAAAAAAACACACGCACAAGTTGTCAACGTTTCGTTCTCTTTACATCGTGAAATGGGTCTTTGGTGGTGTGATGCATTGAGATTCCTCTCTTGTTCGTGTTATGTTACTTTACAGCTTCTCTCTTGTTCGTGGGTTTTCCAAGCTCCGGCGAGAGCTCTCCCCGCATCACTCGTGGATGAGGGGGATTCTCTTGAGAGTTGAAACTTCTTCAAGTATGATGCCGATTTAGGATGTTTTTTCCCCCTTCATATTTATTATTTTCAACTTTTTAAGGTTGGCTTTTGTTTTCGGTGTATAAAGGAGATAAACACATTCGGAAGGGCATACCATGAAATGGGATAAATGTGTGTACGAAGGGTCTCACTTGTCAAGAATTGAGCCTAAGAATCCACAGGTTGAGGGCAGGGCGGTACGGTTGGTCACTGTCCGGTAATAGATGGACTTCCAAGCTGGGGCTTGACAAGCATCTGAATCCAACTTAAAACCAACGGGGAGGGAAAAAATTTTAGATGGTCTTGTCTCACAATGATGTAGTTAGGGAGAATTGATTGAATTATTTTAGTTAGTATTATCGTTTGTCAAATTTTGAATGGTACTTAATCACGACACGTGATGAGGTGGGATCGGTCACCTAAGAATTTTTCATAGGGAAGGGGTCCTCAAATGGCCTCCGTGCAGCAGCAAGTAGATCTACCATAATGTCGGAAATGTAATAAAAAGAATTTTTAGATATAAAAGAAACTCCAAACCGTATATCCGACGAGGAGCAAGTAGTTAAGTAATGATGCTAAACCCATGCAAGAACAACTTTGATTTAGTGGTCATTCTTTTTGGAACTTTCAGTTTCACATTTAACACAGACTTAGAGAATAAGATATCGGCCACTCTCCCTATCAATTCGGTTGTATGTTTTTTTGTTTTTTTTTCCCCCAATTACGAAGGAAGTGCGTACATCTAGAAAGAGAAGAGGTAGGAAGAATGTTTATGTTAATTACAAGTGTCTTGGAAGATAATTGATCGAGGATGCTTCAAAATATCCCCTAAATGTCTCGTTAATGGGTTATGCATTCAAGGGAAAAATTGGACTTCTAACCTCATAAACTTTTCCATGATTTACATGCAGGTCCTGTCCACTTCCTACATTACTGTTCAGATTGTCTTATGCTGTATAATTATATGTTGGAATATAGAGTTGGATATTGCAACCTTTTGAATTAGACACGGGTCCAAATGTTTTGGAAAATTCAACGCGGTATTAACTTACCCTTTTACATTGGGCATGACCCACGGTGTAACATTGTTGTATTATATCTATTTTTCTCATGTGTATAGAAGGGACACAAAAATTTAGAAGGAAATAAGAGGAAGGGCGGCAAATAGAGGACGCGAAGTTCTTCCGATGAGAATTGAATTCAGGACCTCTTAGTTTTTAGGTCGGGGTGGTACCTCTGTGGTTATTCTCCTGCATATTATACCAATTTTACATCCAATTTATCGGCATTTACAAACTTACGACTAAATTTATGTTTTTTCTTTCATCGAGAGAAATTTACATTTTTTCAAATACCGCAACTCTATATTTCAACCTATCTTCCAAAATAAATTTACATAATCTTAATATTTCCGGTAATCTATCAATATTACAACCAAACCACCATTTTTTTCGGTAAATATTCCGTGTACAGAACATAAGAAATTCATTGTATAAACCCTCGTTCAGATCTTAACAAGTGTATAGTTAATTCTCAAAAACCTTAAAAAACTTACAATACATATTGAGATCCATGAGAGAATTACGCAAAGAATTCGTAACGAATTATTTACTCAATAGTTACTCTCATTTTTCTTACTTCCGTACCGGTGAGGGCGGCGGGAAGGGCGCAACGGCCACTGCCTCTCCACTGCACTGATTTTGGCTTTCAACTCATATTGTCGTCCCCCCAGTTTTTCCATTATGAAAAAGTGATCGATGATGAATACTATCTCGAGACTGCTGCGGAGACCTCTCCCATGCCCCTCCTCTGTCGCGGATGAAGCTGAACCCACACCAGCTGGATCGAAGAGAGGGGCAATGGGGAGCCTGACCACGCTCGACCTCGGGAACGGAAGCGAGGTCGTGCACGTGCCCCGGTTCCTGCCTCCCGAACAGGCGTGGAAGTGGTTCGATTACATGGACAAGCACATCCCCTGGTGCCGCCCCACCCTCACCATCTTCGGCCGACCTTGCGTGCAGGTTCGTGCTGCAGTCGCTCAATTCTTGGACCTCTCACACTCGCTAGTTTTACTTAGTGTTCTTCGGATGCGTCTGTTTCTGGGATTTGATCTTTTTTCATTTCTCGTTCACTTATTTGGTTCCATTTCCTGAGTCGTGCTCATCAGTTTCGGCACATGGGGATGGCCTGTTTCTTATTATTGCTTCGAAATAGTGATCTTTTGGTAGGAGTGGGGCATTTTTACTTCTGTTCTTATACTAAAAATGTCATCTTGTTTGGATGCATTTAGTCAGGGGAGAGAGAAGGAAGGGAGTGGAAGGTGTATTTATCATTTTCTATGATATATTAAGGCCTAAACCGTTGAAAGCTTTGATTTTTTGTGATTTCTGATCTCTTTTCCCTCCAGTTCTCCCTTACTCCTGAAAATTGTCTTCTCCTCCCTTCCCCTTGCCTTAAGTCTGTTACTTGCTGCATTTTAAGTATACATCTAGTTAAAGTTTGGTAGATCATCTGTGTGATTTTGTACTTCTCCACGAGGTGCAGCCTAGAGATTCATGTTACATAGCAAGTGAAGGATTACCAGAAGTGAGTTACAGTGGACATAAGCCTCCTGCCTACTCCTGGGACGATTTCCCTCCCCTCAAGGACATCTTGGACGAGGTCACTTGCTTTGACATTGCAGCATAACTGTGCAGCATAGTTGGTGTGTTCCTCGAGAGATCTCTTGGGCAGCTAACACAATCTCATCTACTGACCTGTCTTCTGAAGGTTCACAGGGCACTTCCTGGAAGTAAATTCAACAGCTTAGTTTTAAATCGCTATAAAGGTGGCAACGACTACGTATCATGGCATTCTGATGAAGACAGGCTCTATGGGTTAACCCCAGAAATTGCTTCGGTTACTTTTGGATGTGAGCGTGAGTTTCTCTTGAAGAAGAAGCCCAGTAGGTTAGCTCGAGGTATGGCTGCTCTGTTCAAACCTTTGACAGAATTTTCTGGTTGTTTGTCATCCTCCATATTTGGTATAACCTTTTCTTCTACTGCCAAAGCTGTCATCCTCAACGATTTGGTGTTCTTCGATGTCCAGAGTTTCACATGCTTGTGCTTTTCCAATAGTTTGACTGCAGATTTAATTTGGAGGAACAGTCCCCTGTTGGTGTGCTGCAGAGTTCTAAAAGATCACTTTTTTTCAGTCCTCACTCCTCTCTAGGCCCATTATTCGATTTCAAGTTGGTAATTATTCTGTTCTTGGACAGAGTAGTAAAATCATTTTCTGATTTGTAGGCCATAGTATCAAAAAGAAAAATTAGGTTGGGCACATATGGTCGAAACCTATGTGTAATCAGGCTTTACCGTGCTCCTCTTGTTACTTGCACAAACCTCCAGGATTAAGGTTTTCAAAAGGAAATGCAGTCAATGCATAATCCCTTCCGTTTATGATGGACCTGCAGATGAAACTAGTCGGAAGCGGCCAAGAACAAGTGCCGCCAAGGACAATCAGCTCGCTTTCACACTAAAACATGGATCACTCTTGGTAATGAGAGGCTACACTCAACGGGATTGGCTTCACTCGGTGCCAAAGCGAGCAAGGGCTATGTCCACTCGAATCAATCTAACATTCAGGCGTGTGCTCTCGTAGAAGATGTAATTTGGGGAACTGGGGTCGGTCTCGCTCTTGCTCTTGAAGATTGCATGGTTCATCAGTTTTTAGTTGTTGCTAGAAAGCCTGTAACCATGTGTATGCTTGGCTGAACCGGACGACCGTATGAATCACTCGGTGTGTTGATTAAGGTTGGCAATGTTCTTTTGCTCAATGCTTTTTGCCTTATAGGCTCCTGAACTGTGTAAACAGCATGAATTGCTAAGGAAATGTTTCCGACAATGAAAATTGTGGCCATAGCCATTCACCAAATGCTGTCGAATTGTGTTTTCTCCTTGTTTGTTGGGCTGCTTCTTTGGGAATTCTGAGATGCGGGGAAGTGACTTACCTCCACAGACGAGTTGTCTAACTCATAATTTGCGGTAAGTCGTCTGTGACTGGCCTTTCCCCATCTTTGTGACATTTATTCTTGGGAGTATTTTCCTCTACATGCTCAACCGCATAGCTGCATTATTCTTTAGTTTCAAATCATCGCAGTGTGATATACATGTGAAATCTCATCTATAGACAAATTGTGGGATTAGCGAGAGAAACCGAGTTAGGAGTCCGCATACTGCACATCCTACCTTTGTCCCCTATGAAGAAAACTGTTCTTTATACCGTGATGTTGATAGTGCTCGACAAGCCACATAGAATGAACTCCACACGATGTTGGACCTGAGACTGGCTAGTCATTGTCGTCTCGGTTCAGGCTGTGATAACACATAACAAACTCAACATTACAGTTGCTGCTTAGACTGAACATGGGCGAGGTTGCCCCGCACTCCATCTCTTTGGTTCTACCTAATTGACATATTCATCAGACGCATTGGTTGTGATCATGACTGCCGAGTCGGTGAAGTCGAGAGCTTTAGCATACTGTCGGGGCATACTTGCTAAAGAAGAACTTCATCTTAGTATTTAGGATTGAAACATTAGGTTTTTCTGGTTATTCTTATGTTATAAATGGTGATAGGATGATGGGACCAGTAGAAAGATCTTTGATCAAAAACTATTCTTCCCTGAGTTGATGAGTTGAGCCCCTGGGCTGCTTGGATTCAAGTGTTCGAGGAAATGAACAAAGAGCAGGGATCCACGAGGATGTTGGTGACAAATTCATGTGTCCGAGGAAACTACTCTTCTTTTTCTTCTGTCTATACACATAATAATTCATGTTCGAACCGGTTCGATTCACGAAAGAGTAAAACTCTCTTAACATGAATCTTCTCCATTTATAATACTAGAACTCGGGATCTTACTTTAAAAAGAAGATATATCGAATCATTTTAATCAAATCATATTAATGCAAGACTGCCATTCACACGCAAAATGTGGTCTAAAGCAAATCCATTATACCGTATTTTTTATATGATAAATTATATTAAAAAAATACGAGATTAGCAAGTTTTCTTTCAAGAAAAAAAACAACCATGACAGTTAAAATATCATCTCATGATGAAATTTTTACATGTAAAATTGGCAGTTACAGGCTAAAACATAAATACACAAAAGAAAAGGCATAAAAAAAGCCAAAATGTTTTTTTCCTAAATATTTTCGTGGTTCCTTTCTGATTGTCAAGTCTGTTTTTTTACTTTAGGTTCACCAATCCAATTTTTTTTCCCTAAATCCTTTCCTCATCTAAGAAATTAAGAATAATTAGGAAAAAGGCAAACCCTTTTATTGTTGGATGGCCGTTGGTATTGACAGTTAAAACCTATCCACAGACAGACCTCTCAAGTTTCCCTCCCAAAAATAGCAAGATTTCTCCTTCATCACTCAAACAAGGAGAAGAAAAATGAGACAAAAATAGGAAACAGAACATCTACCAAAACTCCAGGCTGTGCTTCTCCCTCCCAATGAATACCACAGTTTCAAAGGCAACTTCCAAGGGAAAAAAAATACCTTATGCCTTTCTTGCTGCTTCTTTCCTCCCTTTTCTAGTCTCCATCTCCTCCCTCGGTGACTACCCGATCAGCACGAGTAGCCCTTTATGATCCTCTCCTTGTTCTCCCGTCTTTGATTGCCTTCTGATGAAGTACTACTCCTCCTCGGGTATCTTGATCTTCCCTTTCCATCTCGTCTGATTCTTTAGAGATCGGTTTTTCGGAGAACGAAACATATAAGGTACGTGTTCCACATTTTATGCACATTCATGTTCGGTCATCAGACTGTTATTTCATTTATGAAAACGACTTCTTTGCATTTTCGACCGTAGAACCATCGACTCGTTGCCAAATGCTTGCTTTCGACTAATGCCAATTCGTTGCTTGTTTAGTTTTATTACAGAGTTGCTCGATTTCGGGGCTATCGATTCGATTTTGCAACATTTCTAACCGGTCTTTCAGGAGAGATATATAAAGGGGGGAAATGGTGAACAACATAAGGATCAAAGATAATAGCCAGAATTCGGCTGAGTCTCCACGAGGGGAGGTCGGAGAAATCGACACAAGAGCTCCCTTTCAGTCCGTGAAAGCGGCTGTCAGTTTATTCGGCGAAGTTGCACTCAAGAGGAAGCCGACCATCAGGAGGAACAGAACGTCTTCTGAGGTACTTGTTTGAATGCAATTGTATTTGAAGATACATTGTCTATGTCTCTTAAAAATGATAGAGTTTTCTATGTAACAAGTATACCGCGTACTGTATCTCTGTTACGTACAAGACTTTTTCCTGAAATTTTGAGAGACTTTGCTCATGGTTTTCCCTTCCATCCTGGATCAGAATGTGATAGACAAGGAGACACAGCTCCTCTTAGCCCGGAAGGAGATAAATCGGATCAAGCAGCAGCTGGAGAGTGCTGAATCCACCAAGTCTCGAGCCCTCTCGGAGCTCGAGAAGGCCAAGAGGACGGTCCAGGACCTGACCACGAAGCTCAGCTTGGCAGTGGAGTCCAAGCGGCAGGCCATCGAGGCAACCGAGGCGGTAAAGCACAAGGCCAAGCACCTGGAGCGTGTCAAGTCCCAGAACCAGGCCGGCACCAAGGCCTGCAAATCTGAGCTCGACACCACAAGGGAACAGTACCGTATTGCTGCGGCGGAGCTGGACGCTGCCAAGCAGGAGCTCACCAAGATCCGGCAGGACTTCGACTCGACCCTTGATGCTAAGCTTGCAGCCTTCCAGCAGGCAGCCGAGGCCCAGCGGTCTGCCAAGGTCAACGCCGAGAAAGTCGGGGAGTTGACCAAGGAGGTCCAGGGGATGAGGGAGTCGCTGGAGCACTTGAAGGCCACTTCGCTCCAGGCCCAGGAAGAGCAGGCGAGGATCGTTGAGCAGAAGGACCGGCGGCTCAAGGAGTGCAAAGAGGCAAAGGACGAGGCCGAGAAGAAGCTGATAAGCTTGAGGAGGGAGTACGATCCCGAGCTCGTGAGGGTCCTCGAGGCTCAGCTGGCCGAAGCAACCAAGGAGATTGAGGTCCTCCAGGAGGAGATGAAGAAGGTCCATGCTTCCGATATGGACTCAGTGAAGGTCGTCACCATGGAGCTCAACGAAGCCACCAGGACCCTCCAGAGGGTTGCCGAGGAGGAGGGGTCGCACCGGGAGTCGGTGAGCGCACTCCGGAGGGAGCTGGAGGGTCTCCGGAAAGAGCGGGCCACACTCGAGGAGAAGATCAAGAACATGGAGTCGACCGCCAAGGAGCTCCAAGATGAGCTTGGAAGGACCCAGACAGCGCTCAAGGTTGCCCAGGACGGTGAGACTGAACTGGCCAACGAGTTGCTGATTACTCCGGGGAAGATGGCCATGGAGATCAAGGATTCGCTCAAGGAAGCTGAGGAAATGAGGAACCAAGCAGAAGAGTTCAGGCGTGATAAGGAAGCCAGCCAGAAGGCGGCGGAGGAGGCGGAGCGGGGGCTCCAAGCAGCCCTGGCTGAGGCCGAGCTAGCCAAGTCAGCGGAGAAGAGTGCGATCGAGCAGGTCAAGCAACTCAGCGGGAAGACTGAGTCCGCGGGCAGCGGGTGGATAAAGATGCCGATGCAGGAATTCGATGCACTGACCCGGAAAGTCGAGGAGTCGACGAACCTGGCGGAGATGAAGCTCGCGGCGGCGACTTTCCAGATGGAGGCGGTGAATGTGAAGAGGATGGAGACAGAGAAGAAGAGGGAGGCGATGCTGAAGGAGATCGAGGAGGTGAAGGCAGCCACGGAGGCGGCGCTAAAGCAGGCCGAGATGGCGGAGGCAGCCAAGAAGGCCATCGAGGGGGAGCTGAACAGGCGGCGTCAAGAAGAACAGGATCAGGTGTCCGATGAATTATCTCATTAGGATTCAGATTCTCCGGGAGCTCTAGGATTGGGGAAAAAAACGATCGGACGGGAAAGGATATGGGCAGAGGAAAATCCTGGGAAAATCAGAAAGGGGAGGGAAACCGGAAGATCATTGTCTTGTGGTTTTCTAGCTAAGGAGTAGAAACCAGTAAGGGTTCGTTCGTGTTGTCGTGTTCCGTTGTTCATTCCAAATGGGGAGAGACTCAACTTCTTTTGATTTCTGAAAGGCATCATTTCATTGACCATGATGGCATTTGAGTTAAGGATTGCTTTGCATGTACATTATTACATCTAAGAACTCAAAAGGAGAATCCAAGTCCACTTTACTGCATTCGCGCACTGCAATTAGTAGCCACAGGATATAGTATATTATTTGTTCGATCATATCTCAGACTTAAAAAGGGGAATACGAAAAATATAGAAATAAATGGGTATAAAGATCTCATTAACAAGAATCGAACCCAAAAGTTTTTACTTTTCAATCAAAGTGTGATGATGAAATAAGACCTATGAGAGATTTGGAGAGAGATAATCATTAATTCATCAAGTCTCTTATATATCTCCAACCTACGTTGGTTATGGTATTTTTTTGTCAGCATGTACTACTAGTATTTAAAAGTCCCTTAATTATTTACTAATATGGTTCAAGCTGAATTGGCCAATCAAGAGGTAAAATCTCTCATAATGAATTTTCTACATTTACTTGAACTCAAATCACAGACTTTTACTTGAGGAGAACAAGTTTCTGACCACTTAAACCAACTCACCTTCCTGATTATTTACCGATTTAAGTTCTAGTGAAGTTTGCTCATGTAGGGATGAAATCCTCCCCGATCATGAGGTCTTTTCTATTGGAAAGATTCAAAATCAAGATATTATTTGAGGATGATAAGTATCGAACTATCTCGAACAACTCATACTCTCTCAAGAACATGTAAGCCCCCAGCTTAGCTACGTCTTGGCAGTAGCCAGCATCCGAGCTCTTCAGAAGAATCGATCGATCGAGCAGTACAAGATATCACAGACTTCAGTTTCGACCAACTCACAATGTGAATCGACAGTGCAACCATTTTCATGCAGCAGAAAGTTCGTCAAACCATAAAATCATGTCACGAAATAGACCTTACATACCTTACAGACATACTAAGGAAACTGGCATTTCACAGACAAGCAAATGCTTAATGGGCAACCCTTCGACAGCCACATATCATCAGCTTAATTAGTCATCTTTCTCTTCAGTTGCGATTTCCTCCTCTTCCTCTTCCTCTTCCTCTTCCTCCTCCTCTACCATTGCGGCAGCCGGCTTCTCTTCCTCCGGTAGTGGCTCCATCATTCCATCTTCAGTGTCTTCGATGAGCGGTTGGGGTTTCTCGTCATTTTTATCCTCCAGCAAGCTCTCCTCCGCCTCCTCGATGTCCGGTTCCCCAGCAAGACCCTGATTCTGAGTTCCCTCATCGGCTCGTTCGGTTTCGGGCTGGTCAGCTCCAGCTCCTACAACCTGCTGGCAGTACTTTGATAACTTTCAGTAAAGTATACATAGATATCCCATTTACACATCGGATAATCAGATTTTAGGGCGGTATGGATTATGGAGAAATTTCCAATTGGCACGAGTTTCATAATTCGACTAGACGGGGAAATAAATAGTATTAAACGAAAAACCGAAAACAAACTACACAATCAGAAGTCGGTTGAAAGAAGTAATAGAGATTTGGCTTTGTAATGTTTCATATGAAATGTGCACTGAAATGCCCGGACAGTGTACCTCAGCAGTGGACATGGCGAAAGCTTGGGGAGAAGCTAAGACGAGAAGCTTTAATGGAAGAGTGACTACAGATATGATGCAAAGTTTGGCCGGGTAAGAGCTGGACTACAATGAGATGGCCAAGCAAATGGGCTATATATAGGGAGAGGAAGGAAAGCAATCTACTGCCTCATTTCTAATCAAAGAAGAATAAATCAGTAAACTAATCGTTTGGGTGGTTTGATATGCTTTTTTATATTCGAAAAAGTATTGTATGTCACAGAGATGCCATGCCAGCACTGCTGCGTTGTGTTATAAGGTAATAAAAATCAATTACGTCAGTAATTTACGTGAGGGAATTTAAGTAATAAAATATAGTTCAAACCTTTTTAAAAATAAAATGAGAAGTTAAATAAAACCATAAAAATCTTAGAGAATACCGAAAACTAAGATATCGATTAGAGAGATGGAGAAAGAATATCAAATATTATAAAATACGAGTTTTTTTATATAATTTTTTAAAGGTATTCTAGAGTTTTTAGAATTTCTTAGGATTTTTTATATTTTCAGAACTTTTATTTTAAATTTGAGTTTATATTTTGTTACCTAAATTCTCTCTCTTGGATATGCTAATATGATTTATTCTTATTAACTTGTGATGCCACATAGCAGCACTGACGTGATATCCTGTAATATCCACGACTTTCTCCTCGAGTTCGAGCATTGTATATGAATAAAATTTCATAATTCGAATAATTCTTAATCTTTGGTGACCAATCTAATTCAAACTTATATTAATTAAGATGTATTAAATTTTCATATATTAGGTGACGTGGATCGAAAAATTAAAGTACCATAATTTTTTTTCTACTTTTTTTCTGTCTTTAGCATTAGAATCAAGTGCTTTCAACGTATCAAATCTTTCACTGTTTCTTTCCCATGTTGTTGGAAGCGGACATCTCAAGCCGAGTATAAGTCGATTATTTTTCCCATGCTGCTTCACCATCAATCTGAAATTATGCGGTTTTCTGCGTGTGATATAACGTGAGAAAATACTAATTAAATTATGATATATAATCAAATGAGAGTTAATCAATTGAGTAATAATTATAATTATTACTAATTAAAATAATCTTATTGGTAGTTTCTCACCACATTTTCTTCAAGATAAAAAAGGAATAGATTATCTATTCCTTTTTTATAGTTGAAAAAAGCTTGCTTGCATTTGTAATAGATTGAGGAGGTCCAGTGTTATTTTCTCTTAAACAAGATCTTATATTTGAATCCTATAAATAAAAAATAATATTTTGAAGGAATGTATCCGCTAATGATCGACTTGAACCGAATCTAAATTACCCGTGGCGCGCCCACAAAAAAAGTACTAATCAGAGGCTAAATCAGGAATATTGCTTTCTCTTAAAGAGAAAGGAGGAGATGGGGCTGTCTTTCAAAGGCTGGGGAATATTAAGACAAGTTGGTGTACCATGTCAAATAAGGGAATCAGTAAATGGGAATACAAAAGATGTCTTTCCAGTTGTCAGTGTTCTCAAGTGTGTTTAATGTAGAGTGGATCCACCCAAAAGATTAAGAACCTAAAGCAAATCATAGCGGCATAGAATTTGGGAGGGATGCCCCCCGCCCTTTTGCTTTTGAGTTGGTTAATTATCTCTGTTCATACCATACCCAGTTGCACTCTATCAAAACTGAGAAAACAGTCCAAATGGATTTTACTTTCCCTTTTTGATTTCCGAAGCAGCTCTCATCGACTATCGCCATCCCGATGCAACTCGTTATTCATGCAAGGCATAGGACTGAAAGTGATGGGAGAGCGATATTCATCATAGAATCGCTCGATGAGTGTCTTCTTGTAGTGGTTGCAGTCATACGTTTCGAAATCCAGTAAAAGGGGAAACCGATTTTTCTTTCCCATACTTAAATGGGAATGTATTTTAGAGATGATGATAGTCATCATCATAATATGGAATCCAGAAAGAATGAGAAGTGTGGACGTATCTCAGAAAATAGAGGTTTTCTCATTAACGAAAACCCATGTTCATGCCGAGAGGGGATGGACTGTTCTGAGCTCTTGAGCGAATCAACGACAATGCTTACTAGATTGACTAACTGGGTGAGTATAGGGTAAGTGCTACTCTTAATGTCACTAATCTATCTCCTCCTCATGGTGCAAACCTTGAAGATCCAAGGACGGCTCCTTTTTAAGAGGGGAGACTGATGAAGATACGAAAGGCTATGTCACCTAAGACCCAACACAATTAGAGATGGACTTCATTTTTAGACGAAGGAGGTGTGTAAGAATAATTGATTTTGATTGGCCAGTATTATCACATGACAGTGCTTACAAGATGGTAAGACACCGTAGGAGTCTTAACAAATATATTATCAGCCCAATCAAGCTTTCAAGAAACCAAAAAAAAAAAAAAAACTTTAGTTTTCCGAGTATAACGTACAACTCAAAACGGATGAGACAATTCTGGAATGAAGGAAATTTAGCCAGCATGCATGATGAAGGAAATTCGACCAACTTGCATGATTCGTGATTTTTTTTATAACCAAGGTATCCGAGCGCCTTCCAGGTTCAACTAGCAGTGGTTGTGACACCCACTCTTCATGGTACATGCAATAGCCCGCAAACCATGTGTGTCGGGTAAGACGGATGAACCTGACTAACTTGAAGGTTCTAAAACCCCAACTCACGAAGAATGCGCCCCTGGGAATTTAAATTCAGGAGGTCTTGAAAGATCTCCCAAAACCCCACCACCAGGGCTACCCCTCGTGGGCTGCATAATTCATGATTAAAGGTAGAATAAATTAGTCGATTTACTAGTTACATTAATTAATTAATTAATAATTATAATAGTTTCATATAGTTATGAATTTTCTTATCAGAAAAATAAATTTGTTGCAGCAATTAATTCTATTAGCTTCCTATGGAGATGGATTTCCTATTAGGAGGATCGTAATTGGAGCATATCAATTTAGGCTGATCGCTAGCTATTAATTTGGAAGAGATTGACCGGTCAATCAACTATCTGTTACTACATTGAAAGAGTTTGACAGTTTTGATCTCGCTTTTAACTTTTTCGTTTTGACTATTGTGTATAAAAGACGAATTATTAATGACCTCCAGATAGATGACAAAATACGGTATTATAGTAAATTTGCACATTCTCCACTTTTTTTCTCCCACCGCTTAGCCCATTCTCTCCCGCATTTCTTGTTCTTTTCATATTTATTTTTAATTTTCTCATTTTATTACTTTCTCTTTTAATACTCCATAGTGTTTAACTGTGAACAAATTATCACAACTTACAAAATCAATTATAGTTAATTTTTCAAATTATATATTAATCAATTTTCCAGTCAATTTAATTGAGATCACAGATAATACTGTGTAGCATGAGTTAGCATCTTTTGTGTGTGTATATATATATCCCTTCTCTATTCATGTATCCTTTTGGCACTGAAAAATTCAATTGAAGATGTGATTATTTTTATGAGATAAAATCCCTCTTTTATTATTGTAAAACCTGATTTTTGTCATACTAACATTTTAGTTTGCTTATTCAAGTTTCCCAAACCTTCAATTCATGCCCTGATCTTGGTGAGTCATTGTGTAGATAGGCCCCTGTGGTCGTGGTTAGGCGAATAGTGTAAATGGCATGTCACATTTTTCATCTCTGGTTTGCTATTTGCACCCCGTTAGTTCTAAACCTATTTCTCTCCCTTTCAACCTGCATCGGAAAAATCGGGCCACCCCATGAATCCACATCAATGGGGGATAATCATATGCATGTTGATCGCCTCCGATGAATACATCCCAAGGACCTTTATAATCATAAAAATCGCAAAAAAAATCGTAGACGGTCCCATCTTATGATAATCTGATGAGAAATGTCAGTAAAATGAAGTTATCTCTACTGTTTGGATAGTAAAAAAAACGTTGCTATGCTACCCAGATGCCGGATAGGATTTTTTTTGGACGATATTTTAATAATTCTACTAATATGGTGGAAGAAAAGGAAAAATTTTAGGCCGAACTGATTGAAAATGAAGCTTGGGAACTGAGTTATTGGTTAGATTTATTATTTGAGTTGAAAATTACTGTTTAATCTGAATTTATTTTCTAAAAATAGTGTTACCGACACGGTGGGAGAAAATTTTATTTTGAAACCTCGGGTAACAAAGTGGGGTCATTTCAAAATCTAAAATCCAAAGTTTAGGGGCTGTATTGTAATTTATGTAGAATTATGAGGAGATCATGAAAATAAGAAAAAATGTGGGGGGCAATTTGAAATTTGTCCTCCTGGCGTGAAGGGTGCCGGCAGAGGTTTCTGAGAAAGGAGGCAACCTTCAGAGCTCAGCGCCAGCGGCGGAAAGGAGCCACGATGATGTCGCAGGTTCTCAACATCACCGTATCCCACCCTAACTTGCCCTTCACTCGGCCCGAGCTGTCTCAATCCTTCACCGCCCGGGCACGGGCTCCGCTCTGTGACTGGTCTTCCCTTCAGCAGATGCTCAAGTCCGACGGCAGATTTTCTTGCCTCTTCTCGGACAATCGCAGAGAGGTGACTTAGAATTACTACGAACTTCAGATTCTCTTTCCCACGAATGCATTTCCGGATCCTCCTGGGTATTACTTGGCTTTATCCGACCGCAGAAAATGTCTAAACTGTGGAAGTTTTGGCCTGGTAGCTTATGATTTCTGAGTTCAGTGCCGTTCGATTTTGAGCTTGGAAGTTAAAATCATCGAGACTGGATTGAGAGATTGAGGGATGTGTAGGCCACTTGGGTACGACAGACGGTCCCTGTTTCTTTTCTAAATACAGGTTACTGGAAAGCTGAGGTTTGTTTGTCTTGGGACTTGACAACTACCTGTCTCTCGTAATCAGTTAATCGTAGGTCTGCCTCATCGCAGTTTGGATGTTTACACAGTAGAAGTTCGCGTAGGTTCTTGGTCCGTCCCTAAATTAGTACCTCCCTGCCTTTCTAATGTTTACTTTGAGAAGTTTAAGGAGAAGAGCCTTGGCATTTAGAGTTTTTGGGGGCTCTGTTACTTCTTGATGGAAAATCAGCATCTCAGTATATTCAGAAGAGAAAAGGCAGTTCAATCTATTATGTTTTTGGTCAAACTTGATCAAGCAAGCCATGTTTTGATCAATGTCTATATTTTATATTTGGTATTCTCGTTGAAACCATTGTTTTTCTAACGATACTCACAGGAACAAGCAAGGAAAGCACTTGAAGGTGCATTAGGAGGGAAGAAAAGCGAGTTTGAGAAATGGAACAAAGAAATAAAGAGGAGAGAAGAGGCGGGAAGAGGAGGTGATGGTGGTGGAGGAGGTTGGTTTGGATGGGGTGGACGGTTTGGTTGGTCCAGTGGTGACAATTTCTGGCAAGAAGCACAACAACTGGGTCTTACTATTTTAGGTATCATTTGTATGGTAAGCATTTCTCTAGAGGACTCGTTTTCTCTAAATTCTCTTTTGGTTCTCTTTGTCAACAAAAGGGTGGAGGCCTTAGCACTGGGCCTTTGATGTCCCAGATAAGTTGTTAGAATGTGTTACATGGGGGGGAAGGGGCTGTGTCTTGACCAGCTCATGGGGTTGAAGCTGCGCATTCTTTATTGTGTGTTTGAGTTGTCTAGTTCACTCTATGGTGGTGTTGGCTACTGCGTGGCCTGATTTGAAGATTTTATATGTCGTTTGTCTAGCATCAGTATCAAGAATATATAATAGATGTTCTAAAATTGTGAATTGCTTTTTGTGTATTTCTTTTCATGTTGGTAGTCTCAGATAATCAAACTGAAGGCTCTCTAGAGCTCATATTTTAAACATATTCATGTATCAAAAAGAGTTTTCATTCCAGAGTGCAGGAGTGGACGCACTAGTCCATGCGCCCGGCAGGGTAACTATAAGAATGAGAAAAAAAAAATTTAAAGGCATGGAGTACATAGATATAGAGTTAAAACTATTAGCTTATTTTAACACAAATATGTTACAAAATAACAACATGACTTGTATTTTTATCGCTAACGGACTTATCTGCTATCTGCAGTACCTCATAATTGCAAAAGGAGAAGTCCTGCTTGCTGTCGTCTTCAATCCTCTGTTGTTTGCTATGCGAGGTGCAAGAAACAGTTTAACTTTTGCAACTTCCCAAATCTTGAGAGTGATCTCACCAAACAGTTACGCTCAATGGAATGCTCCATCTCAGAAGGAAACTGTCACCCGTGTCTCTGCTAAAGAGGAAGTACTAAGAAAGTGGGGTAGCAATTGACTTGTTTGTTCAGGTCCTAATTTCTCATCTCATCCTTCATTTGTTGCATGTAAACCAAAATTTCCCCCATGGCATGCAGAAGTGATTGCCTTTTGGAAGAGTAAGGTTAGATGGCCACATTTTGCTTTTATTGAAGAAAGGAAGTTAGATGGCTTTAGTAGTATGTGGTTTCATTGAAGCACAAGCTTCTGGGTCTCGCCTGGTATCTGAGATGGCCTCCTCTTAAGCTGCCGTAATGCAGAATTTTGTTGTTTGTTTTTATAGGAAATTTGGATGAGATCACGATATGCTAGAAACTGCCTTTGTCATACCGAGTTGCTGAAGATAATGTTTGTCTCTTGCAACACTTTTTCTTTGGATTGCCTGATCAACCCAATTGCTTGCTAATCATCAAACGAATTCTTTTATCTTTTCGTTTTTCCTTAATACTTTCTGATGGTTAATTTGTTAAACCAAACTAAGTGCAAAGTGTGACCTGAACGAGTTGAAGTCTGTCATGAAATTCTCATTCCGGTGCAATGGCTTGCTTGCTTTTGAGCCTTGTGCGGGAACATGCCATCATTCCTTTGCTAGATACGGAAAAAGATGGCCTTTTCCCCGCCTCCTAAGCAAGTGAAACATCTGAAGAATCATAATATGACCGAAGATGAGAGTCTAAGAGAGTATACCATACTAATCTTTGTTGTTTCAATTCGGAGTCTTATGTTTTAATTCACTGCATATGACTTTGTCATCGGCATCTAATTTTATTCTTTTTTGATTAAGGGTCTCTGTGCACCTATTACCTAGCAAACAAGAGAGTTTCTACAAGACCTCAGATGTATTGCAGTTTGAGTTGCCATGAGATCGTTGCCTGGAGTGTGTTTCTGTATTTATACACGAAATGACTACTGAAAGCTACAGGGGTCATCGTTACTTCTGTATTATGATGCCGAGTTTGAGCATGCATTGCTTTTAGTTAGTCCTTATGGTCGTGGTGGGATGTGCATGCAATACGCAGCACACGACCGAGTCCTTCGAGACAGGTCAGTGGTAACCATCTAAAGTTAATTTTTGAAGTTTTTTTTTTAAACAATTAATTCCTCATGCATTAACAATCATTAGACAGTTAAAGGAACTAGCTGAGTTTATTCGATATCCCTTTCGCTTAAGCAAGATTTTGAATTTGAGATTGTAAACAGTGAAAATTATATTTGAAGAGGTGTATCGTAACAGATTCAATTTGAACTTAGATTAGTTATTGTTTATTGAGCACTAGCAAGGGTAGTATGACAACCGTCAAAAATATACAAATATCCTGAACTTGAAAAAAACCTTTAATAATTTATATAAATTTTATTATTTTTTATATTTTTAATAAATTATCTTATTTCATTTTTTTCAATTACTCCCCAGTGAATTTCTCCTCTGAGTGGGGTTATGGATCCGACCCTTCTGGGTCATGTCATGGACAAGAGTTATGGACCCTAGGAATCGAGACATGTCCCAAAAGTCAAGCTTATCCCCAACATTAACAAAGGCAGACAGAATAAATCTGCAGGGCCATGTTAATTTAGAGGGAAAAAAAGATTTTGGTTCTCAATCTTTTAAATTATATTCATACTTGATCGTTGATTCTAATTCTAAACCTTTTAAAAATTATTCAATTTTAGACATTTATGTTAAATTTAATATTAAAAAAGATGATTTGATTTTTTTAATAATAAACAATATATATTTTTACAAGAGATTTTTTTAATGATAAAAATGGAGAAACTTTCAATATAAGAGAAGAGGGGTCAGTGAGATCCTGACTCTAAACTGTCCCTGAATAGGTTATCAGCGGTTTCAAGCATAGTTGATGATCTCATAAGGCTCGTGGTAACCAAATTTAAGCATATTTTACGTTATTAAAAAACTTTTTAATAATTAAAATTAGTGTAGATGGTTAAAACTGAATAATATCCAAAAGTTTGAGGACCGTAGTTGATCCAAAAAAAGATTTAGAATAAATATGAATATGATCAAAAGATTGAGGACCAAAATAATTCTTTTTCCTAATTTATAAATATCTCTCATGGTTTCAACTTTCAACGATTTCAACTCTAAAAAGTGAATGCAATCATGTGATGGTAGTTCAGATCTCACTCTCACGAATTTGGGGTCGTACATTTGGAAAGAAGAATGTTTTGGTTTAAAAGTGTCAAAAGCATGGGAGAATTGCCGCTTGGTGGAAAATCTTTCGCACAGGTAATGTAAAAAATAAAGAATATCGCATCTAAAAACAATAATTTTAAATAAAGAATGTTACATCTAAAAATTCATTTATTAATAAATCGTTTCTTATTATAGGCAAATATGAAGCGATTTTTGATAACTTTTTACTATTTCGAAACTGTCATTTATCTTATTTATTTAATTAAATAATTAAGTATATACAATTTTATGATTTTAACATATCTATCTGTCAAACTAAATTTTGCACTCCACTTTAATTACATTATCTGGGTAAGAGGATTTCACGTCCCGATTCCTTCCCAACCTCTCTCACCCACGCCCTTTCCCTTCCCAATCACGTCTCCCACCACTAGGAGGGCAACGTGAACGTCTTCGCTGCTCAAGTGCCTAAGCAAATCGACGAGGCTCATCTCCTCGCCCTATTCGAAGAGTTCAGGTCAACATCACCCAGGACCAAGGCCGCCTAAAATCGTCGGTCAATTCATTATTTCTCATTCCTTTGTTGCGTTATTGAAGTGATTCCACTCAATTCTGATTGAGATTCAGAGAGGTTTAATGTCCGAGCATGAGTTTCTAACCCTAATGCTTCCTCTCAAAAATGGTTGTCCGGTGCGGTGGTTGTAAGGGCGTCGATTTGTGACATGCCCGTAAAGGGAGGGGAACTAGGCAATCAGAGAGCGTGCTAGAATCAGCAGGTTCTACCTGGGGTTAGTGCACTTTCCCATTCAATCTATTTGATCTGTTGCTGGCCGCATCGGTCATCGATGTTGTTTATTTCTTAGGAATTGGGATCTTAGCAAGTTCTAATACTTGGCCTTATTTTTCCATTGAAGCATCTGTGTTAGTTTTGCTGATAGTTAGCTACCGATGTGTCCAACCTGGAATACCAATGTCTGGTTATCTTGCATTGATTTCATGTTTGACACTCAATATTTGACTGGAAGAAATTTTAGGGGTGATCAAGTACGGGTACCCTATATTTTTCATGATATTCGGACCATATCCTATTTAAGACCAGTTTCTAAAATTTAGAACCGAATCATACCCTATTGGTTTTAAGAACCGGACCCTACCTATAACCTGTATCATACCACCGGTTCCGGGTACGGAATCTAGCCTTCCATTAATAAATAAAAATAAAAAATTAAAATTGATTAATGAATAATTATCTAATAATTTTCTTACTTGATTTATCCAAAAATGTTGAAAATATCTAATTGAATGCAACAGGAGAGGGGCCGTGTGATCTTAGATGACAAAAACTAAGGAAATGATGAGTTTTAAGGCACATTGATGATTTGAATATGAAAATAAATGCATAGAATAAAATATTAAGATGAGATGTTGTAATTTCATATTTTATATTTAGTAAAAATATAAATATATATTTCTCAGTTCCGGGTATCATATTTAATAGAACCGAAATCGAAACTTATTTTAACCGGTTCCACATTTTTCTACCGGGAACATGCCCTATTCTCATGAGAATTTACCGGAAACCTACCCATAACTGGTCTCGGGTCTACTCGATACCCATGCACACCCCTAGAAAGAATGATGACAAGTAATTGACAGGAGAATTCCAGTACAAATAAGATCCAAGAGGGCCATGGGAGGTACTGCCCCATGACACACTGCCACCTTGCCCCATAAGGGTCGCTGAAAAGGTACTGTCAAGGGCTAGCGAGCAGGATACCCGCATTATCGAAAAAAAAGAAAAGAAAAGAGAGGATTGCTACCTCTATTTTTTATGTGCGGCAAAGTGATTTTATTTTATTTTATTTCGTAAAAATCTTAATTAGTCAAGTGATTGTTTCGTTCATCAATGATACCAAAGTCTTAAGATGTTTCAATTTTAGTTGACTGCAAGGAAGTGGTATAACGTGGGTTGATCTTCTCTTCTGTACCACTCTGTTTTGTAAATATTTTGCGGTTAAAATACTATCACACACCTTTTTTACCTCATAGATTTCACTCTTTAAAATTTTTATAAAAATCATTGTGATTTTCATTCAAACAGGGTTGTTTTACTATATTACCCTCAACAAATAAGTTAGTCACTTATTGTGATTAAGTTTCCATAAATTTCCCACCCAATCTCTCCTAAATTTATGTTATTAGACATCTAAGTCAGCTTTCTACAGATCTCTTTCTGAAATTTACCCAAAAAAAAGATCATTTTTGGTGGTACATCCTTGATTCTCAAGATCATTACTTTTTTCATGGAAAAAGTTGTTTCTCGACATTATTATCCTAAATCTTACTTTTACGCATATCATCAATCCTAATATTCACTTAGTGTTCGATGATACTCACTGTAGACTGCGCGAGTCGGGTGGCTAGTTTGTGTGTGTGTGTGTATATATGTATTCATATTTGTGTACTCCATTTTTCCAAGGGATGAAGGTGAAACTGACTCAATTCGAGTTTTGGGTTTCAATATCAATCATTT
Organism: Lagerstroemia speciosa; assembly: GCA_037672795.1. NCBI lineage: Eukaryota > Viridiplantae > Streptophyta > Magnoliopsida > Myrtales > Lythraceae > Lagerstroemia > Lagerstroemia speciosa. The sequence continues at coordinate 10,370,446 of CM075294.1, read as the reverse complement.
AAAAAATTTGCAAAAACTGTTTTCTAGAAACTATTTTGTGAAATATTAGAAATGAACATACGATTCCCCTTTTTTATATATTTTTTCTCTCATCCATTGTACGACCTTAACATGAAAGGTACGGTTCATAACTAATATCGACAAGAATCGCAGTTTCAAGCTAGGTTGCTCAATGTATAGACCCAGCGGGCCCTTTATATTAGGACTGAATATTTAATGTGTAATATATAACGTGCTCATTTTATAAAGCTCTCTTAGTTCTTTTTACACGTGTCAAATTTTTACAAATTTTAAGAGTAAAATTTACAAGTGTCAATACTTGAATGATTATTTATACAATGAATTTTTATGTATACACTGAATATTAATACATATAAAATTATTGTATAAATCACCATTTAGGTGTTGACACTTATAAAATTTACTCTTAAAAAATTTTACACGTGTAATGATCGGAGATTGATTTATAAAATAATTGAACACTAAATGTTTACTCCTAATGTAGAGGAACAAAGTCCCAGGGGCTGTATATATTAAACAACGGCAGCTTCAAGCTGGTTTCTTGTTAATGTAAGTTATGAATCCGCATATTCAAGATGCGGTTGTGCACTAGATGCGAGAAAACTAAAAGAGGTGAATCGCATGTTTAACATGCGGTTCATTTCTTGTTAATATAAGTTATGAACCGCATATTCAAGTTACAAATTGTGCACTAGATGAGAGAAAAATAAATGAGGTGAACTGCATGTTTAACATTCGGCTCATTTCCGGTATTTCACATAATACTTTTTTAGATAACAATTTTTTTGCAATTGTTTTTTGAAATGATAGGTATTCAGACCCAAAACTCGACTCAAATCTACCCATCGATACCGAGATAGATTTAGGGGGTGCGAGGACGATTGTCCCCTTAACTCAGAAAATCGATAACGTACTCTGCATAATTTACTTAATTTTGTTCATTTTTTAAATTATCTTATTTTATCCATTCTAAATTCTTCATATCAGTAATATTTAATAGAGTGAACACAATTTCTGAATCCGTCCCTATGATGGGTGAGAATAACTTTATAAAAGACTTTCTCATCCAGAGAAATCTCATCATAATTAAAATTTTTCTAACGTAATTTTATAATATTTCTCTAAATCTAATAATACACGAGCACGTGGCATTTTCAAGCTCAGTCAATTTGCCGTAACCTTTTTCACGTGACATAATACATGCTGCAGTAATCATAAAAAGCAGGACAAGCAAGGTGGGACCCACCCGCACCGATCATCTCCAATCAACCGACTGGATTAATTGCTCGCCCGGAGTTGACATTTCGTTTCTGAGAAATTTAATTGGAATAAATGATAGCGGGTGCATTTGATTTCAATAATCATTAGGTCACCGGCTGAGCTGATCTAGCGGGGATCGTGGAACGATTGGCAATTTACAACGCTGTCAAAGTCGTTACATCTCAAAATATTTCATGATCCGGTTTCACTGTAACGAAAAAGTCTTCACTAGAACAGTCGTACCACATATACGATACTGAAGCGATATATTTGTCAAATTAGAATTTATTATTTAAGTATTTTTCTTTTTAGGATTCACTATGTATTATAATTTTCTATTTTTTTACCGTTTATATTTTTTAAAAAATTTATCATTTATTAGAGTTTTTATATTTTTTTAAATTTTTTTAGAATTTAGTAACTATAACTGTATAATTATGGATTATTTGTTAAATTACAATTGAATGAATATATCATGTTAACATTACATGCGTGATATGAGCACTCCACTAAAGACTTTCTTCACGATAACATAGTGAGAAAAAATTATTTAAATTACTCTAATTAGTAATAATTAAGGCAACTACTCGGATTATTAGTACCAATTTGCTCATTTATCACAACCCTTTATTCGCTCTTTCTTATTATCATTTTAAACTCATGGAATTTCTCTCTATACTAAAAAAATTCTAAAACCTTAAAATTCCATTAATACCTGAGAAATGTCGTTTAGTGCATAGACAAGAGCCAAGGCATAGGTTTTTTGTTCTTACATGCGGAGGCGAAAACAGTCCGGGTTGAGTGATTTTTTGTGCAAATTATCGGGTTCAATTTTTTTGATCTAAAAAATTATGCCAAGAGGTATTTAAAATAATGAAAAATCAACTGCTACTAGTCCACTTTTTCCGAGCAATAAATTTTAATATATAAAAAAGTCAAATAAAAATAAAATTCATTATAACTAATAAGGAGTACTAATTATTGATATTTTCTAAATTGATAAGATAAATAATATAGATAAGGCAAACAAGATAAATAACCAAAATATAAACTAAAATTTAAGTTTAAGAGTATTAAAAATATTATTTTATTCGCGTACCCACACATAGACATTGCACATGAATTTATCTGAATCCGTAGCTTACGAGGGATTTAAGGGTTCGGGGAGGATAAATTCCTCACTATAAAGAATATATCATTTTATTGTCAAAATTTATGTTAAGGTAAATTATTAAATATAATATTCTATTTTTACGAGAATTCGATCGATTTCAAGCACGCTAGATAATTGGGTAGGGGCCCAAATTTTTGGGTCTATTTTCTTATACCTTGAAAACTAGCGAAAACTAACCAACATGAGTTAGTTTAAGTGGTTTTTGCTAGTTTAAGTGGTAAGACAATTGCTCGCCTTAAGTAAAGTCTCGGTTCGAGTCTTTGTAAATAGAGAAAACTCATTTTGGGAGAGTTTTACCTCTTAAATAGGCTAACCCTGCTTGAACTGGATTAGTCAGTAACTCAATGAGCTTCTGGATACCAATGTAAAAAAAAAAAACTAACCAAAATTTACATAAAATTCCTTAAAATCAATTTTTTTTTAAAAAAGACATTTTGTCGGTGTTTTTCAATCTTTCACTGACACTGACACCCGTGCTTGCAAGTGATATTTATCGCATTTCTTTATCTCCTCTCTTGGATGCCCTGTTAAATTCCCGTGACTCTTTTGCAAGTTGAAAGGATCAATCCATACAACCATTCCATTCACATACCTTAATTTCATTGCCACTATTTTCTTTAGATTTTATTTTATTGGCCAATTCTCTACTTCTTTTTTTCAAATTATAAGATATATATCTGAAAAAAGGAACGGATCCAACAAAAAAAACAAGAAGAACAGAAGAATAAAAGAGTACATAACTGCAAAAATCTAACATCACAGTCGTCTTTCTTTTTCTTCTCTACATTATATGAGAGTTTCCTATATGAATCAGGTCTTCTACTTTATCCGTGAATTTAATTAATAATTGCTGAACACCCTAGAAAATATTGTAACACTTTTTAATTTAACAGTTTTTTTGGTGTACAATACTTGATATTCAGAAATATGATTAATCCGGGTATGTACGGGGTTGACTCACTGAGATGTATAACCCTCTCGTTGGGAGTTTTCTCTATCATAAAATTCAAACTGAGGTCTATACTAAGTTCCTGGTGATGGTGCTGTGTTGACAGGGTCAGTGTTGGTATTGGTTGTTCAGTTTATCTGATATATTTGCGGTTAAATATGAATGTTACGTGACAGGGCGGTTGAGCTATCGACTGTTGCCATCTTTTTAATTTATTAAAAAATGTGAACCAGATTGAGATTTTAAAATATATATATATTACCACCTCAATTCAATGGTATCAGCAATCATTAGTTTCTTACTTACGTGTAGCTCCATCAGATCCTTCTCTCTGCCTAGTATTGGAAATGCTGTCTCCTTCCTTGGATTCAAATTCACATCTCCGGATCACCGCATGACCAATTGACTATTTCTTCTGTCAGCAGCCAAATAATTCTCCGTCTTTGTCTCAGCTTTGAGCTTCCCCTGAATAACAAACCCCTCAACACCTGTCCCCATTTTCCTGGCCTCTTTTCTCCCTCCCAGGAAACTCTGCGTGTGTGTGTGAGAGAGAGAGGTTCTAGCCATCGCTAGTTTCTCTCGGTCCTTCCATTAACCAGCGTGCTCCGCCTTCTCCAGGGAGAAAGAGAGGGAAAAGATCTTTCTTTTTCCAGTCCTTCTTCCTCTGTTTCGTCATCGTCACCATCTTCTTCTCGCCTGATGGTATAGAGAAAGAAAGCCAGTCACGGTCACCCCCATTCCTCTGGTTTTGATAAGCTGTTGTTGTCGTCCTTTCCGAGTGGAACGATGGGGCACGGCGATAATGTGGGCGCCGATGAGATAGAGCAGCAGCCTGCTGGAACAAAGACACCCACGAATGTCGAGGAAGGAGAGGAGCACCCAGCCGGGTTGATCCCCCGTTCCGCGAGCGAGAGCTCCATTTACGCCACGGAGGATGAGGAGGACGAAGATGGTGGTCCGAAGAAGATCAATTTGGGTCCCCAGTGCACCCTCAAGGCGCATATCGAGAAGGATAAGGTGTCTTGCCCTTAACCCATTCCGTCTCTGGGTCATTCTAATTCCTAAAGTTTTAAGGGTGCTCTCCTACAGGATCTTGTCGGGCATCGAAAAATCTTTCAGATTTCTACGTCGTATTCTTCTAAATACATACACACGCATGTATAAATTAATCAAACGCCGCATTTTCTGTGCAAAACTGGAAGGCCTCCTGTGCATGGGAGTTTCCAGTTTCATGTTTTTGCGGTAGGACACGGCTTTGAAATCTTTCTTTGGTGTCAAGTTTTATGAAACCAAGAACAAGATTGCCCGGGCTTCGACCTGTGCATTGCAGACAAAGAAGATGAAGATAGTTGCTTTGGTCGAAGAAAATCTCTTCTAAAGTGCAACCGACAGGGACTTTTGTAACTCTTTTCTCATATCAAATGGGTCAAAAGCGCGTCTTGCCTGAAATGTAAAAGACTAGCAGATGGACTTTTTATGAGAACTTTTATAGCATTCTGTAGATTGTCAGCGGTTAGTTAATTAAGTGGTGAAAAATGTTGCAGAGTAGGGAAATTAATAGTGAATTCCCGTGGGATTAGGAAGGGGGAAAAATCAGTAAGTAGAGTGGTTTCCATGTAGAGCGGAGTTGAAATTAATTTTTTTTTTTAAAATCTTGCCGCCTTTTTCGATTACGAATGTGGCTCATGAGCCTGAAAGGGGTAGGAATCTTGCTGTACCCTATGTGTCTTGTTTTATGGTATCTGTTTGTCCAATTTGGTTGGATACTTCAGGATGATGAAAGCTTGAGGAGATGGAAGGAGCAGCTCCTAGGAAGTGTGGACTTGGCAGCTGTTGGAGGTAATTAATTTCTTCGCAACAACCACTGACTTTTCATTTCCCTTTTCGGTTCCGCTTTCTATGGGTAACTTGTAGCCCATACTCGTCTGATATCTGTGGACAATGACACTCTTTGAGGACGCTATTTTCCTTTTGTTAGTGTGGCCTGTCCTGTTACATCCATTCGTTAGAACTTTCACTGTGACAAGTAATAACTGCATCAGTCATATGGCCCAGTTTTTCAACTTCATGATTTCAATCAGCTGAGCCTTTTTCTTTTCATACTGCCAAATGGTCGGCATCTGTTGTGATTTGTAGAAACCCTGGAACCCGAAGTGAAGTTCTTGAGCTTGGCAATACTGTCACCTGGGAGGTCTGACATCGTTCTTGCAATCCCTGAGAATGGGAAACCCAAAGGCCTATGGTTCACTTTAAAGGAAGGCAGCCGCTACAACCTCAAATTCTCCTTTGAGGTCAAGAACAACATTGTCTCAGGTCTCAAGTACACCAACACTGTGTGGAAGACTGGCGTAAAGGGTAATTTCTCACTAGAAATTTCCGTACATTTTCTTTCTGTTCACAAATTGTTTTAGACAAATGATGAATCTAGAAGAGGATATCACCATAGTATTTAGAACTCGGATACCACATCAGAAAAGGAATGTGTTTTGACATAATGTTATATAAGTAAATGCTTCATCAACATATCAATGTTGCACATGCAGACTTTCTGAGACAGACCCGAGTTGATTAGGGACCAATCTATATGTAGATGGCACTGTAATCTCAATCCCTCTGATTTGTTTTTTTCCTCCCGGTGTACCACTCTCTTGGTGCACCAATCATGAGAAACATGAGGAGATCAGATCATCAGATTTAAAAGTTGCCATATCAGGAAAATAAGCGATTAATAAAAGAAAGAATGAGGAACAAAGAAGATTGTCGATGCATTTTAAAAGGCAAAATCCAATCCCGGTATAGAGACTTATTGAGTACCTCTAATGTTTTTCTTGCTATTCATCTAGCTCGAGCTTGTAATCTGCAAAACTCTCCTCTATCAGTGATATAGAAAACAAAGCTTTAGAAAAAAGAATTCAAGAAATTGTTGATTTGAAACAACTAGTGATTGAAATTCTCCATTTTTGGATACAAATACCATTTGCAAGTGGAGAGCTGTAATATCTTGTTCGAGTTTTCTTGCAGTGGACAGCTCAAAAGAGATGGTTGGAACCTTCAGCCCGCAGTCAGAGCCCTACACGCATGTGATGCCAGAGGAGACAACACCTTCGGGGATGTTTGCTCGTGGATCTTACTCTGCCAGAACCAGGGTCAGTTTTGCCTTCTTTTTAGATTGTCTTCATGCTCGTACCATTTCCTGCACAACCTCTATGTGCTCGATTGCTGCTTTTGAAATCTAAAGAACATATAAGGTGTTTCTAAATGATGCTAAAACGAGTTTCAAGAGAAGGATATTTTACAAGGAAAAAATGATGAAGTTCTTTGCGTTTCTGATCAAAGAGCTTCACCTGATTGCTAGCAGATATTGATTGACATGCATTCATATCGCAGAAATGTCAACGGTGCTCAACAACTATTTGGCTGTGGGATTTATTTTTTTTCACCCCGGAAAGTAAAAAAGTATTCAATTACAGTCTAGGAGGTGGTGTTTTTGTCAAAGCACAAAAAAGGGCTTCATTTCATGGCTAATTGTTGATGTGAAAATGGAGTTTAAATGGAAGATAGAAAGCATAAACTGATGAGGTTTAAAACGGGTTTTCTTTTCCTGGGCAAATTTTTGGTTCTTGGTCATATGGACGGACATCAAGGGGTCATCTCTACTTATCGAAGTCAATAAACATACCATTGGTCGCTCTTATGTTGAATCCATTTATGATTGTTGTCTGCTTAAGGTTGTTGATTTTCTATTTCCTTCTTTCTCACTGTTCCAGTTCGTTGATGATGACAACAAGTGCTACCTGGAGATAAACTACACCTTTGACATCCGGAAAGAGTGGCCGGCAGACCAATAATCTCTCTGTCCCGAATCTTGATTTTGCTTTTTGCTCACAAACGTTCTTGGACTTGAGACCCCTGCAATTTGCTATGTCATGTCATGTGCACTCTACTTTCTTGTCCATGACTATCACTTGAAACAATAAAGGGAAGAATGTTTTATTTGAAAAGATGGCAGAGAACACGATGAACTGCTGAGCACATCTCGATCTCTACTTTGCAGTAGCATGGTGAAAATTGTTTTCCTCATCAGGTTGTGTTTCGTGTGAGGTGCTTCTTAGCAACCGAGTTTGGTATGTTCCATATGTGAAGTGATGCCCGATTAGTTCCTATTGCTCGGTGCATTAGTCCCAGTGCTTCTCGGTTTGATCGGTGCCAACAATCGGTGAAGGGGCAAGTTGCAGAAGGATGGCAATGGGGCCTTGCCTAGAAGCTTTCCTGCTGGTGCCATGTATGCTGTGATAAGTTTGAGAGACCGACTCAAGGTTTGGATTGCGTTCATGGTCTTGGGATGGATGCATGAACCCAGGTGAGTTGGTGTGTTTGGATTATACAAACTGACCCAGTAACATCATCGACTGGAGCGAATAGTTGTGTGGCCGAACCGTGACTGAGTCAAGGTCGACAATGGATGTTTCCATCCATGCCCTCTCAACAGTCGACAAACTGAATGTCAAAGCAAGTGATGTAAGGATTAATTGATCCGATCCCTCAAATCATTTACATGTGGCACGATTACTGATATGATTAGGACATGTTAAGAAACTTGTTATACAACTTAAGGATGAGAAATAAGTAAGAAAACTCTAAGATTTTAGATCAGTGGTAAGGAGGAGTACAAGTGTTTGTCGATCACATATTCGAATTCTCTTGTGGTCAGCCAGTACCTTTGAGTTTACCTTATTTTATGCGCTTATTGATGTGCGTACATGACCACTGACCATGACATACGAAGGTGCAAATATGTTTCCCACACTTATTTGTCATTTTTTTATGGGTCGGTGGTAAGGAGGAGTACAAGTATTTTGCCAATCATATATTCGAATTCCCTTATGATCAGCTAGTACTTTGGAGTTTACCTTGTTTTATGCACTTGTTGACGTGCGTACATGACCACGGGAATTAGTTGGATGAAATTCAGATACATGTCAATTAAAAAAAAAAAGACAAATAAATGTGGGAAACATATTTGCACCTTCCTATATGAGATGACCCTCAATAGATTTTATACGATTTGATTTTACATTATTTATTATCTAAATTTATTATCTGATGACAAGTGAATGGACAAGATTTAACTTTGATGGGATACAACTCATTAAAAGGGAACAGAATGTCGGTCAGCTAGCGATTCCAAGCCTACTCTTAACTGGTTTGATTTGGTGAGTACATTGTCTAATAGAATCTCCCTTTCATATTTGTGTAAAAAATAACTGTCAAAAGTACATTTTTCGAGCCTAGATTTGGATAAGACTTCTTTTTTATATATTTAAGTCGAACATGAAAATTCAAACTTCACATAGTGAGGTGAACAGGTCTCTGCTATTATTGCTCTTTGGTTACGAAAGATGATCATAAGAGATACGGGGAAAATGAGAATGCGACACCAATCCTCTTAATCTCAAATCAAAAATCAAACCTACCAACAGCGGTGTAAATGGTCGGACTGGGTGGTTTTTTTGTAAAGATTATGTAGCCCTGACTTTTTCGGACCGGTTATTTCAAGTATAAAAAACCACACCAAGAACCGTTTATGAGTCCTGAAAACCTACCATTTCACGTGGGTTTTTCGGGTGGTTTTTTTACCCCGATTTTCAATACAACAATAAGACCAAACAATAAAAATAGTTTAAAGCATGCAGAGTCAATGAGGAGTAAAATCCTCCAAGGAAAATGTTATTACTAATGAACATAATTCAATGGGTAAAATTCAAATTGATAATAAATTCTTTTAAAAGATAAGAATATTTAACAATGTTATTTGTTGTACTGTTAAAACTCAAACACCATTTTTATATTATAGAAAATCAGGTGGCTGTGAGCACAGACAGATTTTTCAGCGGGCTCCGACTTTTTCAGATGGATTTTTCGGTACCTCAAAACTAACCAAGTTTTAAATGAGGCCCCTAAAAACCGGTCATTTCGGACTGGGTATGGTCTGTTTTATCGAGTTCTTGGCTTTTAGGTTTTTTGTTCCTTACACCTGTACTGACCAATACATTTCCTCTTATTTCTCTGCCTCCTTTTGAATTAAGTCAGTGGCTTAAATTTCCACTAGATATCGACCCGTACTATGTACTGAGTTGATAATTAAGCAGTTGAATATAAAGTTATATTATTTTTATGCAATAATATTTGATATGATTTTACAAATGAGTATTAATTTTTATTGTATTTTTAACCTTTTATGGTTTGTATGATAAAAATAAAATAAATAAGTGAAAAAAAATTAGAGGAAGTCATTATTTGAAATGGTAGTTATACTTTCGTAAATGATTTTTCAATTTCATCCTCATTTTTGTTTTTTCTTTTGGTTAAAAAGCTAGTGGTGATGGGTATTTCTGAAAGATTGAAAAAAAAGAGACCAACTACCTATGTTGTCCCATAAAATAAAGTAACAGACAAGAGATATTAAATTTGGAGCACTAAATTAAATAAATTAAGATATTCCATTTTATTTATAATTTATTTTCCGGCTACCAAAGCCCAATAAAGTGGGCTCATTAGATCCAGCTTTTTCTCAAGCCCGGCCCAATACATAACATCTCGAGCCGTCAGGCCCCGACCCTCATCGTAGGGCCTAATTTCCATTGATACCCTCCACCTTTGGTGATAACTACATCCCTAACCTCTTCATTTCTCGTCTCTCCTTCTCGAACAAACTCCATTTTACCTTCCAATCCGTCTGTCCTCTACGGCCACCGGCATCAATTGTTCCGCAGCTCATCGCGAGCCTTTGACTGCATCCTCCCCCGTCTCTCTCTTCGCTCTCGGAAGTCTTGTCATCTGCGACGCTGCTTCGTCTGCCCCTTCTGCTGCTGCTTCATTCCCAGCTGAAGTGAAGCAGGTGACCGATTTCATTTTAGGGGTTTGCAGTTTGTTGATTTATCGCCCAACTAGCGAGTGGGTTGATTTGGATTTTCTCCTACTAGTGCGAACGTGGAGAATTTCTGGCTGTTGTTTTGACTGAGCGGGGGCAACTGCTGTTGCTGTACTAAGTAGGCCTCAAGAACTTCTGGGGACCTTCCCCACTCTCGTCTTATTCAATGCATGAAAGTAGCAGTGTTCAGTAGTTAGATGTATTGCCGAGTTGCTTATTCACCTTATGATGCCAGTTGGTTGTTTTAATTTAGAGGATGACAGAGAAGTAGGATGGCAGATTAGAAATCTATTTCCAAGTATTAGGAGTTTGCTTGCATCCTTTGATGTAGTCAACTGCATGTGGATTAGCTGGTCTTATAATTCCAATGCTCATACTATAGGCTAACTAGGCCTTGCTTTCGTTGACAATGAGCTCCATTCTCCATGTATATCAGGACACTATATTCTCATTATAATATAAGTAATGAAAAATTGTTCATATAAAAAAGCACAAAATTGTTGTTTTGATTTACATCAGTTATATTGCATAATGGGAACTGACTGCGTTTGAGCTGTGAAATTTTGTGTGAAATCCAGAGAAGGAAAAATCATGAAAACAGGCAGAGGAGCGACAGTTGATGAGGAAGAGATAATTCCTGACTCAAAAAGGCTTAGACCGGCTGAGGAATCATCTCCTTCTCCTTCCCCAACTTCATTAGCTTTTGAGAACCCACTTCACAAACTAGCAAACTATGAAGATGATGATGAGGAAGTTTATCAGAACAGAAGAGCAACTAATGGGTATGAAGGGGAAGCTGGTCTTGGCAGCCAAGAGGATAACGGTAGAGTTGACGAAGAAGAGAGTGATAGTGATGATGAGCAACAAAGTCATGATCAAGGGAGGAGAAGCCGTATGGTAGAGATTAGGAGAGACTGTCCTTATCTTGATACTGTGAACCGCCAGGTATTTATATTCTCATTGGGGGCTTTGTTGTGTCTGATCTTTGTTTCTGTTCTCATTGGAAGCAAGAAAGGAAAGAGTTTAGTAAGAATGATGTTTGATCAAATGTGCATTAACAGATTTAACTCTTCAATTCTAAGCTGGGGGTTGAGTAAGAACATGTGTTAGCATCTTTGATTTCGAGAAGTCAACAGATTATGGCAGGGTTGACGAATCGGTTCCTATAATCAGCTGATGTCTGTGTCATATTGTCTGTACCAGGTTTTGGACTTTGATTTCGAGAAGTTCTGCTCCGTCTCGCTGTCAAATCTGAATGTTTATGCATGTTTAGTATGCGGGAAGTATTATCAGGGTAGAGGGAAGAAATCCCATGCCTATACACATAGCCTTGAAGCAGGGCATCATGTCTACATTAATCTACAGACAGAGAAGGTTTACTGCCTTCCTGATGGATATGAGATAAATGACCCTTCATTAGATGACATTCGCCATGTGCTGAACCCCAGGTATATTTTTCATGCTTGCTGCATGATTTTATCGGATATTAAGAGTAAGTCTTAGTTGTTGCTCTGCTGTGATCTCTTGGAACATTTCTCTGTCAGCTGTCTTGTATGTCTTGTATGTAACTGGCCTTCGTGACTGTGCTCATATTCATTTTGCTCTTCATTGTTTGAGGCATAATAGGTGGTTGTTCACAGTTTAAATTGATTGGTTTCTCATCCTGCTGAGACTTTATGTTTGATTCTTTGGATACTGTATTGTGCATTCAGGTTTTCCAGAGAACAAGTTGACCAGCTTGATAAGAACAAACAATGGTCTAGGGCTCTTGATGGTTCTGATTACCTTCCGGGGATGGTCTGTTACTGTACCTCCCTCATTTGTGCAATTATTCAGTTTCATGTCTGATTAATGAAATTGATTAAATTGAATCTACTATTTTCTAATGTCTCCAATGTCTTCTTGTTATGGGATTTTTCAGGTGGGTCTGAATAACATTAAGGAGACTGATTTTGTTAACGTCACAATCCAATCGCTGATGAGAGTCACTCCTCTAAGGAACTTTTTCCTTATTCCAGAAAATTACCAGCATTCTAAATCCCCTCTTGTTCATCGTTTCGGGGAACTCACAAGGAAAATCTGGCATGCCCGAAACTTTAAAGGACAGGTTTGGTCCATGTGTTGATTGTAATAGCAGCAAATTTTCTGCAATGGGTTAGAGTTGAAATTCTCAGTGCTAAGAATTTTCTTGTTTGCAGGTAAGTCCTCATGAGTTTCTACAGGCTGTGATGAAAGCCAGCAAGAAAAGGTTCCGCATAGGTGCTCAGTCTGATCCAGTAGAATTCATGTCATGGCTTCTTAATACATTGCATGCAGATCTTAGAACTTCAAAGAAAGATAGCAGCATCATTTACCAATGTTTTCAGGTGAGCTATTAACTTCTCAATATGGTGATGCTAACTCTGTTTCTTCCTGTCATTTCTTCTGGCAATGCCTTCTTATGTAAAAGTCATTATTCACTATAGGGGGAATTGGAGGTGGTTAAAGAGATTCCTAACAAGGCCATCGCTGAGAAAAAGGAAAATGGTGATGAAGACAATGGTCTTCCAACGGATGGTGGGAATGGAAATAAGAGTATAATTTCTGAAACTTCAAGGATGCCATTCTTAATGCTTGGACTTGACTTGCCTCCACCGCCCCTTTTTAAAGATGTGATGGAGAAAAATATCATTCCTCAGGTATCGTTTTCATTTTATTCTACTCGAACATACTGAAGAAGTATCATCCTTGCTTCTCTTTCGCGCTCGCACTCAGGTTGATAATACAGAATGCTGTATTTAGTTACAGATATGATTCTTTTTCAGATCCCTCTTTTCAATATACTCAAGAAGTTTGATGGTGAGGCCGTCACAGAGGTGGTCCGTCCTCGTATAGCAAGAATGAGGTATCGTGTGACAAGATTGCCACAGTATCTAATTCTCCACATGCGTCGGTTTACAAAGAACAACTTTTTTGTGGAGAAGAACCCCACCTTAGGTAAGATTATCTATTAAAATGAAATATTCTAATTGTCTTCATATTAAAAAAAAACAATTGTCTTCATATTAAAAAAAAAAAAAAAACAATGTGCTAATTGTCTAAGCTTCTGCATATCTAAGCTATCGTGTGTTCAATGGCAATCACTTGTGCAGTTAATTTTCCCGTGAAGAATCTGGAGCTGAAGGACTACATTCCCTTGCCAATTCCAAAAGAGAATGAGAGGTTACGGTCTAAGTATGATTTGATTGCCAATGTCGTTCATGACGGTAAACCTGGTGAGGGATCATACAGGGTATTCGTGCAGCGAAAGTCAGAAGAGCTATGGTAATTCCCTTTCTCCTTTATCTGCGTAAGTGACCGTGTAACCTACTGGTGGCCATAACATATTTTTTCCATAAAATTCAGGTACGAGATGCAGGATCTGCATGTTTCAGAGACTCTTCCTCAGATGGTAGCTCTTTCAGAGGCATACATGCAGATATATGAGCAGCATCAGTGAGATAAAAGTTTCTTGCAATTAGAGATCCTCCATGTATTATCGGAGTTCTGGGAGTGGCAGGCTATCTGAGACTTTCTATAGAATAGATAGGCCATACAACTTACTGATCAATCAATCAAATTTTAAGCTGCTTGAATTCTGGCAAGTTTAGCTGGTTCTAGGTTGAATGCTAATAGCAGCTCAAACTCCTCGGGATATTCTTTATCTATATACTTATATCCCAGGAGAAGTGTTGATGTAAGACTGTCTTTTGTTTGTGAAAGAGAGATGCTGAGTGGTCCCAAGCGGAACTTTTGCTTCAGTTAGCATTCTGAAGGGAATCGTCTAGGTTCATGAATTAATAGCATTGTTTTTGCTTTTCTGAGGATCCCCGTTTTTTTTTTTGTCAAAATGCATGTTTTTATTGCTGGTGCTGCTGCTGCTGCTGAGGTGTGCTGACTGCAGTTGGTTTTGTCTTTGAACTTCAAGTCAACAATCTGCTTCCTGAACACTGAGTAGAGTGGGTCTCATAGCGTAGCCGGAAAACCAGAAAACTGCAACCAAATAAAATGTGTTTTTGGGTTGATATTCTCTAGAATTTTCAGATCAGTTTGGAATTCGGATTTTGGTTTTTAAATATCGAAAAAGGAAATCTGAGCAGAATATGTTCTTTTTAAGTAAATGATGGTTTGCAGACTTGATATGGTGCTAAGTCTATCGTTAACATGTCCAGAACTTGAATGCAGTAACTGAAATAGTTTCTCTAGTTTTTTCTTTTCAAAGAAAACTCTTTGATGAGTTTATTTTGATGAACTTGTGCACAAAGATTGGTTGAAATTTGAGGTATGTTACTTTGTAGCTTAGCAATTTTTGTTATTCTAGCCTGTGGTGGCTAATATGTTAGATGGCATTTTAGCCGTTCAATTGCCCGATATGGTCCAGTCGCAAGTGAATTTTGTGGCTTGGATGTGTTGGAGCACGAAGTGGTTCGGTTCCAGTTTTTGTCAGATTTTTTGTAGTCCAAATTCCTGGTTTTGATGATAACTAAATCGAAGCCGAGCACACGTAGCCTTTAAGAGTTCCTTTTTCGTGTGCATGCATCTGCCTGAAATCTACTGTGTTGTCGTCTCTCTTTATTTTTATTAAAAGTAAAAGATTTCATTGATTGAGCTTGGCGTGACCTCTGTACGACCTATGCTCGGAGCTGGCGTTGCTTTTCAAGACAAAATGCAATCAAGAGCTGTCGCCTGAGAATGGTCGAGGTTAGGAGTGTGCAAAAAGGGCTTCCGGAGCTGAACCGGTTTGGTATAGTAAGCATGAGCTGTAACTAGTTTGTGTGGAAAAAAAAAAAGGATTGGTTTAAACTAATTTGGTTAATCGAATTGGTTTAAAACGGTTTGATTCAGTTTGAAACCGGTTCAAACTGAATTGAATTAGTTTTCAAATGGCTCGGTTCAACTTTAAAACAATTCAAACTGAACCGAATTAGTTTTGAACTGTATTTTCATGCTATTAAATATTTTTATACTAAAACCAATTCAGTTTGGTTCGAATTGGTTAACCGCACTAATTACACTTAAAAATTAACCGATCCGCTTTTCATCTAACCAATTCGGTTTCTATTCAGTTCTCCTCAAACCAGTTTTTTTGCACCCCTCTGATGTCAGGAAGGTACATAGACTTAGAAAGAGTACAAGGAAAATTGGATAAAAGGATTACGAGAAATTTCACAGATGAGATTGAATCCAAGGCCTTCAGATCATATGGCGAGAACAGTACCAACTGTATTAAGCTTTATTTCTCCGTGATTTAGAAAGGTTTTATTTCTTAGTGTGCGGACCTGACTTGAATCAGGATGGGTTAGGGTTGGTTTAGTGAGAGGACCATCCATTTGCATAGGCGTGGGAGGATCACTCGCTGCTGGCTGTTGCAACATCCCCTGATGTCTTTCTCCTCTTCTAGACATAAATATAACAATGTCAAGCTACTCTTTCCTTTCTTTTTTTTTTGGATGAATCTGTGCATTGCAGACGACTGGGTTGGATCATCTCAAATGCGGCCTTGGTCACTGAACCACCGGAGCTGGTTCGACACGGTCGATAAGGATCCTCTGTCGATGCAAACAAGAGGAGTGACACGAGCTAGTCGATCTCCATATACAGACTTTTGAGTTTTTCTATGGATTTTCAACTTCCAAAGTTTCTTCAAAAGGGAAAGGACTGCTATTACTTTATCTAGTAAATCTCTCTTCTTGATCTAGATAGTAAAAAGATCTCATCTTCTAGAATGATTTGGCTGCGAGCTATTGCTATTTTTAGGAATTATAGTTAATGTTGTTCTTAGATGGAACATCGAATTTGAATTGGAAAATTTTGATACGAGAATTGAAAAATCGGTTTATAGATTCAAGTTTTTCACACACAAAACTAGAAATTTTATTGCACAGATAAACCAGTTTGTTGTTAAGTTTGGATTAATTTATATGAAATCAATCCAAATCGAGTTCTCAGTTTGATTTTTAACTACGGATTGGATTTCAATCAATCCCAAAAATTATCTTAGCCGTACGTACGTGATAAAAAAGATGGATCTTCATTAACGCAAATATCACTCAGATTATAACAAATAAATAAATTGGTGTTATAATCCGAGCGATTGTCATATTTATTATCAGTGATAAGCCTAAAAAGTCACAAATTTTTAGCAGATAACCAAATTACATCACCAACTACAGAAATTATCCGTAGAAAAAGACTCTACTTTTGTTACCATCACCATTTCACATAGATATTTTTCATTTCCGCTTGTGAATGTTGGGTGTGAATTATGACGATACGTATTAAATGAGTTCCAAAAGCTATCAGTGATACCCAATTCACTTGTTAGTCTCTCCAAAAATCATATCGAATTGGATGTTGGCAATTATCCTTTATCAGTGATGTGTCTAAGAAACAACCAACGATGCTCGATTTGCCTACGTAACATATGATAGCGACGGCGACGGACTTTGTGTTTTTACATAAAATTTTTTATAGTTTGTGATGCAATTTAATCACACGTGAGATTTTTACCCCATATTTTTAATCTGAGTGATTTAATTGTTGTTTTCTCCCAGCTAGGATGATCAAAGGGTAGACAGTCGAGATGGCATATTTAGAAGTGACATACTTTGAATTATCTGTCCAGGTTAATTAGCAAATCATCAAATCATTGAATCATGCAGGAGGAGGGAGGAGATTCAATGAATCTAGACACAACGCTACGTTCATTGAACATAGACAATCAGTCCACTCCCCCACTCTGAGTGTCAATCTTCGTTCGTAACGTGACCGAGAGAAGAGAAAAGAAAAGACGCCGCGTCCAGTTTTCGCATCCGGTATAATTGGGGTGGCTGACGTGTCTACTATATTATTCCCAGGAATTTCCACGTCAGCCTACTCGGGATCCCGCCACGTGGAAGAATGTGTCGTGGAACTGTCTCCCATGGACTTAACAGTCGTGCAACGGCGTTAGGTTGCCGAGGAGGAGTTGAAGCGTGGGCCACTTTTGACTGTCGACACTCATTTCTCTCTCTGTTTTTTTTTTTTTTTTGTAATTGTCGACACTCATTTCACTAATCGGCTAAACCCTTTTTTTCCTCTTTAATTTGCACCACGTAATATTTCTAGTCAATTGAAGCATATCCTGAGATTAATTTGCGATAGAGCCGGAATCCATGAAAATATTCCCGTTGATCTTTTCAATCCTGTGATCGATCTTAGGATCACCCATTTAGAAGTTTAGTAAGGAAATTATTATGCCGACCTTCAGTTAGCTCCCAAACCCTTTTCTCTCTGTGCCGGCGGCGAAATGTATAATTTCGTGATAGACCAATGAAGAATTTTCATTTACAAGCACTTACTCCTCGCATTGATTGATTTTAGGGATAGAAGACTGTGAGTCCCTCTTCACTCAGGAAAATCCGCAAAATTTTATGTAAAATTTAAATTAATTTAATTTTTTCCTTAAACTCATTTCTTTTACTCTTTCATTGATTTTCTTTTAAATAAATTTTTTAAATTTATCTCTAAATATATGGACGGGTAAAAGAAAATAAAAAAAGGGACTTACATAATAAAAGCAAAGGTGCTACTGTGTATAATAATATTACCACATATGCACAGACTGATAAGATCAAATCAAATTTTAAAAAAAAATTTATGAAACTTAAAAGAAAAAAAATTAAAATAATTAATTTTATTGACCGGTACTATTGTGGTTCCATTACATCAATACTTTCTCGTGCACTTGGTCAAGCATAGAAGCAAAAATTTCTTTTCGGGAAAAATCACTTAATTACATCGTACGCACAAACAATTCTTATGTGAAACCGGGTCGAGTTTTCCTTCTTTTTTTTTTTTTCCCACTCGTATATATTCTCAAGGGAATATTCTCATACCGGCTCAACTTACCATTTTATTCATGATCAATACAACAAATGAATACTTAACGCATTATTGTAGAGTTTCACGTCACATTTTTTATCCACTAATAATATTCATTTTAGTAAGCATGATTGAAATATTTGTTTACATAATAAATATCTATTGGTTCAGTTCATCATATTATTTATAAGCTTGGTTCACCTAAGAATTTCTCGTTCGAAAGCCATAGATACTGATGCCTTGGATTGGAGAAAGTCTTATATGTAACGGGCATACCACGCGACGATGCTGACGCGATGTCACAAACTAATATGATTCAGTTATTTATAGGATCTTTTTTTTTTTAAGATTTTACTTAAAAAATCTTAAAAGTAATCGGGTCTTACTAGTTCATAATATCACGTTAGCATTATCATGTGATATACCTGTTGCATCAAATACAATCTCATTGGATTGAGCAAGCCTTTATTACTATTAAGTAATAAATAATAAACCATACTATCTGACAGGCTAACTTTTTAGTTTAAACAATTACGATGATTTTCAATTATATTATAATACCAGAGTACATGCTCGAGTCACCATACTCTCACTAACCCGTGTTTTAACTAATTCCACGTGATGATAAGCCATATCATCATCTAATAAGTTAGCCTTTTAGAGTAAATGGTTACGGTGATTTTCAATTCTATTAACAATTGACTCTCCATATTTAGAGCATGGCGGCTGCATAGGCGACTACAAGGAGGAAAAAAAAAACCTAGATCACGAGCAAGTGGTCTCAGTGCATTGATACAAGACTTCAAGTTATAACTAAGTGATTTTGAATTCGGTTCTTACCGTGAGAATTATGTACCGTTTATTTTTTTTTATTTCCTATTCTTCTATTGGACTTATTAGTTTCCCTTATTATAAAAAAAAAAAACTACATTGTAGATCATAGTTATTGGTACGAATTAGTTCAAAATTATTCCTGATACGTACATATGCATATTTTGATTTTATCCGACTTATAACTATTCCTCAAAACTATAACTACTGATCTTCAATTTTCTTTTCCTGATTATATATTTTATTTTTATTTATTTATGACCACATTTTTTGTAAAAATCAACAATGTTATAAAAATATTACTGTAAATAAAAATAATATAATTCTAAATCAACTGTATAATAGAGAGATTCGTAGTGGTACAATACCACGTATCCTCTCTATCATGTTGCGGGGCATATCGTGTCCAGCACAGTTTGCAGATGACTTGACTCAGACCAGCTCTTGGCGTCACGTTGTTCGTTAAGGCATTGGAAGAACTCCCTCCCTCCCAAACTTGTTTGGGAAAGGGCATGAGAATTATGAAATGTGTTCCTTAAGTTTTCGCTCTTCAACATGACAGAGAGTGCGAGTGCCACTGATC
The DNA here is from genome assembly GCA_037672795.1 of Lagerstroemia speciosa. Taxonomy (NCBI): domain Eukaryota; kingdom Viridiplantae; phylum Streptophyta; class Magnoliopsida; order Myrtales; family Lythraceae; genus Lagerstroemia; species Lagerstroemia speciosa. The sequence continues at coordinate 10,350,816 of CM075294.1, read as the reverse complement.
TGGGGGTTCCATTTCCTCACTCGGGTATGTGCATTCAGCCGGTCCTTAATTGCTAGTCATGATCGTGCAGAAGGAGTACCTTGGCACATTCCCGGGAACCAGAGGAGGTTGTGCCATGGAACTCCTCTCTGTTTTCGCCTATGGACTCTCCATGCATTCGCGATTGTAGAGTAATGCATCCGGTCCCAACAGACAGTGTCCACAGTAGCATATTTAACTTGCAACGCAGCTTGACTGAGAATATTGGAACCGCACCTAATTAAGATGTAACCATCTCGGCCAATCCCAAACTCCTCCTCAGTACACTTGTGATTATATTTCATTTCATGCATGATAAATTACGTGAGATTAGTGAAAAAAAAAATTTATATATATATATATATATAAATGGGAAATTACGCTTGTTATCGATCATAAAATAACACATACATCCATTGGTTTTACTTATCAATGAGATTTCATGGAACACTCTTATCTCTCTTTTCAAATCCCCTAGTAGCTCTGGCAGGAGATTTTTCCATTAAAAAAATAGTAAGAATATCTTTTTTTTGTTTGCAACACGCGGTATCCCGAGGTAACCGAAACGTATCTCGAGACTAATTTACGGTCAGGCCGGGATCTCTAGAGAAATTCCCGTCAACCCTCCTAACCTAATGATCGATTATAGGATTACCCATTTGGAGATCTAGTGAGGAAACTATTAGGCTAACCTCATATTAGTAAAAACAATTGTAAGAACATCACTCAGCTCATTGTGATAATGTTCATGAATTTAAGATTTTTCTGTTTTTCTTTCTTTTTTCTTATTATATCAGAATTTAAATTCAGTTAACACAGCCGCCTCTGTTAGGACGCTGTGGAAACAAGTGAATCTAACGAGGATTCAAGGATAGATACATTCACAAGTAGCATAATAAGCCCAAATACATAAATTATTAATAAATCTGAATCCCTCTCTCTCTCTCTCTCTGTGCATGTTATATATAACGGCGTTAACATTCAATCAGAATCATGACTCCATCTTCTCGCCATTGTCGTCTTCTTCATGTCAATGACAACATCTCTTCATCATCCTCTCGACATTATTACTAATAAGTAACCGTTCAAAGGGACTCCCAGCTTCTGAATTTTCATGCCAGCCTCTCACTCTATCTCCATTCTAGGAATTAAGACAACGTACGGCCATGAAACCGATCAGGTTCAACCGGGTCGCAGCGGCGTTTGACGAGGTGACGAGAGCTGCCCGGCTCTGCCAGAGCAGCGGCAGCGAGCACTCTGCCGAGGAGGACAGTCCCATTGATCTCTCCGACCTCGTGGCGTCGTTCATGGAGAGGGAGGGGGCGGAAGCAACAGACTATCTGGAAGAAGATGATGATAATGACACCGAGCGGGAGAGCGGTGTAACGGCGAACAGCGAAGAGGTGGATGACGAGACCCGAGACCGACTACGGGATTTGTTCGATAAGTCGGAGAATTATGACGGTGAAAGAGTTCGTTTGGAGGTTGAAGCTGCAATGGAGACTTTGAAGGCCGATAGAACGTCGGGGCGTGATTTCAAACGCCGGTTGATGGCCTTTTTACGTGAGAAGGGATTTGACGCCGGTGAGCATCCGGTGCCCTTCTATTATTGAACTCTTTTTTCTCCTTGTTACCCTAAATGAGCTTTTTTTTTCCAGCAAGAATGACATGTTCTAGTAAGAATAGAGGAAGGAGAAATTTTTGAAAATTTAATTCACATATATAGATAATAAAAGAAATTCTTATATATAAATAATTAGGTACCGCCAGATTTTTAAATGGATATGTGTAATGTGACAGCGAAAATTTTATGTACTATTATCGTAAGTTATCGTGTGAACTTACACTTTGTAAAGTTAAGTGTGAAACTCGTAATTATTATGTTAAAAATTGATAAATAAAGAAAAATATTTGATTAGTGGTCAGTGAATTGAATATAGAATAAAAATCCGATTCATATAAAGTTGTTGGTCCGAGGAAGAAGTGAGATCCTCTCATGGTTAATTACATGTCTCCCTCACCCGATTACATAAAAAAAAAAAAAATGTCCAATTCGAGATCAGTTGGAGATTAATAGTTAAGGACAAGTGACAAGTGTAGGCTATATTATTTTATGACCACGGGCTTGAAATATGAATTCACATTCGAGAGACAATGAAAAGAGACCGAGCATATAAGGAAAATTATGTACCAACACCTATAAATTTAAACTTTTAGGTAGAAGTGAATCCTATTTCTCATAGGGCCGGTGGGCATAACATGTTTTAAATTTGAATATTGTAAATAAAAAAATTATGATCGGGAGAGTTTATTGTCAGCTTGAACCTGAATTGTCCACGCATATCGTTCACAGGTCTTTGCAAGTCAAGGTGGGAGAAAACACCTCGGTTCCCCGCGGGCAGCTACCAGTACATCGACATCAAGCTACCGGACGGCACCCGGCTCATAGCCGAGCCGTTTCTCGCTGGAAGCTTCCAGATCGCCAGGCCCACGACCGGCTACTCTACGCTGCTCGGACTGTTCCCCCAGGTTTACGTGGGGAGGCCCGAGGAGATGATGCAGGTGGTCAGGCTGATGTGCACGGCCACGAGGCAGTCCATGAAGAGCAAGGAGCTGGCCGTCCCTCCGTGGAGGAAGAACGGCTACATGCAGGCGAAGTGGTTCGGGTCCTACAAGCGGACCACGAACAGAGCCCGGTCCGGGGAGAGGCTGCCCGGGATCGGGGATGTGAGAAGGTCGGTCGGGTTCGAGTCACTACAAGGGATTAAGTATCAGTGCCGGGAGGATTTCGCTTCCAAGAATTTGATGAGGGTTGGTCATTTGACTGCAGCCTTCGGTGGGAACTGATGGGGGAAAAGACCTGTTCGTTTGGCTGCGGAAGATCTGTTAGCAAGTAGTAGCTCAACGGCTAGCAGTGTGTCTGCATACAATATCGACCGTATTTATTCCTGTAAATTCTAAATTTTGAACTTTTTATCTTGAATATTTATTCTTTTAAGTTTGTTCATATATGGTTTGAAAGTTTAGTTGATTCTTATAAATTAGAAAATTTCATGTTTTTACATTGTACTTGTACATATCTCTTTTGTTTTCGGTGTGTACTACCCAATATATTAGAAGTTTAATGGGCCATGAACATTTCGGGTTTTGAGCTCGGTCGATCCGCTGAGGTTATATTTGGTATGAAGGAATGAGAAGAAATGTAATGGAGTGAGTTCTATGTCGTAAATTGTAATAGCTTATGGAGAAAATTACTAATTTTAACCTCTTGAGCACAACCTGGATGGTTGGGCGTTTGCCACCCAGCGGTACTCAATCACTACTTGGGCGCAAATCCTCTAGAGATCACCTGCACATGCGGGAACATAGACTTGCCTGAACTCATTGATTTGCATGGCATTCATGGGTTCCAAGGGGACTAGTCAGAACTCGTATCTCGAATATCCCCATCATTAAAAAAAAAAAAATTACTAACTTTTATGCTTATTTTGGAAGTATGAAAAAGAATATAATTTTGAGAAGTGATTGAATGTTCATTCATTTTCCTTTTGCAAAGAAATATCGTTCCATCAAATGGAGAAAAAAGCCTACACCAATAGAGCGAATATAATAAGTTTAATAAGTGCAATCAAGTAAAAAAATATAAAAAAATAATACTAAATTACTCATTCCGTTCCATTCCTTTCAATTCCTTTGTACCAAATGCAATATAAGTGGTAAAGCTTTCTCGTAATGTATTTTGTCCATTCACACGATTCAAATCCGACGGTTATAGTTTGAGGCTCTTGTGTTGTGGACCTGTTTGGCCCATACACCAATGATGGGCCCCCAGCCCAGCCGTTGTCATACTAGACTGGGTTTCCATATCACACACACAAGAAACCAAAGCGGGCCGGTTGTGAGTCGGACCAAACTTTGGGATGCAAATTGTAATAAACTTAAATTGCAGGGATACATCTGATATCCCACGTGTGCGTAGGTCTTCTACCTCCTGCCTCTGCGCTGCTAGGGTTCGGGAGTTCATTGTCCTCTGTCTCATTCTTTATCCCATCTTCCGCTCTTTTTCTTCAGACATGCGCTTCCTGCTTGTGCGATTCGGTTCCTCCTTTTGTATAGGTGAGCAAGCGTGAGAAGGATGCTCATCCAAACTTGAATGGGCGTAATTGGTCTCGCGCATGCCCAGTTTTCAACATGAGCCCTTCTCACAGATCAACAGATTCTGTCGCCTTTCCAGGCGTTGCTGCTTCGATAACAATGGCAGCCAGCGTCTTGATGGTGCCTACATAAATTGCAAGTTCTGTTTATTTGTCTCTTTAATTTGCTTCCATTCGCATGGAACTGTTGTTTCTGGCCGACATATAACATGTGGAGTTATGCTTTGCGCAGGTTTCTGGTTTTTCTCGTGTCGATTTCCCACATCTCTCACTAGATTCTCACCTGTAGAATGCAATGGTTAAGGTGGCAGTGAATGGCATGGAATCATAAGGAGAATGATCATTTACTGGTCGGTTCAGTATTGACCAGAAATCTTGAATTTCATCTTCATCGTCATTAGACCTTTAGCAGGCAAGATCAAGGGACATCGAAACAGTATCTGTTCAATCTACAACATTATATACTCAAAGTTTGGTTATGGTCATCAATGCTGTAGCAACATAACTAACAAGACAACTCAAACTCGACTTTATTCCAAGCAAGCGAATGGGCCAGGAACTCTCAATCCATTAATGCTATCCACAGTAAGTAGTTTCGATGTGATTGCAGATTGCGTGTTGGCTTCTTACTGGGGTCATGGTGCTTTGCCGCAGATCAAATACGGAGAACCGGCAACGTTCATCAATGGAGACGGATGAAATTGGAGGCAAGGAGTAGTTATTGACAAATATGCAGAGGGGTGAGATCTCAAAATTCAGATAGAAACAACGGAGGAGATTCTGATACGAAGATCCACTCATATGGATAAAAGATCCGAAGTTTATGAAGATCAGTGGTTTAGCTTCCTACATCCCCTGTCAATTCACATGTTATAAGTCACCGAGTTGGCTTTTGTGGAGGAAACAATGCGATTAGAACCATCTCAGCTGTCCCCAACAATAGTTGTAAGCAAAGCAAGAAGATCGTCGAGCTATGCTGCTGAATTAGGGATTGTAACTCTGCATTCGCCTCACCGATCATATGATATGTTGAATTCATGAATTTTTGGAGTAACCACTCAGCAGCATTCGGGCAGAGGTCCATGAGAGAAGTGGAGTTTGAAGATCATCGAGCTAACTTTGCTGATTTTTTGAAGGAACCTGCCTCGTCCCGGAACAATATCAAGAAACGGAATAGAATGAGCTAACTTGATGAATGGTTTGAAACGTAATCACCCAAAAGAATATTTGCTGAATTTTGAACTCAATTCAAACAATGGAACAAGCGAATTTTACAAAGCTCATGTCCAGCTAACTTTAGTGACTTACAAGGACTCAACCTTAAATTCAGGAACCTTAATAATTGTCCTTTGAGAAAGTTAAAAAGGTCAACATGAAACTGATGCTAGCTTTTACTTTAGGGGTGTGCAAAAATTAGACCGAGCACCGAACCAGTTCGAACCAAATTGAATCGAAAGAATCAATAATGCTAGTAGGGTTCGCATGAGTATAGGGTAAATTCGGAACTAGCAGGGACCTACTCTATTAGGTGGGTTCTGGGTGTATCACAATAAAATTCGAGCACGCTCAAGGTAATAAATTAATGAACCGGTTGGTCCCGATTCTAGTACACACGGTACCAAGAACCGGCACATGTTAACTTATTCATACTGTTAAGTTTAGTCATTCGTAAGTTCCTCGTTTGAACGATGATTCTCGAACTGTTTAAACTATTATATTCCTAACTTAACAAACTTTCATTTAACAAAATTATTATGTACATTTGATGAGTTTATCATATCTAAAATATCATTATAACTCAGAAATTAACAATAAATAATATTTTAATTAATATATTGTAAAAATGCTTAGAATTACTTTGATTATAATAAATAACTATATAAAATAATAATTATTAGTAAAATTCTAAATTACTTTTAACTGTTAAATGTATGAAAAATATTGAAATAATATGCATTATAAAGGTAAGAGAAAAATAATAAAAATGTTCCAATAGAAACCATGGAATTTGTGGTATCTTACATGTTCCGAGAATGATCTGTTTCCAAGATTTTACAAAAAGCAAAACTAGGGTACCCGAATCCCATCACTCTTACCAATTAGGTTTGATATACAAGTTCGAACGAGAATTGGGTTATGAGAAAATCTGGGTTGCTTCAAACGGTTCAGAAACCAGTACCAACTGAACCAGTTGCATTTTATTTTTTTAAAACTCAAACAATTTGATTTGGATACCGATTTGAACCAAACCAAACCTTTTTTCAAAAGATAAGTAGTTCAAACCTAACTTCCCTTTTTGAAAAATGAGCGGTTCGATCCAAATTGAATTTTTTTAAAAAATCAAATTGAAAACCTTTTCTAAAGAACTTAATAAATAACAATGTTTTAGTTCGACCCGATTTTTGAACTTGATTATTTTAATTTATAAAAAATAAAATCATTTCATTTCAGCTCGAACGAGTTAATCAAATTTTTACACATAAATTAACTTACTTACTCTTCATCCTAAAAATCTAACCAAAATAGAATTGGTTGGGTAAGAACCGATTTTCAATTCAGTTCCAATTCGGATCCAGTTCGGTCGTCCCATATATCTTTTCTCCCCCTGGCACGCCCTAAATTTCACCGAGCAAAATCAAATCGACAAGCACGAGCTTCGACATCTAGGTTGGGCTTAGCGAAGGCCGAAGAGGCTGCCGTTGGCTCTTGACCGGAGAAGAGGAAACGAAATTAAACTTTTCTTCAACATCGAGGTTGGGCTTAGCGAAGACAGTATTCGGAAAAATGAATGAAAAGCTTCCTCATCGTTCGGGAAGAGTCTTAGAGATTAAGGAAGAAAATTAATAGGAGCCTTGGGGATATTATTATTATTTTATTATTATCATCGTCATCATCAAAAAGGAATTTGAATAAAATTTATAACGCCAAAGTCTGGCTACGTATTAGTGTTTCTATTTTAATTTTGATTCAACGATGGATTTAACAGGTGCATGGATCACGTCACTAAGGTTTGGAAGTGTCTACATATTTTTATATTTTCTACATAAAAATAAAAATATATAAATATTTGTATTAAAGTTACTGATTTAATCTTTATTTTTATTAAGTTATGTTCGTTCGTACTATTGAAATTCATCCCTTAATTCTTCTTTCTAATTTAAAAAAAAGATTAATTTTAGCTGAGTGAGGAAGTTGTTATACAACTTTTATTTCAGGTTATGGTTTTTTAGTGGGAAATAAGCGAAAATTAAGCTTATTGAAAATACTTGTAAGCAAGCGTCGATTTGTATGTGAGATTTAGGGTTCGATTCTCACGGAAGTCGATATGAGGGATTTACCCAACTCACTCCTGTCGTAAATAAAGGGTCCCGAGGAGGGCGTAACCTCTCTAATCGATGAAATGCTTGTAGTCATTGATGTGCAAAGGTCAAATATGAAAAATATTTCTCATATCTTTCTTTTAGAAATATTAATCAGTAGAAATTAAAATTGACTTTAACCGCTGAATTTTGGTGTTATTAAAATAATACGTCTTGACCTTTATCCTTATTGGAGGAGATGGATAATTAGACGTGTGCATTTATTACATAATTACTGTCACGTAATATGTTTAATACATTAAAGACTTTTTTGCATGTAACTGTATTATTACGTGGTAGTATTTATTTGATAATATTATTTAATTATTTTAATTTTATATCATAAAATAATTGTAATAATAATTTAATTTTTTACTTATTTATACCATAAGGTAAAAAGTTACGGGGAAGACCAATTCCACCAACTCCTGTGTTGTCAGCTTTCAGCGCGACACAGGGCAGAAGATGGAGACGGGGACCAGGCTCGTAGGCCCCACAGCATCAACTGCCCGCTCCTCTGTCAATAGGATCCTCTCCTTCTCCAAGTGCACGGTATGTCTCGTGGCACCGGAGCACTCCTCCCACCCCTCCGCCCCCGACCCGAGGAAGGAATCCTTCCCCCCTCCGACCTCGGTACGTCACCGCCGACTCAGTCTCCCACGCGTCAATTTATTATCAGCCTTTTTTCTCGCTTCCAAGAGATCAAGACAAATTTGAATTACATCTCCAACTCCAATGAATAATATAATATTCCATATAAAAAATATTTTACTTCTATTAAATTGGAAAAAAAAAGCTTGAGTAAATAGTTTTTTAACTGTTTGGATGGATCATTTCATTAAATTGAGTATAAACTTCATTTATTAATTTAATTCAGTGATTCAATTTTTTTTTCTCTGTGAATTCAATGTCCCACGTTGGAATATCATTGAAAGATGTCTATCAAAAGATGGGTCAACCCAACACAACAATAGATTTAAAATAATTCATTAAACTTTTAAATACTAATTATTTTTAAAAAAAACTTTACTCTCATAACAAATATTCAGCATATAATATATAATGAGTTAATTGTATAAATTACCATTTAAATCTTGACACATATAAAGTTGAGCCTCAAAAACTATGAAAACTTTACATGTAATAAAATTTAAGAGAGATTTACGCGACGAACTTATTATGTATTACACACCTAATATTTACTCCCAATCCCAATAGAATGCAACCCCACAACTCGAGATAGGGTCCATTCGACTCATTAATGTGTGGGTATATTAATAAAATTAACTAAAAAAAGGCAAAATGTCTATTACAATTTTTTCTTTCTTTTTTTTGGTACGAAAAATAACCGAAGTCTTGAATCAACTGTTTACTTGCATAAAACCTATCCATCTATATATATATATATATATATATATTACTACTTTAAACAAATATACAAGGTATTACTTTTTAACTTTTATATTTGTTCTTTATATATAATAATTAAATTTTTAGTAACCCTAAAGTCTGAAATCAAAGTGAGGGTAAAATAGTAAATCTAATAAGTATAACTATTCACTCATATTTTTCCTCTCCCACCGCTTAGTCTCATCCGTTCTCTCTCTACCTTCTTTTCTTTTCGTTAGGCTTCACTTATTCTTTTTTTTTTATCTACATATTATATTTATTTACTTTCTTCATTTATGTATGAATTTTAATTATTTTTATTGATATAATACATGCCGTGTGTAACACGAGTTTCGCGTCTTTACATATTATATGAGAGAAGCGAGATTAGTTGGTTTCACTTTTGAATTCCCAAAAAACCCTTTATAATTATATTTTTAACCAATAAAAAAGATAAATATGAACGGAGTGGTAAAATCACTCATACAACTACAGTTACCAAATAACGTTATAACTACTCTCTAATTTTTCAAAATTTCATATCTTTGAGATTTCTTAATATGAACAATTGGCATCCAAAGGTCTTAAATACCTCTAACTAATCTAATTCGAGCCTGATCGGTCCACTAAGGATAAAATTCTCCATATATGAATTTTCTCCACTCACAAATACTCGAATTCGAACCAGTTTCTCAAGGGAATCAAGTGTCAAATTATTTAAACCAACTCATGCCGGTAGTAATCCTAAAATTATGTTTTAATATATTTGCATAAGTATACATTATTGTGAAAAATCAGTTCGTTATTTATTCTGATAAGACTGTCATAGTCCCAATTTCATACTAAAATTAGTGATCCGAAAAAAAAAGGGTTGGTAGTTGCCAATGTCATCTATATAAATTTTAGATATTTTAAATTTTATTTTTATCGATAAAATTTATTGTTATCTCTTTTTTGCTGTGTACATAAAAATTAATACAAATCTTTGGATTTTTTTCTTTAATTTGAATAACTGACTGTTTGTTATCAAATCAAATTGTTGTACCGTCCATCGATTTAACTGCAAAAATGCCCTTTCATACAATTCATTAGGAAAATTAAAGACCGAGGTCATAGTTTATCCATTTGTAAATTTGTGTTGATAGTTGGAAAAGAGTGCTTGGAATAATTGGCACTGCTACCACCCTGTGAGTTGGGGATCTTGAGTTCGATCTGACGTGTGTGGCTTTTTGTGCTTGTTTTACCCTCCCCTATTACAATTGCATGGATTATAATTAAGAAAGAAGTGCAACTTTATTCCTCAGTTTTTTGTTTTCTAAATGTTTTTATCTTAAACTTCTTAGGGGCACATTTATATATACATAAAAAAGACAAATAAATATGGAAGAAAATAAAATCAATAGAAGTAGTTGAAAATTAATTCAACACATCGACTCTTTGAACTCATGGCTTAATTTGGAGACATATCGGATTGACTGAAAAAAGGACATAAAAAAGGAAATTAAAATCCCACCAACCTGTCAAGGTCTAAACCTCTCCGAACAGCTGATAGATTCTCTCTCTGGCTGTTTGTGTGTGTTTCACGCATTACCTCTCCGGATAGAGAACCCTCGCAGACACCATGAAGAAGCACTACAGGAAAGGCACCGTCCACCCGTCGTCACCGGCCGTCTCCGACCACCTCTCCTTCCTCCCCGCCGCCATCCTCACCCTGGCCGCTTCCCTCTCCGCCGAAGATCGCGAGGTGCTCGCCTACCTTCTAATCTCCAACAACAACGCCAACAGCGGCCAGGTCGGCAGCATCCATCACCGCAAGTCCTCCTCCTCAGCGGCCGCCGCCGTCGCAGCCGCCGGTGGCCAGAGGAGCTGCTTGCCTGGCAAGAGCGACCACCCCCCGACGTTCAGCTGCGACTGCTTCGGGTGCTACATGAGCTACTGGGTCAGGTGGGACTGCTCTCCCAACCGGCAGCTGATCCACGAGATCATCGACCAGTTTGAAGACGGGCTCGTGAAGGGAAAAAACACAAAGGGTTCCAACGCTAAGACCAAGAAGGAGAGGAGGAAGCCCATGAAGGGGAAGGCGGATTCAGGGCCATCGTCATCCCGCGAATCGAAGGGTACTTCGCCGGAGGAGCGTCCGAGGAAGGATGAATTAGGAGGATCCTTCCTGGAATCGACCGGGCCGGGTACTCCCGATAGGGGAACTAACGCCGGATGCAGCGGCGAGGTGGCGGAGGAAGGGGCGGAGAAAGGGCCGGTGAGGAGGCTGTTGAGTTCTATAGGGGAGAGGATTTGGGGGGTCTGGAATTGATCTGAAGTTTCTCTGATGTGCGAAAAGGCAATAGGAATAAACACAACATTAAGACGGGGGAAAGCAGAGCAAGTTCAGTGTACGAGGTTGTGCTTTCGGCTTTCCCCTCCCTTCTGATCACTTCTTTTGGTCTGCTGCTCTGTAAGATAGCTGCTTCTGGTTCTTCCTTTGAGGAAGGATAAGGAAGAAACCTTGTACATTAGATTGCTCTTTTCTTGGCAATGTAAAAATGGGAAAACGGGTAGTTTGTTCTCAAAATCTATAGACCAGATGATGCTTTTTCTTGAGAAATTAGAGTTTGGTGTAGTGGGTTGCCATTGACTTCTGCGTTTGATTTTCAATGAGGGGACTTCCTCGATTACCTTCATAGGGCTCTCCCCTGTTACCAAAAAAGCATGTTTTTTCTTTTCCGTCTGGTTCCCCATTGTCCCTGTCTTCAGCTTACTGGTTTCAGCAAATCGATAGCGTGTCCGATGAATCAATGGCGAGAGTTGAATAACTAGATATCACCCTGCCGATTGCCGTCTCTTGACAGCTGCCCGTGTACTACCAAGACTCTACCTTCATTGCAGGAAAAATCTCCATGGTTCTACTTAACAAAGAATTAATTAAATTATTTTGATTCGTGTTAATTTTAATAAGTGTTTGAATAATTGACACTAATTTCTTCTTTGTTACATTTTAATTGTTACTTCCTCTTATCGTGTCGCGGTGCAATACAATCAACAAAGCATTTCTCTTGATCACGGATTCCACTACATAGAGGAGAAGTTAATCCGCTGAAGAAGTCAGTGTCAGAGCTTTCAAGATCATGGTGGTTTGGTAGTTTAGCAATCAATGAAAGTAGCATTTAAAGATCTCGACCATCGGATTTGTTTAGCTTTAACCAAAAAGCTCCCCGCAATGAAGGCGGATGCAAATGGGGTTAATTATGTCAATCATGCCCATCCCATTAATCCATCCTTGTTTATTTCGCTAAAAGAGAAAAACTAAAATGATTAGTAACTTATAATAATGCGGTAAAAAATAAATAAAATTAATAATTATGATAATATTTCAAGTAATTAATACTAATTTTTTATTTATCACAATTTTACTTATAAATTTTTAATCTTATATGACGAGACGAGACAGCACCACCAAATAAATTTCTCATACTTAAGTGATTATTTTCCTTTTGTCTTTCTTCGTTGCCTGTTCTTTTCCTGTTGCGGCGGGTAAAGGTGAGTTGCTGGACGCATGGATTTTCTTTCCTCTCTCTTTGCTGGGTATCTCAGGTGGTTCTTGGCGGGACTTATTCTTCCGATTTTCCATGTTCAAATCTAAGCTCACTCGATGTCACGAAACACAATATTTCGATTGCAAATTGCATTATAATCTGATATTACATGGAATTTGTATGTACAGAGCACGTGAAATCGCTGAATTTTAACTGATTTGACAATTAATTTACCGATATTTACCAAATTTTACGATGGATATTGCGCCGTAAAAGTACATGAAACAAATGTACCCTTAAAGGAATGAGATTATATTGTGTTTGCATACCCATTCACTGTACATGAATGTGTAGAAAATTAGTAGTAATTTATTTTAATCGGCTTTTACACCCCAAAAGTGAATGACTAATCGATCAAATTTCACTCAAACAAGTGCCTTGTGTGACACGATAGTATATATTCAGTGACGATCATATAATGATTTTATTATATAATTTTTTGCTAAGATCTTGATATTTATAAAGCTATCCTCGTTGAAAATTGTGAAAATTCTATGCATGTCAGGAACTTAGTGAAATTTGAACGATTCCATTGTGTAATACGTTGTGTGAACCACCTTATTTTCTCTCAAGAATTACAAAAACTATGCATATACACGTGACAAATTCATTGGATATTACACATTGAAACATGCACTCGATAGATGTAGCATACATCGTCTATGCTCTAACTGATGCTCTCTCTCTTTCTCTCTCACACATACGTGAATATCTCCATAACATTCTGGTATATACGTTTCATGGTTGTCGGTCTTTTTGTCAATCTCCGAAGAGGAAGAGGATACGAGTCAGGCTGGAATTTTTTTTTTTTTTTTTTTTTTGGTTTCCCACCCGGTGTCCGATACCCGAAGGCTGGCCGACTAATCCGGATTCGGGGTACTGTCGGACGGTTTCCCGGGGACCCCTCCCAAGAAGGTCTGCTGCGTTCACAGGGGCTCGAACCCGGCACCTCTGCTTAAGCGACACAAGCCCCTTCCACTTGCGCCAACCTTCATTGGTAGTCAGGCTGGAATTAAGTGCTCACTCACGGACGGACGGTTGTCCTTTTAAAAGAGGAGAGGACAGAGCCGCTTTCGGCCTTGGCCCGAATCTCAAAATTCTCCGCCCTGTCGACGACTACCGGTCCCCTTCTTTCAGGCCGTGGCCACCGGATCTTTGTTTAACTCGAGGCATTCTTGTCCCCCCGACATTACCATTAATCTATTCACTAAACAAACAATCATCTGTCCGGTGTCTTATGGAAAGCATCCAATCGACCGATTATGTCGTGGAAATTATATTGGTATGGTACATTTATTTAATTGAAATTAATTATTTTATATATTTGTTCAATTATGATTTATTATTTATTATGATCTGTTAATAATTTTTTATTATTTATATATTTTTCCAATGAGAATTAACTAATTATTAAGGTTTTTTTATTTTCAAGATTTTTTAGAATTTGATAATCATAATTGTATAATTATTAATTAGATGTCAAGTTCTGATTAGACGAATATATTACGTTAGTACCGCTTATATGGTGTGAAAGTTCCATTGAAGACTTTTTCGTGTCTTATGACGCACTCAGAGTTCAATTAGGCCTAACTCATTCCTGGGGCAATTGCCTGTACATTCTTCTTCCTTGCGAGCTCAGTAGAAAGAAAATCCTTTAAATATAAATAGATGGGATGGACATCAGTCACTATTTAAGCTTCTGGGGTCGGTTCAACCTGTCGTAATTCTCTTGTAATTCTAGTGGAAATTTACCGCAAAGCGTATTCGGCTTTTAATGATGCTCACTAGGACAGCATTCGTACTGTGTTGGTGGACATTGATGAGTGCAGCTGCAAGTTCAGCTCAATAATCTTTTGTCCAGGGGTGGCAATTTGCAGGTCCGTTGTTCTGGCAACGCCTCGACAGTGGTCAGCGTACAGCCTCCGGCGGTATCAGCTCATGATTCTGGTTATTCCCGATATTGATCGACCAGCAGCAGAGCCGGCCATTTGAAACATCCGCTTGAGTTTGCGAGAGGCTGTGGAGGACTGTCAAGGACTTGTGTCGAGGTCTCAAGGAAAGGACATGATGTGTACTTGAATAAAGAGCATTAAGTCAGTGCAAGTATTTTGGGAACAATAGGAGCATACTACTCGATATTCCGAACCGAAACTGGATAATTATGATTCAATGTGCTTTTCGTGAGGATAACACGTATGTAAATCGTCTTGCGAATCAAATGATATTTCAATCTTCAGGTGTTTCATCATATATATGTCTGCCCGTCCAGTTGCAACCATTGTTGTCTTCGATATTGTAGGGGTTTCCTTACCTGATTAGGCTAATATTATAGCGGTTCAGCTCCATTTATTACCAAAAAAATGAGCTTTGTAATCTTTGATTAAAAAAAAAAGGCTTGGTACAGTCAGTGCCACTTTTATCATGAATTCGATTTTATCAGTGAAATTTTCCATACCCCATTTATCCTTTTTCCTTTTATCTCTTGTAAACTTTATATGTTTTTCATGTGGAAAAGGCTTTTGTAATCTTTGAATTGGAAATGACATTGTTTAAGCAAAAAAAAAAAAGGAAAAAGAAATGGAAGTGACATTGCAAAGGATAATAATAATCGTACTCTTGTCGAACATTTATTACTTGTAGGCCATGACCATGCCCCGGTTTTCCCGATTGAAGCAACTGTGCCGTGGGGCATCTGGTAGGATTCGAAGGACGACAGCGATACCATATGCCGCGATTTCGTCGCTCTAATGGTTGCAATTTAATGTTCACCGAGCTGTATGGCAGCTGACTCTCGAGATCAATCGGAGCCGAATTGGTTAATTGTTGTTTTCAGGGTGAAGATGGAGCAGAACCAAGAAAACCTTCGCATCGGGAGAGTTAAGGAGAGTGTTGAGAACTGAATCTCATATCAGATAAATAATGAAAAGAAATTTGGTTTATAAGAAAACGAGTACCGCCATCCTATTAGTTTGAATTTTTTGAATATACATAAGCTCAATCTCTTATGAACCGAGTGAAAATTTAACATGGTATCAGAGCTAACCACATGGGCTCACACCACGTCCGCTCCGAGTGTAGAACTCTTGACCCCGTTAAACCCCAGACCGAAAGAAAAAATACCCAGCTCGCCCAAGTACGAAAGAAAAATACTCTGCTAGACAGATCAATTATTAAGGGACGAGTATTTAAAGGCACGTGTCAAGTGTAAATAAGTTGAGAAATGAATCCCACATTGGATAAATAATGAAAAAAATCTGGTCTATTGATTTAAAATTTTGGTATGGATATAAGCCCAATCTCTTATGTATCAGGTGAAAATTTAACGTAGGGAACGGCAGAAAGAGAAAAGGGGGGATTTCACTTAAAGCTATGTGTCCTAGGCATAATAACTAATTGAGATTATTTAGTTTTTCTTCTACTTAACCAAAGTTTTAAATTCAAAAATTACAAATAAAAAATTAATTCAAACAACTTCATCTCTTAATAAATCGATTCGACTTATATCAGAGTTATTATGGTTTTTTTTAAAAAATATTTAGTTAAGGAGCAACTAAGAAAACAAAGGAAGAGGAGTAAATATTGACTATATGCAATACCACAACAAGTTCATTGTATAATTTTCTATTCGATTTTGATACGTGTAAAAATTTTACAATATTTGAGGATCGACTTTACATATATTAAGATTTAAAATCGTAATTTGTACAACCAACTTTCTGTACATAATTATAAGCGGAATATTTGCTCAAGGAAGAGTCCTGTTGAAAGTCCCGCATTCAAAAAGCATTTTTATCGATATCCTCACTTTCGGTCTTCCGATGCCTCACTTTCTTGACCATCCTACCCTTTCTCTGCCACATTTTCTGAAGCTATTTCATTTTCCTTTTTTTTTAATAGTAAAAATGTATCTTCAGTTCACTACTATTTTTTATTAAAAGTAATGATAATTTTATTATTATTTTAAAAATAAATGCATGATAAAGAATCCAAGAAAATAGAAAATTACGGGACCATAATCACAGAGAGATCCTCCAGGCCAACTACAAGGAAAATACATGTGATAAATACATTAGATAGCGCATAACACTTGTAGATGTTCAGCAACAACCAAGATCCTAACTCCAACCGTCTACCGAACTACACGAACCCCAATAAAAATCGAAAAGGGAAGGATTATCAAGTCATTATCCATGCAGTTCTCATTGCTAAGTTAGTGCATGAAAGAGTATTTATTCAAAGATGTGGAGCCCAGAAACAGGAATCCTAGATTCCTGACCCTAGAACCCTAGTGAAGGCGTCACGTACAATGCATCATTTCCTAAGCAAGTTCATAGACTTGTCGGGAATCAACGCTTTAAATCTTCTTTCAACAGATTAGCAATTTACTTTGTGCAATTTAGATTTCAGACAAAAATGGTTAAATTTTCCATTGGTAACTCTTTAAAAATAACCATGAGATCTATTGCTCTATATTGTAGAGCATGTGATAATTTTACTGCACATAACAGTAATACTCATCCTCTATTCATTGATCTTATAACTAGGAATATATTTTCAACCTATAACATACCGTATTTCATTTTCACTAGTACGATCTTATTGTAACCATAAAATTATTATGATGTTTCATGAATTTTTTCATAATTAACGGGATAAATTATATATAAAAAACATGTGGTCGGCTCATTTTCTTAAAAGAAGCCAGACGCTTCAAATTTGAAAAATAAAATCATTTGATTTCATTTTATTCCCAAATTAAGCAAAAGTTTTCAAATTTTTTAAAAATAAATAATATAATTTTACTTTATTTCCAAAATAAACCCAACTTTTCAAAGATCACAGTTTCTGATCAAGAATAAAATAATTATAAGGAAAAAAAAAATCTTTGTGCCTCTCATTAACAATTTTTGGAATAATTTTTCTTATTATAATCACGTACTATATGGCACCTTCTTGTTGAGCCAACGACCCTCAATTATTTCTCATCTTTCTTTATAAATAGGGATTAGCCTCTAACTTGTGGTACTTTTGGAAGATCTTGCACTCTCCTTCTTTGTATACTCTTTGTGCACTTACTGATTAAAGTATCAGATAGTCAAATTGAACCGTCACCTTCAATTTGACTTTCTCTTGAGTTGCAAGAACCAAGAAGATCGCTCAAAGGCCTGCTACCAACTAGTGGAAACATGCTAAGGACTACTGACTTGTCCCGTCAGGAACCTGGACTAAACCTTCTGAGACATCGGTATCCTCAATCCGTCATATCTTTCATGTCAGTTTCCAAGGGAAACAACTTGTACAGTCAATGTGAAGCCGATATTTTAAAGTGTCAGCATCTGTAGTAGGAACAAGTTCCAAATAACTTTCAAAGAGCTAGCTCGAATCGTTCGTGAATTTCCTTTTTAAATCTCTGTAAACTCTTTCTGAAATTAGCTAGCTTGAATTTTTTATCCAAGAGATAAGTAGATTTAGTTGAATGTTTTCAGCGGATCATCAAGATGAGGGGAGTTGGGCATTTCGATTTAGTGTGTCTTTTGCATGTAACATTGGCATCAAAATGATCCTTCAGGGTCGGTTAAGTTTTCCACATATGCTTACAAACTACTCTAACTTCATGGACCCGACCCGACCTGACTTAAGGAGCTTTTCAGATGAGCGAATAAGCTCCATATTTGGCACTGGTTTATAACCAGGATTCCATGTTGAAGTGAATCGGTCTGACAAAAAGGTTTTATGTTGTCCCATATAAGTTCCGGATTTTGAAGGCCTAGAAAAATGAATTCGAGAAATTCGGTCTCCACCTAAAAATTCGGCTGGATCCTAAACCGATGTACAAAATATAAAAGCCTTTGGTCTTGAATTGAAAAATCAGATTTCATTATTTTGTTGTTCATTCTTATCATTTAATCAATATTTTTAGCATTAAAATAATAAAAATTAAAACTTATTCTTATGAGAAAAGGGTAGGAACAAATCTGACATAAAAAAATTTAGTATAAAAATGAAAAAAAAAGTTTAAGACTGAAAGTGAACTTCTTCCTTAGAATTATGTTTGAGGGAGTCGCTGCAATCGTCTCCTTAACTGTTAACATTCTTTTTTTTTTTCCATTTGTAAAATAAAAAATGCACATCAATATTGACGGAAATCTTTTTAAAAAAACTAAAATATACTAGTGGCGACATTTTGAGGACAAGATTGATGACAAAAGGCATTACGACAAGTGTTGAAGCTAAATGATTGAGAGCTAAAGGGCTTTTTCCTATTTGTTCATTGACAATTATCATTAAGAAAAAAACATGTTCATTGACGCAGAATGCCTATTTTATTATAGAGATTAGGTAGCAGTACAATTTCTTTGCTATTTAATGGAATTCTTTTTGGAAGAAAAGACTTTTTTATTAATAAAAATGGGCACAATAGTAGCAGGGATCTAGAAAATACCATTGTTATTTTAATTTTTCATGCCAATAGTTATTTAAGTTACAGCAATGTTCAATTGAATCCAGGCACAGCTTGGATGTATGTGTCTTGCAAGCCTAAGGAACCAAGCATATTTAAGAATTTAATAATTTCGACAGATTATTGGCAGTCATTCGGACAACATATATCTCTACGTCAGTTGGATATCGAACAACCTGCACTGGACAAACTGGAGTTTTACGTGCAGAACTGCACGAGCCAACTATTAAGCTGCCCCCGAGCAATGGCATACCAATGATCCCCAAACATGAGCTAGGTCTTCGTTTTAACACCACCAAGTATGAAGACCGTATGTGTAACCGAGAACGATATGACAGAGTGCAGAAGAAGAGACAATTAAGGTTGTTGGAGGGAATGGTCTTGCGCTGTCTTTGATCTCTTTGAGGGTACTCCCTGCATTTGCATTGCAGTGAATTTATAGCAGAGATTGAACAAGTGAAAATTGAGAGACTTGAACTGTCTTATTTAACGTTAATAGGATCTGGTTGCTTCTAGTTTCAGGTAGAGAGTGAGGGACACTTGATGAAACGGTATGGTACCTATAAATCTGGAAGGCCAAGATCTGCTGTCTCGAGAAGAGAGAGAGAGAAACCTGCGGGTGAATAGCACAAGAGAGCAAGCACACCCTAGAGTGAAACTCAAATCCGATACCCAAATCGCATGAGCGCCAGTTTTGGACCATTAAATCACAGTCATTTGTGGTTCATATATGTTGAAATTGCGGGCATATTATGAGAGCAAAGCGACGGGAACATGATAAAAGTGAGTACAGTGTGATAATATTATCATCATCAACATTTGACCTTTCCAAAAAGAAATTTATTATCATCATTTTGAAGACTTCAAATCGATCTTCACTTGTGAGACTCAAGAGTCATTTTACCTTATCGATTTCCTTTTTATCCTACTATTTCTAAATTCGCGATCCTAGGTACTCCGTCATTTCCTTTTTTCCTTCTCCCACTCTTTCTAAACTCTCGATTTAAGTGAGATGAGCATATAAATATCATGAGAAATCTGGCAAACGACCATTCGACATGTTAGCAAAATGTGTCATATCATAGTTAAAAATGAATATTATGAATTGATAGTAAAAAGGTGATATATCACTTTTTATTACCGTGTCAAATAATTATTGACTAAATTTATGGATAATATGACGAGTTTGACTCATGTAAGAATCTTTGTTAACAATGAGGAAGGGAAAAATAAGGCGAACAACTCGAGGGAGTATTGTGTAATAGTATTACCACATAATAGTGCTAATGTAATGACACTTAAAATAACTTAAGAATATTTGGTTCAAATATTGTTAGATTACATGATAAAATAAGATTACATGAAAAATTATTAGATTACATGGAAATTAGGTTGTAATATGGAATTATTGTGTTTGTTAAATGTTTTAAATTTGTGGGAAAGTGATTGGAGATATAATATTATAATATTATAATATTTGATGTGATTGATAATAAATATAATTTACAAAATTGCCCTTTTCCTTTTCTTAGTGATTGAATATGATAAGGGTAAATGAAGTCTTTTAACATTGTAAAATCATTTTACAACCTACAACCTTGGTATTCTCTTTCCAAAGACAGTGAGAAAGGCCTGGGAAACCCAAACGGCTGGGTTAAAAAATTTTACATCCCAATTTCCATCCAAACATGGGAAAGTTGGATGAAAAATTATACACTTTCCATATAAAATCTTTATTTTACATCAATCCAAACACTCCCTTAATTTTATTAGTCGATATTATTACGCAGAGACTTTCACGTGAAAATACTAAGATTTGATCGAGCAACTGCTACCATCGGGAAAAAGAATGACATTATCTAACGTTATCCACGGGGAACCAATCCCTAAGTTCCAGGGGTGCCACGTTATCCACCATCCGCCACGTCATCTCTTATAGCCTATTGGAGCCGAGCATTGGATTATGCTCCCACCAATCAGATCCTCTCACAGCAATCCCACGTGGCAAGCCCACATCCATTAGACCACCATTATAATCTCAACGATCATCTACTCCTCTCAGTTCCCCCTGTCACCACCACCACCAACACCGAATAGGCAAGATCAAGTCTTCCGATGGCTTCCCTGGCCGCATCCACCACTGGAGCCTCCCTCGGAGTATCTGAGATGCTGGGGAACCCACTCAACCTCGGCAGTGGCGCTGCTCGGTCGGCCGCCCCTATGGCCTCCAACCCAGCCAAGTTCAAGACGGTGGCGCTCTTCTCCAAGAAGAAGGCCGCCCCTCCTCCCAAGTCTAAGACCGTCGCAGTCTCCCCCGCTGACGAGGAACTCGCCAAGTGGTATGGTAAGTAGTCTTCTCCTTCTCATTTCCTCCTCAGCGCTCCATTACTCTCCCGATCTGCACATCGCTAATTAATTAATGTTGCTGTCAATCTCAGGTCCTGACAGGAGGATCTTCTTGCCGGAGGGCCTCTTGGACCGCTCCGAAATCCCCGAGTACCTCACCGGAGAGGTCCCCGGAGAGTAAGTTCATCTTCATCGCCTTTTAATTACCCATGGGACTTGTATTCTTTCTACTGCAATTATACCATTGCTGTAGAGTTCTGTGAGTTGAGTAGTGGAGAAAGCAAAAGTGATGTTTATTGGTGTCTTCTGGATTGCAGCTACGGTTACGATCCTTTTGGGCTCAGCAAGAAGCCGGAGGACTTCAGCAAGTGAGTTTCATACCAACCGCTGTTGCTCGCCTTTCCTCTTGATTATAACTAGTAAACTTGCATGTGGGTTTTGCACTCGAAAATAATAAGGGAAGATTGATTTGAGTATGGTTAAGTGAGGGGAAATATTAAGATTACACGAAAAGTTTAAGTCCTGGTAAAATTTTACAGAAAAATGGGTGGGAATTCGATATTATAACGTTTAAATAATGTACTCTTACCCATAAAATTTGTTAGTTATAGGTAAAATAGTTGTAAAATTAAATATAAAATCGATTTATTGTGAAAATGTAAATGTAAAGGCTTTATCATCCACACACAGTGAAATTTTAAACTTATGTAGTCCCATGTTCCCATGAAAATGTGCTAATATGTAGTGTAAAATGCAGTATAATCACCCAAACAAATGCCAACAAGTGTAAAATTTACCGTACAAGTCCTAGTGCATTGCTTAAGTTGAAATAAAGTCCGAAGCTTTGTATATTACGCGTATATCTTGTAGTAGTACTGGTGCAGTGTCACAAATTAATAAAATTCAATTATTTTTAGGATTTTATTAAAATACTCTTAAAATGACTAAAGTTCATTAATTTATACGATGCGATAGCATCAGTTATGCACAATACTCCTTGTGATTGATGTAATGCGAATATGGCAGGGAAAATTGCATATAGGTGGTACAAATTCATTGACAAATATAACATTTTTGTATAACAATTTTTGTTGTCACTACACTATAAAACGTTTTCAAAATGTAATATTTTAATATAAATCGTTAATTTTTCATTAATTCATGTAATTTTATCAATTAACATTTTCGTATAAAACGTCATGTATTTTAAATAATGTAACGATTTTATCATCCATGCAGTAAAATCTAATTCAGATAATCTCATATTATAGTAAGAATACTATTATTTACTGTGAAAATACTATAATTTATAGTGTAAAGCGCAGCATAGCTCCTGAAAGTGTAAAATTTACTGTACAAGTCCTAGTGTATTGCTTAAGTTGAAGTAAAGTCAGGTAGCTGGACCGTGCCTTGACTTTTAAGCTAGAAAAGGACTGCATAAAACTACAATACAGAATGGTGTTGATCATATTCTGGTGGATGGATTTGGGGAACTGCAGATACCAGGCATACGAGTTGATCCATGCGAGGTGGGCCATGCTTGGAGCTGCCGGCTTCATCATCCCTGAAGCTTTGAACAAGTTCGGTGCTAATTGTGGCCCTGAAGCTGTCTGGTTCAGGGTAATCGATCGTCCGTAAACATTTGCAGGTCATTCATTTGACCGTGGATGTCCCAAGTCACGAAGTTATTTTATGCCTTTTGAATGCAGACTGGAGCCTTGCTGCTTGACGGAAACACGTTGAACTACTTCGGCAAGAACATCCCCATCAACCTGGTCATCGCTGTCATAGCCGAGGTCGTCCTTGTCGGCGGCGCCGAGTACTACAGAATCACCAACGGCCTGGTACTGTGGCGTTCCAAAACCATATAGAGATCTGAATTAGACATCCATTTTTCTGGTCGAAATTCTCGAATTCGTAGAGGTTCGATTTGTCTGTGTGTTTACTCTTTTTCATTGCTGTGAATTTGAGCAGGACTTGGAGGACAAGCTTCACCCAGGTGGCCCATTCGATCCTCTGGGACTCGCTTCAGACCCGGACCAGGCCGCGATTCTGAAGGTGAAGGAGATCAAGAACGGGAGGCTGGCCATGTTCTCCATGCTCGGATTCTTCATCCAGGCCTACGTCACCGGAGAGGGCCCCGTCGAGAACCTCGCCAAGCACCTCAGCGACCCCTTCGGCAACAACTTGCTCACGGTGATCTCCGGCGCTGCCGAGAGGGTCCCCACGCTGTGATCCCTTTTCCGGTCTGTGGATGAAATTCTTTTCTTTCCTGGGAGCCTGCGTTAAATGGAAGGAAGAATCTGTCTGTATATCATCACATTCTGAGACATCTAAATTAAGGCACTGAACCTTCAACCTGGAATCAAACTGCTGTTGCTGCTGCTGATCATAGAGAGGCTTGGCACGATGTGTTAGTTACAATGGTGACTGTGACAATGAATTTAATGGTTTTTTCCGGTCTTTTAAGAATTTGCAGCTCCACATGGTTGGCAAAGTGTTAGGTATCCAAATACAGTGTAGTTCCAAATTCAACTGATATGAAACTGTCTTAGGAGAGGAGAAGAACGATGAAGCTAAATGGTCGTTCAGGCGGAGATTTCAAGTTCGTGCGGATACATCGACTCAGAGCACCTGGGTCGTCCACAACATGTTTCCTAGGAATCATCCCCGGGAAAGCGACCAGACCAGACCACCAGATAGGAACCAAATAGATTTTTATTAAATGTTTCGGTTGCGTTCGAGAGGCAACCATCTCTCCCAATTGAAAAGAAAATAACAACGATACGAAGAAGAAATTCAATCAATTCTCTGGTTCTTAAGAAACAATACCTCTCCCCATTAAATACTAAAATCCCTACAATGAAAATAGGACACAATCCTTGAATCGAATATGAAATATTCTCCAAACTATTAATTTTCTTTTGGGGTCACGATCGCATCATTACTCCCTCCTAATAAGACACTAAAATTCCTTCTCCCCCGCTGTCAGCTTGTGGAAACGCCCCACATTTTCTATGTCTTCCACAAGTAGTGCCAACTTATCATAGTCTCACTCATTCCCCTTGGCCTCATTGGTCGCAGAGCTGTCCGGATATTTAGTTTGAATCCTTTCATGAAATTACTTTCAGGCACTGTCTCAGGAATTCCCATAAGTTGGCTTGATAGTAGCTTAAATTTCTCTCGGTACTCCGACACTGATCCTTCTTGTGTTACAGTCCTGCTCGTGAGCATTGCCCTTCTTACTCTATCAAAATCGTTCCAACAGTCGTTCCTTAAATTCTGCCCATGACCGCATTGGCTGTTGTCGCTCATTCCATTGGTACCATGCGAGAGACTTTCCTTTTAAGCACAGGGCAGCTGCTGTAATTTCTCTCTTTAAGCCAGCCTGTTGACCGCGAAATATTGCTCCACTCGGTAAATCCATCTGTACGCATCCTCCCCTCGAAAATTGGATCTTCAATTTTCGGACCCGTGCTTCAACTACGAATTGGGCCTGCCCCGGTCCATTCCGAGTCATCAGGGGACTTACTCGGCCCGGTTGCTCCCTTCCTCCCTTAGACCGGCGGATCCTCCTCCAAATTCCCCCATTGCCCCCCCCGTCCCGTCCCCCAAGATCCTCCTGACCGATCGCAAAAGGTTGAACGCCGTCCTTAGTGGCTTTGATCCTGCGTTGAAATTGCCCAGATCCAATTTGCCCTTGTCTGGCAGCATCATGGGCCAATTGGGCTTTCCCCAGACCTCACAGGCCCAGCGTCCAGCATCCCACATGTGCCTAATCCAACTCTAGCAGTTCCAAGCACGTCCAATCCAAGCCCACTTAGCCCATTCCCTCCGCTCCTCCTTCCTTCCTCCTGCCAGCGTCGCGCCTTCCACATCTCCCAGGTCCCAACCGACGCCATCAGTGACGCTTCCGACTAGGACGCCCATCACCGGTAACCCCCCCCACCAACCAGCAGTCTCGAAACCCACTCCCTGCTGCATGAAAATCAATCTCGTCCACCTCCGCTCAGCGTGGTCATGGGTCTGCAGCTCCAGCTCACAGATTACCAAGGCCATCAGCTCCGCGTACGTGGCCTCCTTCGCTACCAACGGAGGCCTCTCCACCTTCCTCGTCCTCCCTGGCCTTCCCCTTAGCAGTTGTCGGAAGCCGATTCTACAACGCTTCCATCAGCCTGCTCATGGAAGCATCCCGGTTCTACAGCAATTCTGACATCTGCTTCATGGCTGCCTCCAGTCACTCACTTAGCCTGGACTCGGAGGCAGCGATTTGCTCGCTTACAGACACCCGAAGCTGTTCCATCTCAGCTTCCAACCTTCCCTCCAAAGCATCGACCTTGTTTTCGACGCCATTGCCCCGTGCTCCGATACCACTTTAATAGGAATCAAATGGATTTTTATTGAATGTTTTGGTCGCTTTCTTCTCTCGCAATTGAAAAGAGAATAACAATTATATTAAGAAAAAATTCACTCAATTCTCTGGTGCTTAAAAAATTATACATCTCCTTATTAAATGCTAAAATCTCTAAAAATAAAACAGGTAATAATCGCTGAATCGAATAGGAAATATTCTCCAAATTATTAATTGCCTTCTGGGTCAAGATCTTATCACCACCCTGAGCTAAGCAGTGATCAATGTTGTTTCTGGATTCCCAACATCCCCTGCATCCTACAAGGGTGACTTCCTGAAATCGGCTAGCCTGCCTCACATTTTTGTCATGAAGAAGTACGTTGCTCGATTTAAGGTTGCAATGGAACACCACTTGCAAACTGAATACTTTACGGTACCTCAGCGGCAAAAAGGTTATAGTATTAGTTCAAAGAGTTGTAATCACGGTTCAAAAAGAGTTGCAACTGGTGAAAAAACTGTCCAACCATGCATTCAAATGCAATGGAAGGGCCCAACTTGTGCAATTTTACACAGGAAGCCGTGATGATTCCAAACTTGTATAACATCTCTCGCAATATATATATACCGCCTATAGACGGCAACTGTAGAACTGGACCGGTGCCAGTCAGTTCATGGATGTAGTATACCACCATACCCGCCGTAACGAATCAATGAAATCAAGAAATACCGATCGTCTTGTTGAGCAGCCAGAGCAGAAGAGCTAATTCGATCACAAAAATGGTATGGAGCCACGTCCGGTCGAGCATAAAACCAAACATCGTAATCCCAGCCCTGTTGTTCACCAAGTAGGTTACTGCAAAAAGAAGAACACATACCACCTTGTGGTTATTTGCCGTTTCAGAGCAGGACTCCATGGGGAAAAAAAACAAGAGGACAATTTCAAGATTTATATGATATTTTATGGAAAGTTCATATCCACCTTGAAGTTAAACTTACCCAGAGCTTGCCTCTTCTGAAAAGAGATGGTATGTGCCACGATTGGGTCGACGCTAGCATTGTCGAGGTCATCGTCTCCTTCTCCTTCCTCATCTTCTGACTCCCACACCTCGATGACCGGAAACACCTGGGAGGAAGAGACCTGGGTCCTTGGTGTCTCGCCATCGGCCTCATCGAACGAGTCTACTGTGGCGCAGACGTGCCATTTTGCAGCGAGGCCAGTGAGGGACTGAGCCTTGTGAGTTATCTTCGCCGCGCTGCGCAGGCATATGAAGAGCCCTGTGGCGATGCTGATGGCGCATAACTGTAAAACCATTCCTTATTAGATAGATATGGCAACGGTACATGTAAAACCGAAACCAGTAAGAATCTACTAGGATTAAATTCTGGTTACGATATATGTCAGCCGACTACCCGTGGATGTACAATGTAGAGAGAGCTGGGAAGAGACTATAAATTACCGAGAGATCTCCGGCTTTGAGGACATTGACATGGGCGCCGGTTCGGGTGATCAGGAGCAGCGAAATGAACAGGCTTGCAGTTACGAGAACCAGGGAGAGCAATATGAAAACCCGGAACCGGTGGCTTATTATCCGGAGGTGTCTCCGGACCCTGAGGTGCTCCTTCAGGATCGACCCGACATCGGTCTCCTTCAGGAAGGCATGGGCAAAGTCCTTGATTCGGAGTATTTGGAGGTAGCAGATGAGGCGGTAGAGCACACACACGAGGAAGTAGATTGAGGCCCGGTACAGCCAGGAGACCAGCTCCAAGGCGCACGCGACCGTGTCGCTGAGGTAGATGTTGGCGTAGTGGGGGATGGAGGAGCCGCCGGTGATGTACCACCACAGCTTGTAGGCTGTCTCGAGGAGGAAGCAGGGGAGGATGAAGCAGGACCAGAGCATCATAGAACCCTGCAAACATGGGAAGCAGCATACTCCAAAGAGTTAGGTGAGTCGAAACCGAACTTGCAGACTCTTTTTTTGGCTTCTGTCGCGTGGACTGATTAGCATGCTAAATGACATGGTTTTGTGAAATCTACTATCGAATCAGGATACTGAAACATCGTGATGTGTGAGCAGTTTATGCCGAAAGGACCCGATCAAATTGTAGCCAAAGTTATCTAGCAATTACTTCTCAAATCCGAGGAGGTTTCATGGTATTTGGCCTAAGTAGCAATAGTATGAGCCAGCAGTGGCTTCCAACTTCATCCAGGAACGGCAAGGTAAAACTGGACATCAAAAATGGTAAGACAGTGCAACCCCACGGTAATTATTGCTTAGGAGAGAGTATTCACGTATTACAAATTAATAGGATTTAACTAATTTTGAATTTATTAATAAAATCCTTAAAACAAAAAAAAATTATACAAATAATTAAATTTTATTGATTTGTGATATCTTGTTAGCATTGTCACGTCAACATGCCCCTTATATGTGAGAGTTTGTCATTGCGTAGATCCTCCAACTGCTCTGTTTGGAAACTCTCTTTTTGTGGGTTATAAAAGACACTTTGTGAATAAAGGGATTTGCATGTCTCATCGGTAAAAATAGTTTCGGGTCGAAGTCTAGAAGGTGGCGTTGTTGCTCAACGGGTAAATGCATGATCAAGGTCAAGGATGCAAACTGTGTATTCTAGAAGTCGCAGGACAGGCCAAAGATAAAAAGGAGACATAAGTAAGAGGAAATAAAGGAAATATAGAAATACTATTAATAAAAATCAAATATGAAATTGCTTAATTTAAGAATGATGATGTTAATTGTGCACAACCTTCTCCGTATAAAGCAAGGTTTCGATTTTTAATGTTTACAAAAGTTTGTTGTTTCATGACATTACCCGAGATGAGTGGCCACAGGTGGCAACTAGATAAAGGTGGCAGCTAGATAGAGGCCCTGATGCAACTTCTACCCACAAGCAACACCATTACTTTAACCAGTCCCTATCCAGACCAAGGGAATTGTTTCGGTTCCAAAAAAAAAAAAGATTTTATAATGATAATGTTTTTTAATTAAGATCAAATGAATCCAAATTCAATTTTTGGTATCTCTAGTGGACACAAGTACCTCCGAGGTCACTGAAGGTGGTGGGGTTGTTTAGATTTGACTTTGGATGGTTGTGTGACAGATGGCACCCAATCCGTGCAAGCATCCTCTTTTTCTTTTTTGTTTTGGTAAAAACACAGTTTCATCCTCAAACTTGACCCTTTTTTCCACTTATTCTATTCCTTTCTTACACTAAATTTTCTGTATTTTTTTGCTACTCTAATCTCCCTCTTAAATCTACATTTTCTGTCCAAAAACATTTTATTTTCAATGAACTACGACGAAAAGTGTAATTGCTAGGATATCAAGCAGAGTCTGGCAGGGGGCCTCGACCACCACGATGGGTCGCCAGCCGACTCAGTGCTTGTCGGCCGTAGATGATACACTAGACTTTTTTTTTTCTTCGACAAGCCACTGCGCCAATCCAATTATTCATGGATTTTTTTTCTGGATTATTCATTGATAGATGGTTATTTGATAAATTCCTTTTTTAAAATTAGAAATAAATTTAGAAAGACGAAAAAAAGAATCTGGAGAATCTTTAATTAGTCGTTACCTGTCTGGAAATCTAAAGAGAAGGAAAAAAAAAATATTCAGCGTGAAACGGACGTGTTTACCTGGAGCTGCTGAGCGTAACCGCGGCGGACATGGTCGCTGGCGTCGGAGAGCTTGTCGAGGAAGAGGAAATGCCTGAGCCCATACTTGCGAGCCCACCGTGAGAGGCAGATGAAGGAGATTGCGGCGAAGACGGAGAGGGAGGTCTGCACGACGGCCTGGTACGGGCGGCGGTGGTTCGCATCGCAGGTGGAGGAGCACTGGAAGCCGATGAGGGAGGCCAAGGGGACGGCGACGGTCAGCAGGAAGAAGACCGACCAGGAAAGGACCGCCTTCCACGGAGCGGACTGGTCCACGCACATCCACCGAAGGCAGTACTCGAAGGCCTTCAGCTCGACGGCCCCGGCGCCACCGGTGGGTGATTTTGTCCTGGGAAGGACGGAAGAGGGCTGGGCTTCATCTTCCATAGCGTCGAAGACCTTGGAATCGTGGGATCGGAGGAGGAGAGGTGATCATAGGAGGGAAAGGGGAGTGAAGATTGTGAGTTGATCTTTGTCCGAGAGCTGCACTGCTTCAGCTCCTCTCCGAGTCGTCTCGGTTCCGAGTTTTACCTATCCTTCGCAGATCGGGGTTTGTTCTAATATTATTTTAAGTTATTGAAATTTTTTTTATTTTTTGAAATTTGTTTTTTTAAAGAAAATTTGGTTTTATATTGTTCAGTGTAATAATTAAGTACCATAATCATGTTACGATTAATTTTTTGAAAAATGTCAATTTTTTATTAGATAGTTATGAAAATGTAGATTTTACTTTTGAGTGTGTTTTTAAAAAGAATTAAAAATAAAGTTGAAAAGAGAAAATAGAGATTGCATATTTTAATTGTGAACAAGGTTAGGTTAGCAGACTTGTTAGAAAATAAAAGAAAGACAGAGTAAAAAGGTGAAATTTTATTAATTGATAATTTTTTTATAAAAAATTATAATTTACAATTTATAATTCTAACCCAGTGTAAATATCAATTTTCTTTTTCTCAAGATTTTATTTAAAAAGCGGTGAAGGGCAAATATTAATGCGTTTTTCAAGGAAATTATTTCCTCAATGAATGAACGGTAACAGGGTTCGAGATTTCTTAGCCATCGGTACCAGTGGTGATCAAGAGGAATTCTTAAAATGACCGTCCTTAAAAATATACAAATTAGAATGTGATAATTAAATAAATAAATGCTAATTATATTAATTATTATTAATAAAAATAATTTAATCAATTTTTTCTTATCATGTCATTATAAAATCCGACTACATAAGATTCTTTCAATATCCCATGAATTTTTCAAAGTTTGAATAGCGATGGTCTCATGCTCTCCCTAAATCTCTGTTCATATAAATTGCAATAAGACCATCACATGATGCAAGAGGGTGCAGCTTTTCCTCGTGGTATCGTGCCACTCAATCTTTTTTTTTTTGGTCGCCAGCCACGGTATCCAAGCAGGCCCCACCAGCGGTGAGATGGCATCTTTCAGCCAACCATACTTGACTAATCCGTTGGTCGCCCCGGGTCGCACGCCTGGCAATGGCGGGTGACTCAATCAACAGTAACACGTCAGGCCAATTAATATATTATATCATATGGCCTTCGATCATTGTCTCCCCTTACCCACCGCCTTCAACCACCTGTTTATTTTATTTTATTTTATTTTGTTTATGTGAGAAATTTATGTATGGCAATACAACGTAAAATAGCAAGAATGTTCCCAAATTACCTCTAAAACCTTCTGGGTCGGTTGCAATCAATAAAGATAAATCGATACGAACTAAGGTTCGACTCAAGTTGTCCAATTGGGAAATAAAACTCTCTTATTTGTTAATGTTCTGCATTCACATTACTCAAAACTGAGATCTTACTAAAAAAAGAGACATTGAATCATATCAAGAAGAAAATTGACTAATTCGATGCGGTTCACCCAGCATGGCGTAATCGATTTGGAGCATGTACATGGAAAAGCCCATTCAAGAGGTATCATCCATTTTGAATATAGTCATCATAGTTTTGCCCTCTAAAAAATAGAAGTATTATATGTAAAGAATATACCATATAACAATATTGATATCATGCCACAAAGGAGATTGAGGAGGAGACTTCATTGGAGAACTGGATCCAAATCCGGATCTTGGATGTAGATGGGGACTTCGAGGAGGAGGGCTTCGACAGTGGAGCTGGATAGAGGACCTGGTGAAGAACACTTCTGCAGTGGAGCTGGAGAGAGGACTCGGGGAGGAAGACTTCAGCGAAGGAGCTGGACGGAGGAGTTTGGAGAGGACGGGAGCACCGAGGTACAACCATGGAGGTTGCTGTAAAGCTTGGGAAGGTCATTGGAAAGCTAGGGGAGGTTGTTGTATTGTGAAGTTTGAGGAGGACCGAGGGTTTTGGGTGGGGAAGCTGGACGAAGAATGATATGCTCTTTCTTTATTTATTTATTTGTTACTTGTCTTTTTTTTTTTCCTAAATTTCTTTCTTTACTTTATCTAATTTATAATAGAGTTTTAAAAAAATTTATATTATTTTCTATTTTTGAAAGATCAATTTTTATAATTTTTTGTCATTTTAATTTTTTCTCAAAATGTTATAAGTTTTATTTATTTTTTGTAAAATTTCAGATTTTCTAATAAGTTTTTTAAAGTTTTTATATTCAATTTTTAAGTAAAATATAATATACACACGTCATGTTAGCATCACTAGCATGCGTGGCATCCACGTAATATTGCCAAGTCAATGAACATTAACGTCGTCGTTAAAAAATTAACAAAATGCACTAAAGTGATACACTTTTGAAAAGTTTTCCACCGAAATGCCATAAAAAAATTTTGTACCAACATGAAACATTTTTTAAAAAGTTCTGTAATGCCGGTGTAATTATCCTTTTTTTTGCTTTTAGAGTTTTATTAAAAAATTTAAAAAAATTAAATATCTTTGTTGGTTTGTGATATTATATTAACACTGTCACGTGTTATACTCGTTATATATAATATTAAGAGGCACCTCCTTAGGAAGAAGGGTGTTCTTGTGATTTACAAAGGCATAAGGACCGTCATTCCTTTTTTATATGCGATTGTAGCGGTACCTATCATTAGATTCATCTGTGGGACGAGAGGCGTCCGGTGAACACAATCTAAGATTGAAGAATAATGACACATAATACTATTACAACTAATGATCAACATTTTCAAAGCTCGATTATTTTTGCATATTGTTCCTTTGCTTTTCCATTTTTTTCTTCTATATCAAGTGTGAACATGTTATCACATGAGGATGGATGTTGAGGAGTCTATTCTATATCGGACAAATAAGAAATTAAAACTTGATTTACAAGAGAACGATACCACCAACCTATCAATTTAAACTATTGGGTTGGGCATGAGCTCAATTTCTTGTAGGTTAGGTGGATCTTTCACATGGTATCAGAGCATGTTAATGTGTAGGCTCACACCACGCTGGTCTGATTATGGAATTCGTGTCCCGTAAGCCCAAGACCGGAAGAAAAACACTCCGCTTATGGTTAGTTATTGAATTTGAGTGTGGAACTCGTGGGATTATAGCTTGAGATTGTAAGAAAAATATCATGCTCAAAGTTAGTTATTGAGTATGGGTGTTTAAGAGTACATGTCAAGTGTGAATAGTAAGAGGAGATGTTAAGGAGTTTATTTCACATGGGACAAATAAGGAATTGAAACTTAGTTTATAAGAGAATTGACACCACAAATCTATCCGTTTAAACTTTTGGATTAGACATGAGCTCGACCTCTTGTAAGATATACAGATATTTTACATCCTCTATACATGAGTCAGCTCCCGTGAATCAGAAAGTTGAAGGACGCGAATGGGATTGCTGGCACGGTCAAGTCAGTGGACCAACTTCCTTTCTTTGATTCACGCAGTTCACGAGATTCTTGTGAATGTGGATCTCCGGAAGAAATGGGGTCATTGTCCGGCACGTATCGGCTGATGCCAGAACTTAACTCTGGTAAGCAAGGTTTGAGCCTGGTTGAGATCTATATCACGCATTAGAGGATTAGGGAATTGAAATATAATTTATAAGAGAGTAGATATTACCAACTTATTAATATAAATTTTTTATATGAAAAGGGTTCAACGTCTTATAGGCCTAGTTTAAATTTGATGTGTTATCAGAGCAAGTCACAGCGTGCTCTCAAACCACGCCAAGTTCGAGTGTGAAACTCGTGGTCTGTAAGCCCTAATTCGGGGAAAAAAAAATTCCGGCTCGTGGTTAGTTATTAAACCCAAGCGTGGAACTCTTGGAATTAAGCTTGAGACTGGAAAAAAAAATGCACGGCTCGTGGTGAGTCCTATACTCTGAGGATGAAGGAGAAAGTTCATGTTATGATCAGTTGTCCACATCGCCTCATGGTAAGTTGTTAAATAGATGGTTAAATTATTTTTTTTCCCTTCGATGTGTACTATTTGATACCAAGACTTAATCTTGAATAGACTAGATTTAAATGCAGTTGACAATTTAAGAGGTAAATATTAGATTTTTCCATCCATAAAACTCGAAATCAAGGTCTTGTTTGAGAGGTATGTTTATCAAACTACCTCAATTAACCCTTTGAGGAATTAATCCCATATTATATGTTGGCGGAAATATAGTAAATAATATTGGATCCCAATGGTTACAAATACAAAAGATCTGCAGAAACTTCATAACTCACAATCGCACTTTGACTACGAAAAGTACTAGTATAAAATCAAATTGCAAAATTATAAAAGTTATTGAATATCAAGACCTGTGAATCCTACAACGTTGTTAAGACTATTTCGTCATTCTCTCTACCGTGTTGAGAAAACTTGGACGTCATCTCTCAAGATAAAACAACAACTTGAGTTTAAGCAGCACCAAACTTCGACTCCTTGGCGAACTGAACAAATGATGGCAACCACCAAAAAAACGACGCAGAACAAGAAGAAGAAAGAACATTTTGTGAATGCTACACTTGCATATGTTTCTATGCATGTTCCGCTCTGTCTAAAGCCTTCAGCCGATGGTTATGTAGCGATGATGGGAGCTACAACTATAAATGACACTGAATCAGAAATTGAGTATTTGAATCAGCCAAATTTAAATTCTGAACTAGCCAATAAATTGCATGAACTAGAGATCAAACTTGGAATGGGACTCCACAAGAGAACTGGGGCCTTGATGACATCCAAATCCAACTGGAGAATAGGAGGAAGTGGACGATCAAATCTTGAAAGGGGCAACCGTACCTGTCCAGCATCTTATTAATGGCTTGATTCATTGTCCAACATAGGAGAGAGTCATGCATATAACGGTATCACAACGTAATAGTGTATATATGGTATTACTAACTAGTAAAATCAACTCTCAAAAATTGACTTGATTTTATTGATCGGTGTCAACACGTGAACTTTATCACGTGGTAGCACCCTTATATACAAGGCTTTCTCCCAGCACAGCGAGCCATGCAACAAAGCACGCTTACTTAGTTGAGCTCATTTGGAGAAGCATTCTCCTACTTTGCCAGGTTCAATGTCAGATAATTTGTAAGATTCTTGAAAATAGAGACTTTTTCATTCATAGATATTCAAAATTTTAATGAGTTTTTATCAAAAGTTCTAGTCAAAATTGATGCATTTTCTTGATTAAAGGTATGAAGGAGCCGAGTCAAGGAGAAGGATACAAGGTTGGTGCCAAGCTGATGCGTCAATTATTGAGAGCATGGTGGAGAACCGATCACAATTAGAGTTTTTTAAACAAGTGAAAACAAGGGAAGGTTGTTTAAGAAACTAAGGTGAGACATCATATTTGATATTTTTTTTTACTTTTCCTAAAATTATATAATAATAATTATAACTATAGTATAAAATAACAATAAGTCATTTAGAATCACAAGCTTCTTGCGCCTCGGCTCCTTTAACTAATGAGTCGGAACAGAACCGAGCTCAAATTTGTTCGGATCAAACCAACTTGAGCCAAATCCATTCACGAATTACCTCATATCATTTACACCACTATCCTTGGTACATATCCATGTAAGAATTTTCAATTAAAAATTTAATTAATTAAATAAACCAAAAGAAATGCAACCACGAATTAGAAATGCTAAGAAAAAGGTAGACGTAGCAGCGCGCTTACGTGGCCGCACTTGCCAGCAATTACGTATCTAACAATACTACTAACAATACAAGAGAGAAACTTCTAGGGCAACGGCCCAGTAGCAGACTTCTTGAGTAAACTCCAAGAGCGTCCGGGTTCGAAATCCTCTTGGAGGTCGGCATCCTGGGTTTACTGTGGGGCCCAGGGCTGTAAATACACCATCCGGTGAATTAGTCGGTTGTTACGGCGCCAGACACCATCGATATAAAAAAAAAATACAAGAGAGAAATCTTCAGCCAAAAAAAAAAAACAATACACGAGAGAAATATAAAAATCATTATAACTTTTCATTTTCTTCTCTTTTTTTCCTCTCCCTGGAAGGGCCAACGCTGAAACCTGAAAATAAAAGGACTAAATCCGAAAAATTAAATTTTGGAAAAACAAATTTCTTCCCTACTATCCTCTCCCGCCATTACTTTTATTAATCGAATTTTTCATTAAAAAAACAATTACGATAAGTTATTATAATATTGTAAATCCAAGAGATTTGAGTTAGTGATAATGAGGATTACAAGTGTTTTGTCGATTTTAAATTTGAATTCTCTTGAGATCAGTCAGCGTCGCTAGGTTTATCTTATTCTGTACGCTTATTGGCGTGTGTACGGGACACGGGAATTAGTCGGGTAAAATTCAGATCTCTCACGTTATCAAAAAATGACGTAAAATCATATGCCTCACATGCACGGCTCGTATCCTGAATTTAGTTTTGGTATTCACTCTAAACCAGTAAACGCCTTAAAAGTTTATGAATTCAGTTAGTACATGTACGGATAGGCTGAATTGAACCTCTTTTGCTTAAAAAGATAAAATAGTTAAATAGAAAGAAACATAGTGGACAGAACTAGATGATGAAGAAGAAGGGGTAATAGCTCTTCATTTAGTTCTATTAAATGCATTTTTTTTAATAGAATCACTTCTTTTAGCATTTTTTTAATAATAAAATAATAAATTAAAATTAAAAGCGAGAAAGAATATGACTAAACCCCAATTCAGAAAAAGATTTATGACTAAAATATAGAAGGGAAAATTAGGGGCCAAATTCAATTTTAAACCCCCCTTTGACTCTTTAAACCCCACGAAATCATCGTCTTCTTGGAGGCATCTCCTCCGCCAAGATTCGTCCACTTCCGTTCAGAGTTTGCTCCTCCCTCTCTTCTTTGCAAGGGAAGCTACAGAAGAGAGGCAGGAATGGCTTCGGCCATCTCTTCTGCTGCCGTGTTCGCAACGTCGGCGTCCTCCCTGAAGACGACCACTCGAAACCCTTTTGGCACGTTCAGTTCGAGATGCCCTTTCGGCTACGATCCGCTCTCTTTATATCGCCATCTTCCTAGGTATTTTTTCCCCTCTATGCCCATCATTTGTTAGACACTGGTGTAATTTTCAATGGCTGAATTCCGCTGATTGTCGAGCTTTTCGCATCTTTGAGAATGTGGAGATGGGTTAAGGGGAAATGAAATGCGATTATTTTCTGTTTTTGATAATTGCCCGTTCTGCTGTTATGCCATAGCTGCCAAGCTTATTATCCAGCTATTAGGCTGAACAATAATTTTATAGTTGACACCGAATGCGAAGAGATGGAAAATGGTGAAATCAAGGCTTGCACTTTTCATTCTGTGATAAATCTATGATCCTTCATTTACAGATGATAAAGTAGATGGATAGTGATGTAATCATTATTACTTCTACTATTGCTGCTATTTTATTCATCCTTGGTATTGATTTGGAATCCGAAAATATTGAGCTCCTATGGAGCTGCATATTTCAATTCTCTATACATTATTATTTTGTATTGAATTGATTTGATCTCCGGAACAAAATATTTAAGATGTGAATTAGAACTAATTGTCTATATTAGATGGGTGATCATTGTTGCGATTCTGGCAACCTTAATCTGTTTTCTTTATTTATGATGCAGCAGAAAATGGCTTCCAGTAAGAGGGACACTTTTGGAGGACAATGAGAAGAAGGTGGTGGTCGAGGATTCTTTCCAATCTAAGAGTTTTGTCCTTGATAAAGATGGTAAGGGAAAGAGTAATGGAGATTCCCTGAGTTCTTCCTCCAGTGCTTTGGAGAATTGGATTATCAAACTTGAGCAGTCCATCAACATCTTTCTTACGGTATATAATGATCGCCCTCCTTATGGGTTCTCATGTCCTAACTGATTTTATCCCACTCTCTTGCATATAATGCTTTCATCTACTTTTGTTAGAATCCCATCTCAGCATTCTATTCGACCACTTCCCTTTTCAAATGTATTCTTAGACAGTAGCTCCATCTGATGCAATTTCTGTAGTATAGTTTTGTCTACTGATACTTTGATGAGACGAAGACATGTTTGCGAGCTGTTTCCCTTAAGCAGTTTCTTGATATTACATTCTATTGACATGTCTCATCTAACACTTGCATAAATGTTCAACAATGTATTAGATGACTATTCTTCCTGAAGAACCGTGAACTTAAAGATGACGATTTTTACGAAATTTCTAGCGAATATGTCCTTTGTTTTAGTTGTTTATGTTACAGCAAGTTTTAATTAACTGGTCTTCTTGAGAACAGCAAAAGTTTGCTTTCTAAAAGCCTGAACATAGGAACTCTCTATTTGGTCCTTTTCCGCTTAAAGTGCTTTATGCATTTCTGATGAAGTTAACTCTTTCTCGTAGTAGGACTCGGTGATTAAAATACTTGATACTCTGTACCATGATCGTCATTATGCAAGGTTCTTCGTGCTTGAAACCATTGCACGGGTTCCATATTTCGGTGAGTCCTGAAGATTTTTCACTTATATTAATTTGCTTCCTCAACTCTAAAATGTATTTTGAGTTCGTCTGTTCTCTATTCAGCCAAAAAAAAGTTTGTCTATTGTCAGCTTATACACCTGTTGTAATTTTATGGACCATAATGTAAAAGTGTTGTTTAAGAAGGGTCAAGCAAATTGTTTTCGTGTATCTTGGTTTTGGTCAATTTTCATGGGCATTTTTATATATCTATATGCATATTTTTAGCCAAGTTACTGCACAAATATTTTGCACGGAATGGATTACATGATACTTTTTCTTGTTCTTTCTTCCAGCTTTTTTGTCGGTTTTACATATGTACGAGAGTTTCGGTTGGTGGAGAAGGGCAGACTATCTAAAAGTCCATTTTGCCGAGAGCTGGAATGAAATGCACCATTTGCTTATCATGGAAGTAATGATCGTCGCTTACCAATATCATGGCTTTAAGTGTTTTTTAATCATTTTCAAGTACCTTGATTGGTTGCATTTGTTGAAAATGATAATTATAATAATATCAAGAAATTGATATATTGCAGGAACTAGGGGGAAATGAGTGGTGGTTTGATCGGTTTCTTGCCCAACACATTGCAATCTTTTACTATTTGATGACTGTTTTCATGTATGCCATAAGCCCAAGAATGGCATGTAAGTCTTTGATAAGCTTTCCTATTAAATTTTTGTTCAAAATTGCTTTTCTTTTTGATGTTAAACGAACTTGACTGCTTATGTTTTATCTTTGCTGATAATATAGATCATTTCTCGGAGTGTGTAGAAAGCCACGCTTTCTTGACTTATGACAAGTTTATCAAAGAACAAGGAGGTAAAAACAGTAACCATCACACACCTCAGTTAGATGAATATAAATACTTATTTGTGCAGACACATGTTAAGTCAGGTTCAGGGCATCTGGATGCATTTGGAATTTCATTTTGGGATGATGCTTAACATAGTGGGTCTCTTCTTACTTCTATTGACCTATTATCCTATTCTTCTGCAGACGGATTGAAAAGTTTACCTGCACCTGAAGTTGCTGTGAAATACTATACTGGAGATGACTTGTACTTGTTTGGTAAATTCTATTTTCTTTTACCTTTTCCCCTGAATCTGGACCCCTTTTTCCAAGCACTGGCTTATCATTTTTTTCTCATCTATATTCAGATGAATTTCAAACCTCACGGCCTATAGAGTCTCGAAGACCAAAAATTGGTGAGTACTGGAAACTTTTCTCTATAGGCACTATAAGTTCAATGTAATTCTTTTTAAGCAGTTTCATCCTTAATTTTCTGTAAAATTTAGCCATGATGCAACCTCTAGCCTTCCCAGTTTTGACTGCTAATTTATCCCATTAGGTTCCGAGCTCTCTATGAACTGTGCTGTGTCTGTTGTTGGATTACCACGGAAAAATATACTGTTGGCTGTTTTCTATAGCGAATGCTTGTTGTAACAAGAAACCAGTTGATTTCAACCCTTAGATGAAAAAAATCACTTTGTATAGCCTATTGACTGCATAATTCTCTCCCGTCTTCAACCTTAGAGTACCTTTGTTTGCTGATCTCTAGTCCCCTGGCCCACTTTCAACTGTGTCTGAAACATTTTACTGGTATCTACTCAGAAATCTTGCTTGATAACAAAACCAGTTTTGAGTATTTCAACGTTGTCACTGAAAGTTCCCCCTTGAACTTTTTACAGAGAATTTGTACGATGTGTTTCTGAACATAAGAGACGATGAAGCCGAGCACTGTAAGACAATGAGGGCCTGTCAGACTCATGGGAACCTTCGGTCTCCCCATTCTCAATGTTCTGAAGATGAATCAGAGTGCATTCTTCCCGAGACAGATTGTGAAGGTATTATAGACTGTATCAAAAGATCTGTAAGCCCACCACAGGAACAAAGTCAAAGGTAACAGGCATTGTCTGTCTTCATGGAAGCAAGCACTGCGGTGCAAATGGTGAAGCATTTGTATACAGGAATTTGATATAGAAACAAAAATCAATAAAGGCAATCTTTCCTATTTAGTTGCTCAGTAAGATTAGTATAACAGTTATAGGGAAAAGTTGTAAAGATTATGATGCTCATTGTGGGTAATATTCATAAGGTCCTATGTCAAATATGAATAAGAATATGTAAGATTTTATATAAAATGTGAAAAAGAATCGTTCCTGTAAGATTTTATATAAGAATACGGCATGGAGATAAGTCAACTGGAAAGTTTAGGCTTAACCCCACTGTCCCAGAGAAAGCACATTGTAAGCAAATGTGATCATGCGTTTCCTGTTCTCTGAAGCATGAATAGTGTGTGGTTGAGCTAATTGGGAATTTGTTTGCAGTTTCACTTGACGTGGTGAGTATGTAAAGAGAAACTAGTTTGAGCCATTAACTTCTTTCCAAAGTCCCAAAATTTATTTTTTAAAAAAAAGTTAGCCCTTCCACTTCGACGGGACATGACAGGACAAGAGAGAAGGGGGAGAGAAGGGACATCAATTAAGGTTCAGTGGAGGAAGAAGAAGAGGTGTAATTTAAGTATTTACACTAATTTTAATCTCAAATTAAAGATGAGATGCAAGGGGGGACAAACTTGACATTTTGATGTTCAGCGCTCACAAACTCTAATTGGCTTTGCCACATTAAAGGTCATTTGCCACATAAATAGCGTTAACATGCCACATAGGACTGAGCCATTACCTTTTTATGGAAAAAGAACACATATCGTACTAAACGTAATACATATTTTAGTATTTTGTTTCTTTTCAGGTCACCCAAAAATTCTTTATGTTAAAGATGGTAAAATGAATAAAGTTTGTGCCCAATTGAATTATTTTCAAGTGAGTAAGACCCTCGTACATAGTATAGGATACAAGGAGAATATTCTAGGATATCTTGGAGAATATTTTATAACTAGAGGCCGACTCATACTACGCACGAATTTTATTATTTAATAAAATTGTTGAAGAAATAGAGCACGTAATTGATTAAATAAAATTTTAATTTCATTAATGACTCAAGTGTGTAGTTTTTTGATAAATTAATTATGTAGACTAAGTAATAAATTTAGGAAAAAGTTGAATAATTTTATACATAATAAAAAATAGAGAGAAAGTAAGAGAAAAATGTATATGAAATAAAAGAGAGAAGTTTAGAGTAGAAAAACAATGTTTGCATATATAGTGTACATATATATATACACACACATATATCCTAAAAGAATATTACAGAATATTCTAACTAATAAAAATAGGCAAAACCATTCGTACAATCTACATTGTTCACAGTTCATGGATGAAGTGTTGTGTTAACTGAATACACGCTTTCAGCTCCTTGGTGTTAGGTGAACCCTAGGAAATCAACTAAAATAGGAAAAACCGGAGATCAATGAAAAAAAGGGCGGCAGTGGGCACACATTTAGGGCAATTCGGTAAGTCTTAATAGGATCCCCGAACTAAGAATTTAGGTTCAACAATCAGACAACTAAAAAAATTAGGTTATATTGGTCAATCTAGCTTGCTGCCATTCCAATCACGGGTAGTGCTTCGGACGGCGATGGATGCAGCAATTGTCTTCTCCACGGAACCTGAAAGCTCGAATTTTGCAGCTACTTGAGTTTAATGCTGTACAAAAATGTCATAGTATATAGTTACAATTTTTCTGTCCCCTTTTTCCCCTGTAGCATTGTTTGTCCCTAGTCTAGGTGGTGATACGCTGCAAGTAAATCTCCAGCCAGATTCTTTTCATGGGATGGATTGTCAGGTTGAATTGGTCTAATGGTTCTTCTTCCTCATGCCTGTTAAATGGTTTTTTTGGGCGTTCCCTTGACAGATCCTTTCTCGAAAATCCAAAGTGAAGCTGCCCAGAGAAATTGACCAGGCTTCTCGGCAGTCACAGAGCATGCCCGCTTAGAAATTGAATTCTAATATCAAAATCTAGCCAGAGTTTCTCAAACGCCCCATCAAGGGGCAGGACTAGACATGTTTTGATGAACGACTGAGGACACATTGCTGTGCTAAACGTCAACTGCCCAAGAATGACAGGAGCACCAAAAATTTGGGGATGGAAATTGATGAAATGAACAGGGCAAGGAGAATTGCAGGCTTCTGGGCAAGCAGGAAACTCAAGACAGACAAGTACTGAATCATCTGAGAAGGGGAAAATATTGACAAACACGACAGAGCTCAACTCAGATTGTTCTCACCCTCATCAGCTGTCGATGTTAACAGATGAACCACAGAGGCAAATCCATTCAGAAAACGTAAATCAAAGCCCCTTGTTCTGTCACAAAACACCATTTCAAAAGTCGGAGCTTCAAAACCTCAGAATTTCCCTAACTTGGAAGAGCAAAAAGCAAAGATTGCAACTTTTTCCTTTGAGAAATCGTGAGTGACGAATAAAAATGTAGACGAGCAACAATCATATCGCCAATCTATAGAAATGGCGAATGAAACGATATCTCGGCCTTTCTTCTCGATTTGCCTCGCCGTTCATCCTCGATGCGAAGGACAATCTCAATCACTTGTCCACCCATTCGTTTTAACAGAACCGAGGCTCGATTTTTCGAAATTCGAACGAGAAAACTGGGATCAGGAAACGGAGCTCTGAGGCGGTAGAAAACCAAAGCAGCTCCATTCCGTCAAGTCAGAAGAACAAGCATGAACCCTGGCCCGGTAGAGAGTGGCCATGCTAAATAAGCAGGCGTTTCGGGGGATTTTATAGGGGGAGACTGAAATTGGATCGGGGCAAACCCTAATGGAATTCTTCGACTTAAATGACATTGTTGCCCCCTTTTTTAAGGTAATTTTTGGAATTTGCCATTGGGCCCTTGCATAAACGTAACTCCATGGGAATTTTTGCTGCTCGTGAATTTTATAATTTATGAAACGGTGA
Source organism: Lagerstroemia speciosa (assembly GCA_037672795.1). Lineage (NCBI taxonomy): Eukaryota > Viridiplantae > Streptophyta > Magnoliopsida > Myrtales > Lythraceae > Lagerstroemia > Lagerstroemia speciosa. The sequence goes on along the minus strand of CM075294.1, from coordinate 10,307,718 downwards.
AATCGACTTATAATTAACGAAATAAATCATTAGTAGTAATTAACATTCCGAATATGCTTTTTTTTTTTATAATTCAAATATCAAAATTAATAAATTGAGGAGAAAAATGATGAGTAATTTTGCACACAACGAAAAAGAAGCAAGAGGAAGAGTAAAAAAAAAAAAAAGAGGCATAAACAATAGAAAAAGAAAATTGAACTTTATATGATCGAAATGTGAAAAGAGATCTACCGTATCATGTGGGTGCATGTTACGATTGTCAGGTTTAAAAGACCAGCAATTTCTATAAGAACATAACATCCTCAAATTCGATATGCAAATTAAATTCACTTATGTTAGTTACATATGGAAAATTATATTACATGCACGACACCGAGACCTGCTCCACCAGTAGCACCAAACCCGACTCCCTCGGGATCGGGTAGAAGACCGTCCTCCAGTGGCCGATTGAGGGGCCGGCTGCCACTAGTCCGCCAAACCCGCAAATTAGCGAATTAATTTGTCATTTGAAGAACAAGCCACATAAGTTGTCACTTTGCTAAGAATTTATATGTACTCCAGGCTACTCCAGGCTCTTGAGGACCCTTAACCTTTTCATTACTCTCTTGGTACTCTCTTTTTCTTTCATAACTAGGTTATGAGCCCGCGCTGCGCTGCGAGAAGTTGGTGAAATTTTAATAACATAAAGATAAGCACATTTGCCAATGAACACAAAACTAATTGAAATGATTAACTTATCGATCAATTGACTTGAACTATCAACATATCAAGAAGATTGCAGAATTGGCAGTGCATTCATCTTCCCATTTTTCGTTTTAAAATCTTAAAGAATCAAGCACTACTTACAACCAATGTTTACTTGCATCAATAAATCTCTTGGAAGCAAAAGCAAGCTAGCATGAGCATTGTCTCCACCAAAACTCAACAAATTGTGGGAGCCACTTTATTCACATTTAAGTTAACTGTAGGCATGCTATAGAATACATAACTCAAATAAGTGGCACAAATGATTTAATAGACACATATTCTGAATCTTCATATACCAAAACTCCTAAAATTGAAATGAATAAGCAATTTCTACTTGTATGCAAGTGGAGGAAGGCCATCAGGAATACATTACCAATCTGCATAATAGTCAAATGGCAGAGACAAAAAAAAGTAATTAATGAGTAGCAATGCAAATAATTCATGAATATCTTCATTACTTACTGCTTCTTTCATTAATTTGGTCGAGAAAATGTTGATCGCTTTACCTTTTACTCTAACTTCTTCAACATTTCCATGTCCATCTTTAAAACACTTTCACAAATCCAACCAAAAGAATCCTTCAAAGAAATGGGATTGGCATTTCATATTCAGCATTTATCTGCCATTTTTGTTGTCATCATGTAACTATTCTAATAGACATTGCACTTTTAAGGAACCACAAATAGACACAAAGATAAGTTGAAAGTGAAAATATGAAAGATGAATATTACGAAAGTCATAAGAAACTAATATAAAGTTAGTTCTCAATGAACATTTCATAGTTTGAGAGAGTTTCTGAGAAGCCAGAAAAATTCTATGACTATGAAAATTTTTTTGGCCTAAAATAGTCTCCTGGCAGTGCAGGCAGATGATACTTCTTATACATTTGAAAAGTAAGGAATATGAAATATAAAGAAATTTTTTGTTTATGATATGAATATGGACCTTACCTTTGGTTGTAAGACATCATTTCTTGCAATAAATCACAGAATCCCTGTAATCGTAACCATATGATCACAATGGTGTTATTATTTTTATCGGCATTACAATAGCATTGTTATAGTAAAACCTAAAACAGATTTGATGGGATGCAATATATGAAATCTTTGATGAATCATAGTTCATTGTACCTGACTTTAAGATTGTAGATGCTAGCATTGTATACTATTCTTCTCTGGTTCTCATAGAACTGTTACAGTGAAACGATGAACAATTTCATCTTGATAAGCATTTGAACAAATAAAAGAAATCCGATTTTTCATTGCCAATAGAAAGTTTGTTCAATGGTTAAAAACTGAACTAATTTGAGCGAAGGATCTTCAGACATCTATGACATAAATACATAATTATCTTCATAGGCTTGATTTTTTCATAAATAATGTTTCATTTTTAAAATAAATAAGAATATTCAAACTTGTTGAGAATCTAACCACCTCACTCTCATCTTCTTTTTCTTCATTATTGACTTCAAATTTCGACTTGTGAGACTCATCTTCCTCCACAAATTTGCAGTTTCATTCTATCATGAAGTATATACACAAAGGAAAATTGAATTCATTCTAGATCAAGCAAAACCCATTCACAATAGAGCCGGCAAGTTGATTAAGACTTCATCTTACTAATCTCTTGTTGTAGGCCGGCATCTTCTTCTTGCAGTCGCTAGCTCTTTAAGAAGGTTTTTGCTGTATATTCGGGAATAAAGCATCATTGATCGACACAACCAAACCACGACATTGCCATAGCAGAAGGCTCGAAAAATCAAATCAGAGGAGAGAAGTTCACCTCTTGTTCATTCCTGTCTCCATCTTCGACTTTCCACCCTTCATTGTGTCACCTGCACAGAAAATGGGAACACTCCAAAGAAGAAAGACGCACAACATGAGAACAAAACATACCAAAACCAGTTCCGAGTCCACCGTAGACAACAAATTGTTGCAACAAAAGCAGGCGATTAAGAAGGGAAGAAGTGGACGGCAATTGCCTCCGACCCGTGAAGTGTCAATGAAAGGCAGGGTGAACTAACCGACCTGTGAGGCCGGAAAAATAAAAGAGAAAAGGGAAAAGCAGAAGGAGAATGGATGTTGCGTGCAACGGAAGACATGATTTCCAAAAATCAATTAAAAAAAGGGGGGAAAGGACAGGGGAAGGCATTGACGTGGAGTTCCCTCTGAAGGCACAGGGACCGGATGAGGCATGATCAGGAAAAACAATTTAAAAAAGAGAGAAGTGGCCAAAGGTGTGGAGATAGTGGGTTCGTGAGAGTAGGAAAACAAATGCTTACTCGCCACAGATGTAGCGCTTTGTACCCTCTTTTAGTCTAAAAGAGAAAAGGGAAAAGCAGAAGGAGAATGGATGTTGCGTGCAACGGAAGACATGATTTCCAAAAATCAATTAAAAAAAGGGGGGGAAAGGACAGGGGAAGGCATTGACGTGGAGTTCCCTCTGAAGGCACAGGGACCGGATGAGGCATGATCGGGAAAAACAATTTAAAAAAAAAAAAGGAGAGAAGTGGCCAAAGGTGTGGAGATAGTGGGTTCGTGAGAGTAGGAAAACAAATGCTTACTCGCCACAGATGTAGCGCTTTGTACCTCTCTTTTAGTCTATAGATATAAGATGATTTACCAAAAAAAAAAAACTCTGCTTTAGCTATAAAGGATCGAAATGAAAAATTAAACAAAAATGGAAATGCCTAGCAAGTTGGCCGCGTGGAAGCACGGATGAGTAGTTTGTTACTGAGTTTTAGTAGTTACAAAATATAGATTATTGACTTAAAAAGATGGTCTATAAGATATTGAAATTTTTTTTCCCTTCTTTAGAAGTTGAAATACTATGGACCTCTCTCGACTTGATACGTCTACTACCACCATAAACCCTCAAAAATTTCATAAAATGTCCTCCAACCACACAAATCACCTCCCTTCTTTTACTTCCCGACGTTGCATGCATTGGAAAGTAGGGGGACAATTGATATGGATAGCTTATAACATTAGACAAGCCCAACTCAGCCAATGGCAACTCTTGTGAGTCAAAACCCCTTGTCCATGAAATAGCTAGGTTTGACTCTCTTGAGTCAAACCTTCCCTGTCACGATAGCTTTGATCCACGCTCCAAGATACGTGATGAACGGTGTCATGTCATTCCTCCATATAGATAAGGCCTATAAATACACCCCATTCTGGAAACTCCAAAAGAGACAGATTTCTTCCTCTCTCCCTCATTCTATTGTCTTCCTACCATCACTTTCATTCTTCCTCTTCCCAAAGATCTATACTCCATTATTGGATGGTAGTTTCGATGGCCAACCCCGGATTTTGTTTCAATGCAGGTCATTGGATCAGCCTTTGCGTTTTGACGGCAATTACTGTTCGGAGTCACTAGTATCGCTGCCAAAAGTCTTCCAAACTTGACACCCTGTAGGTCACTCAATGGACCTATCAAATTCATTTTTAAAGTAAACCATTATTTTGCTCTTTAAAATTTTCTTGGGCTATCAATTCAGTCCACAAAATTTAAAAAAGCAACAATTTTATCATCACTATTTAATTTCATCAGATAGTTTGGTCCAAAAGTTGTAACATCATTTATGGCTGTTATTGTGGACATTAACGACCATTTTCTAGGATCCATAATGCGGCGTGAAAAACAATAATTTGATAAAATCATTTTAATAAATAATGAATTTGAAAAGAAAAAAAGAAAAAAAATATGGCCTAAACCTTCTATTAGGGGTGCAAATGGTCTGATCATTGGCGGTCTTTTTCATGTAAATCATCACACGTGGACTTTTTCTCGACATTTTTAGGACAGGTATCCTAGACCTTGAAAACCAACTAGATTTCATATTGAATTCGAAAAAAAATAGTTTTTTCGGTCGGGTAGGTTGAGTTTTTTTTATTGTTTTGTTTTTTTAATTTTCATTTTCATCTTGACTCTGATGATTAACGATGATAGAGAGTTTTGGCTTTTTTAATTTTTATTTATTATTTGTTAAATTATATTTTAATTTAAATTTCAACCAATTGTAGTTTGCCACCTGGCATGTGACTAATAACAGTCTTTACCATCCGCGTCAGTTTCTATAAATGATAATATAATATCTGAATTAAATTATCTAACAAAATTAAACAGTGGAAGATCAAATTATTGGCTTTCAAACTTTGATGGCCCAATTGATAGCTCACTATAATTTTCTTCCTATTCTGAGTTGTGCATGTACGTAGGGACGAACATATTAAAGATTATCATGGGGCGAAACTCCATTAAATATTACTATGATAAAAATTGATGAGATAAAATATTATAATTCAATAAAATTTGAATAAAATCAAGTTAAATATGTAAACTAATATGCATATGCACGATAGTCAGACTCTCTCTCTTCGCTCTTAAGAGAGAGAGAGAATCCTTTGCAACTCTTCTTAGCCAACGGTCGGATTCTGGGCAATTTTGTTGATTTCTCTGACAATCCTCGTCTAACTCCAAGCAAGAGAGGATCGACCTTCTCAATTTGAAGCCTGCATGGCTTCCCTAGCGGTTACTCTTGCCGAAACTCTGCGAGCGAAGCTTGAAATTGACCTGGTAAAAGTTGCGACTATTGTCAAGCAAGTCCTCGGATCCTAGGATGCCACATCTTCACCATACTCTCAGGCTCTCAAGGGCTCTATTGATGCTAATATTCCTCCTTCGATTCATCATCAAAGCCTTGGCAACACCAATATTACAGATGCTCGGGGAAGAAATCATGGTCTCAATTGTTCTTGTCAAATGAGAAAAAATACTCCTTGGACTTCCATGAACCTACAATCATCAATGGCAAGAGGGTTGTTAAGCCCCAAAGGAAGTGTTTGATGAAGGCACAAGCAGATGGAGAAATGCCTCGGTTGGGCAGATTACATGTAAAACCATCAACCTCAATAGGATCTTATCTCTGGTTATTATCCATGGGTTAAGAATGGTCCTATTCACATTCTCAAACTCTTTAATGGTCTCATGTGTAGATGTAAAAAATTGGGTCATTGGTAATGGTCCTTGGCATATTAACCACTGCCCACTACTCCTTAGACCCTGGGATAAGAACATACAAGTAGTAGATCTTCAAGATAAATCTCCTCTGGTCTGGGTGTTGCTAAAAAAATCTCCCACAAGAACTTATGACATCTAAAGGGCTTAGTTATGTCGCAAATGCCTTAGGTACCCCTATCAGCATTGACAAAGCTACCGACTCTATTAAAAAAGCAGGGATAGCTAGAATATGTGTGGAATTGTATCTTGAAACTGAGCTAATGACCTCCATACTTGTTATACTTGAGAATGACTCTACTATTGCAATCCAAGTTAAGTATCCTTGGAAAAAAGCTACTAGACCTCCTAAAAAGAAATGGGTTGCTAAATCCAAATCCAATGAGGAACTTGTCCATTCTAATATTCAAAATGAACCAAATTGCCCACAAACTTCTATCTTGTCCCCTGGTAGTCCATCACGAGCGTCTAATGTGGACATTCTACTCAGAAAGCTGCTGTCCCAAGTACTTCATCCTCCAAACCTTCATCCAATGAGCCTTGTCTTCCTAATGTAGCTCCCAAAACTGCTTCCCCCTCCCTCATCTACTATTCACCAGAATATCCTCTCTAAAAATATGTTTTCCATTCTTGATGAAACTCCTACTAACTCTTTCTGTTTCTTCTCCTAAGAACACTAGGAATGCTTTGAAAGGGGTCATTATATTGCTTAATAACATCAAAAAGTAAAAGATTAAACAGGCCCCCAATGCTTCAACTACAGTAACTAAAAGTACCAACCCTCCATCTCAATCTCCATGCTGAACATCCTTACTTGGAACATTAGAGGTTTCAAAAAAACTCTTAAACATCATGAACTAAAAGAGTAGTTTCTCAACATAAAGTCAATTTGGTTTGTTTACTTGAAACACATGTTCAACAGGTTACGGCAGATTTCATCAAAGACCATCTGTTTCCTGGTTGGACCTTTTTTGGTAACTACCAATTTTCTGACCTGGGTGGAATTTGGCTTGATACATCCATTTCTCTTAGTGTCATTGAAAGACACAACAACTGTATTCATTGCAAAATTCATCCCCTTGCTCCCTTATTGTCTTTTATGGCAACATTTGTTTATGCTGCTAACCTTGCTAATGATAGATGTAGTTTATGGGAATCTCTCACTCATTTCAGCAGCTTGGTCGGGAATAAACCATGGCTAGTCTTTGATGATTTCAATGTGGTCAAGACAAGTGATGAAGCTATTAATGGTGATGTTAGTTTATTGCCAGGTATGTCTGAATTCTAATCCATGCTAGTATCCACTAATTTGCTTGATCATCCTTGGACCGGTCATTTCTTTACTTGGTCAAATAAGAGGAATGATGATCACATTTTGAGGAGACTAGATAGTTTGCTTGTTAACAGCAATTGGCCCCCAAACTTTGCTGGTTCAGCAGTGGAGTTCTTGAGCCTGCTTATATCTGATCACTCCCCAAGTTTAACTACCGTTGCTCCTAGTTTTCTAAGATTGAAATCTCCCTTTAGATACTTCAACTTCTGGGCTTATCATCCCCTTTTTCTAAACATTGTTCAAAATGCTTGGTGTTGCACTATTGATGGTACTCCCATGTTTCAATTAGCAAACAAACTCAAGTCTCTCAAGGTCCTCCTCAAAGAGCTTAATAAGATTCATTATAATGACATTAGTAATAGGTTCTTCAGAGCCAATACTGAACTCTAAGATTTTCAGGAGCAAATCTCCTTAGGAGTGCATAATTCAGTCATGCTAAACAAAGAAAAATCTTTATACACTGAATATATTCGCCTTAGAGTAGCTGAAGAAAGTTTCTTTAGGCAAAAATCATGCATCAACTGGTTGTCTTTAGGTGAACAAAATATTGGTTATTTTCATTGAATTGTTAAGATATGAAATGCCAGAAACACTATCAAGCTTCTCTATTCTATTGATGACCAAAATATCATTTTATACAAATCTTATAGGCACACTTGATTCTAATGCCTCTAATGGGGACCTTGATAGACTTAAACTACTTCTTTCTTATACAGTGTCTACAAAGCATATATCATTTTTAAACAGACCTGTTACAGATGAAGAAGTAAAATCCACTTTATTGTCCATGGCCAACAACGGTGCCCTGGGCCCTAATGGTTTTAATGTCCATTTTTATAAAACTGCTTGGCACATAGTTGCTCTGATTTTACCCGAGCAATTTTAAACTTTTTGAAATCTTCTAAACTTTTGGGGAGTATCAATAGTACTAGTGTCTCCTTGATTTCCAAAGTCCCCAATCCCTCTACCATGGGAGACTTCAAGCCCATCTCCTGTTGTAATGTTATTTACAAATGCATATCTAAAATTGTTGCAAATTGTTTGAAAGTTATTTTACCTGATTTTATATCCCCAAGTAGAGTGCTTTTGTTGAAGGAAGGGATATAGGTGACAACATTCACTTGGCACATGAATTAGTTAAAGGTTATCAAAGAAAAGGAATGAGTCCTAGACGTGTTATCAAAGCTGATATTATGAAAGCATTTGATTATGTTAACTGGCAATTCTTATTGCACATTTTGGAAGTTATAGACGTTCCACCGATGTTCACCTCTTGGATTAAGTCATGTATAACAAGTTCTAAGTTCTCAATCTTAGTTAATGGCAACCTAGAAGGCTATTTTCTAAGTAAAAAAGGGGTAAGGCAAGGTGACCCACTTTCTCCTTAACTGTTTCTTACTTGCCATTGAGGTATTATCATAGCTTCTTAACTCTGTAGCTTCTTATGGTAGGATTTAGTATCATCCTGTTTGCTCTAGAGTAAAACTTACTCATGTGGGGTTTACTGATGACATGCTAATTTTTCTTAAAGGTGAAGTCGATTCTTTCCAATCTCTATTGGAGATTTTTCAAGAGTTTTTACTTGATGTCTGGTTTTAAGCATGGTTCATTGCCTGTTAAGTACATAGGTGTTCCCTTAATTCCTGGCAGGCTCTCTAACAAGGATTGTCAGCCTCTCATTGATAGAATAACTCAGAGAATTGCTGGTTGGGCAGTAAAGAAGCTATCATATGTAAGGAGACTCCAACTCATTCAATCTATATTTTTTCCATAAATAACTTTTATTGCAGAGCTTTTTTACTTCCTAAAAAGGTCATCAAGAAAGTTGAAAGTAAATGTAAAACCTTTCCTTGGAAAGGTCAAGATGGACATGCAAGAGGTGCTGAAGTAGCTTGGGATGCTATTTGTCTTCCCAAGAAGGAAGGTGGCCTTGGACTCAAGTAGCCTTTTGAGTGGAACCAAGCATGTGGCCTGAGATTCATATGGCTTCTTATCAGTGGAGCAGGATCCCTGTGGATTGCTTGGGTCAAAGTTTATATGCTCAAAGGTAACAAGTTTTGGACTCTTTCTGCCCCAAGCCTCTCGGAGGAAAATTCTCAAGTTTCAAGGGATTGCCTATCCAATGATTAAGCATCTTGTTGCTAATGGCAAGAGCACATGGGTCTAGTTTGATAATTGACACCCATCGAGCCCCCATTTCTATTTTCTTTAATCAAAACATTCATGACCCTAATTTGCTTTTGTAATTTTGTTTATGCTGTTATTGATGACTATTATTGATAAATTTGGATGGAAATGGAAGCCTTCTAGATTGAGGGTAATGCATTCCATTGGACAAAATGTTGCTTCCATCTTCCCCTCTGTAGCTAAAGATGATCATATCATGAAGGGAGAATCCTCAGGGTTTCTACACCACTGTTAGTGCACGGAACTCTCTTAGATCTAGAGGCAATAAAGTCCCATGGTCTAATCTCCTATGGTCTACCCCCATATTTCTAGGCATAGCTTCATTTCTTGGCTTACTATTAACAATAAACTCTCTACTTTTGATAGACTTTTGAGTTGGAATAGAAATGTTAATCTTCTTTGTGTTTTGTGTAAGAATGATCTGGAGTACAGGGATCACTTTTTTTTTTTTTTTTTTTATTTTCCTCCCTCGATAATAATTTGGAATGAAATCTTGAAGCTCGACGAAGGCTCCAGAAGTTGCCCTTGCTGGCAATTTGAGTTTAATTGGGTCATGGGGACTTGTACAAGAAGATCTTTGTCAGCTACCATCATTCAACCATCCTGTCCGGGAATGCATGCATACATACATATATACATATATATATATGTATCACACATGGAGATTTAGAAACGAAGTTGTCTTCTCAGCTATACCTTTTTCTATTGAAAAGGTCCTTGCCAGCATCAAGTTTTCAGTAAAATGTTGGCTACTGGGAATTCAAGATTTGAATAACAAGGTCAAAACAGATGAGCAAAGTAAAATGATTAGGAATTGGGGGATCTCTCAGTAACTATTGTATTTTGCTCTTTGTTTCATCCATTTTCCTTTACTTTCGTTATTCTGGAGCTCGATCCGTGGGCTTCCTATGTACATTTTGTATATGCAATTTAGATAATAAAAGAGCACCACTAATTCAACCAAAAAAACATGTATACTTTTATCGATTTTTTCGAGTTCATTGAAACGATCGTCCCGCACTCCCTAAATCGATTCCTGCACGTATGAAGGGCAACCGAACATATAGCAGCACATGAATTCATCTTTCTTCCTGTTATGAGTTGTGCACAGTACATGAAGGTCACGGGGACTTGCACCGCCAGCATGTCACGACAAAGACCAACGTCGAGCAAGGCAAGAAACAAGCTGTACGCACCACACACTTTCAGGGCAATTAATTGAAACATGTTACAAATTAGGAAAGTTCTGGACAACCCATAATTTTGTGGGCAATTTATATTTTGCAATAATGCCAATAATGAATATTTAGAATATTCTCAATTAGCAGGAAATAAAAATGGAATTTCCAGATATTGAGCATCACGCCCATGGAATCTTCCTTCGTCCCATTCACAAAGATCAATTTTCGTATTGTACTTGCCCCTCCGCCTCTCGTATTCGTCCACGTTTCACATTTCAACACGTCCAGAATAATTAGGGTGCTGTATTTTTTTGGAATCACATTACCAACTAATACTATTACAAATCAATAAAACACAGTTAATTATAAATTTATTTTTTATTTTAAGAATTTTATAAAAACTTAAAATAATAGAATTAAAATTAGGTTCTCCTGTTCAAAATTGAGAGTATTTATTATTACTTTCTTTCTTTATTTAGAAGTTATTTATTACATGGAATTGATCTGAGAAAACATTTCATGTGTAGAGGATAAATTTTAAATTACACATATACCTTCCACATTTATTAAAACAAAAGAAATAAAATGTACTTAAAAATCTTGAAATGAAAAATTTATCGTATACATGGAATCGGGGATGGATCTAGAAATTTCACTCCGGAGTGAAACTTTATAGAAAAGTAATATGAAAAATTTAAAGAGGGGCAAAACTCTATACGAAAGTAGTATAAAAAATTCAGGGGGCAAACTATGTATAATTTAATAAAAATTAAACGAAATCAAGTAAAATTTACATAGATTATTATAGAGTTTCCCGAATTCAATGGGACGATCATCCTATGCTCCCAAATCCATTCCCGCACGGAATGAATATAAATAATTGAACACATATTGAGATAATATATGAATAAAAACCAAATAAAAAAAAAGATATTATGTAAGATGAATTAGCATTTATTTCTCTCTTTATATTGTATTTATTATACTGAACTCATCTGGGAAAACATTTCATGTGTAGAGGATAAACTTTAAATTGTATGGGTAACTTCAAGGTTCTGGGATCAAGATTCTCTTTTAAGTAGAATAAGCCAGGTTAGCCAGCGGTCTCTTGGGGCAATGGATATGCCAAGAGTATTTGGTGTCGTACAACCGACTAATCTACCGACGATATATTATAGGACCCGGATTCCGTCATTAATTTTCAAATATCAATAATTAAAAGAGTTAAATCATGACTCTGATCTACTGTATATTTAGATAATAACATGTGTTAATAAGATTTAACTATTCTTAAAATTTTTAATATCTCAAAATATAAAAAGTTTTTTTTTTTTAATTTTTGAATGTCGCCATATAGGTACAAACTGCTCCTTCTCTCGGGCATCGACAGTTCTCAGAGTTGCCATTCCTTTTGTTTCTTCGGAGTCCATCTATGATCAATTCACCTCACAAATCCTCCTCCGTTTTCATCTGATACCAGAGCTCCTCGAAAATGTCCACCTTCTCCCAACTCCTCCACTCCCCTTACATGACCGCCTCCCTGTCCCCAATAAACTCCCGAATCGTCCCCAAGCCCGCGATTCTCCCCTTAAACCCTCGCAAGATCCGAGCCCCGGCGAAAGAAACAAGGAGGCTGCAATCCGCCTTTGTGGTCAGGGCTGCAGACTACGAGGACGAGTGGGGCGCGGAGAAGAAGGAGCCGCCAGTCGATGGCGGAGCTGTGGCCGTCGCTGAGGCCGATGAGGGCCCGAAAGAGGCGCCCGAGATTACCAGCTTGAAGAAGGCTTTGGTCGACTCGTTCTACGGGACGAACCTGGGGCTGAGTGCTACGAGCGAGACGAGGGCCGAGATCGTGGAGCTTATTACCCAGCTCGAGGCTAAGAACCCGACTCCAGCTCCGACAGAGGCCCTCACTCTGCTCAACGGGAAATGGGTCCTCGCGTAAGTTCTCTTTTCCAATTAAACTCTATGTGGTCCTTTGATTTACTGAATAATTGGTCATGATTTTGGCTATCCAGCAGGTATGTCTCTTGACGGGCAAATATTCAGTGTCTAGTTCATTGCGTAAATTTTTTGGACCTTGACAGGATGAAAAATTTTATAATTTTCGAGGGTTCACTTGTAAATTGCAGAGACTATTCTTGACTTTGGCCTATTTATTTCATGCTTGTCCTCCGATATCTGTGTCATGTGAACGCAGTGGGGTCGTACGATTTTGTAGCTGCAACCATTGTATACGCTGAAAAATGTGTATCATGGTATTTCCAAGTTATATTGCGTTGCAGTTCTCACTATTGTTCCCTTGAAACAGAAAGCAATTAACTTAATGAATTTTGCACCGATATTGATTTGATTAGCTGTTTTCTCTTGTTGTCATGGTGTATGCGCACTTAGTGAAAACAATTCAGTGACTAGGCCTAAGATGTGATGATGTTTTTGTATGCTCGAATCTGGTCTAAGATGCAGATTGGCGGCATCTGGCTTTACTGTTTCATGTTAAATAAATTGTAACCTGTCAGTAGGAATTTATTCATCCAAAGGAGCAGTATTTAACATTGTGATGCAGCTGTTCTTAAACAGTCCTGCCTTGTTTTTTTTACTTAAATTTACTAAGATTGCTGTAATGTTTGTTATACAGCTATACTGAATCGGAATGAATTGGTTAGTTACCGTGATGTTTGGTGTTCTTGATTGGCATGTCGGGTTCACTTCCAGACAGACCTATAATGGTTTCTTGTATTCTGTTGAATATGTCATCTGTAGTTGTGAAAGAAGAGGGTTTTCTGGTGCACAGACAAATGTTGATGCTGAAATAAGCTTTACTGTGATGACAGCTACACCTCTTTCGTGGGTCTGTTCCCATTATTGTCTAGGGGCACCCTGCCACTGATAAAGGTGGAAGAGATATCTCAGACAATCGACTCGGAAAATTTCACCGTCCAAAACTCTGTCCAATTCTCTGGTCCATTGGCAACAACTTCATTCAGCACCAATGCCAAATTTGAAGTCCGAAGCCCGAAGCGTGTGCAGGTGCTTAAATTTGCACTCTCTTCATTAGCTTAATCTTGCAACTTTAGTCACAGTTGATACTTGATGGTTGTTTATAGTTTGGTTGGATCTATAAAAAAGGATAGATTATAGATATTATAAATGTAGCACAGTGGAAAAACTCTGTTTTCAACTAATAAGAAAGGAAGAAGAAGAAAATGGAAAGACTGCTGAGGGATTGAGAGCGGAGGTAGAGACATTTAGAGTTATTCTTTTCATGGACGGATCCTGTAAGTAGAATACAGGCGTGTTGGACCAAACCATTTTCGATTCACTGCTCTCGGAGGTGTCAAATTTTTACGATATTGAGGTTGTCTATAAATATTCATGGCTCTTCTTCATGCCCCTCCTCTCTGTCTGTCCTTTCAGTTTGTTGACATTCAACTATTTGAAGAACTAAATCTGGTTTGCTTCACTAACCATAGGCACTTATACAAACTGTTCATCTCGATATTTGATCTTTCTAGCTTTGAGTCAGGATAGCACTGAAAAAGATTGTGCTCTCTTATGGAGCACATGTGATCCGATTGTGTTAACCACCAATAGGATTTTCCTTAGGATTCAAGTCCTGCTTTGCATGGCTCTACAGCAAGCCCCAGAGGAGATAGATATCCACAGTTTTTGTCTTGTACATTTATCCCATGATATTCAATAACTCGTCATGTGGATCTTTTTGTTCTTATTCCAGATCAAGTTCGAGGAAGGGATCATCGGGACTCCCCAACTGACTGACTCGATCGTGTTGCCAGAGAATGTTGAGTTTTTGGGGCAGAAAATCGACCTAACTCCATTCAAGGGCTTGATCACCTCTGTCCAGGACACTGCTTCATCTGTGGTGAAGACAATCTCAAGCCAACCCCCACTCAAGTTCTCCCTCACCAGCAGGAACGCAGAGTCGTGGCTGCTGACCACTTACCTTGATGAGGACCTCCGAATCTCAAGGGGCGATGGAGGAAGCATCTTTGTGCTTATCAAGGAAGGTAGCTCGTTGCTGTTACCATAAATCCCCAAGATGGAACATACCCACCTGTATATAATAATAAATGGGAGGCGAATGTATAACGGAGTGGGTTAACTGGTTTGCATATATACATATACAAACATGAATAAGAGAAGATTCTTGCCGTGCGACATAGTCCTATGACAGCTGATGTCGGACCATTGATTCATGGACCTAATCCTTCATCAACCGCCACATGATCTTCTCTCTGTGAATTCATTTTCAGACAGTTTGTCCTCAGAATCAACAGCCTCTGCCTTTTCGTTCCTTTCACCCAGGTTGATATTCTTTCAGCGGCCGATCCTCAACTCTATCTAGCTGGTCCCCGGGAGCTTCGTTGTGTTCAGTTTTGTTGAGGGATGAATGTTGCCATTCATATGATCTTTGTAGCTATCTCATCAATGCGAAAAGCATCTACAAATGCTTCTGGATTGGAATTTCACCTCCAGGCTTGTTCTCCATTTGAAGTTCCTTGATGCTGAGCCAAGAGACCTGCTTTTGGGTTGTTCGGATCTTCCTGGGGTTGATTTTCTTTTCCTACTCCGTGTGCCTCTGTGGATTCCATGCATTTCCTCGAAATACAGTCCACGCGACTTTTCGTGGGCGGTACTTCCCCCCTCTCTCTAACCTGAAAAAGGGTCGAGGTGTCGGTGTCTTTCAGGAAAGGAAATGGAACTGGTTAAAAGGAGAAACTAAGGATCAAAATTCAAAGGTCAGGGATCTAGAATTAATATAAAAAATATTTTAATAAATTAAATTCCTTTTTTTTCTCAGTAATAAATTAAATTTGTTAGAAAGTGGAATTAATGACCAACGACAACACTGTATAAGAATCTTGTTACCAAAGCCTCATTATTGAAAATTGAATATGAAACTTCTTAACCCAAAATTGTGATTGAGTCATCACACCTATTTTTTTCTTACGGTATTGTATTGTAACTTTTTTCATACTCATCACGTGATAGTATTTATTAGGTAACACAAATCAATAAAATCAATCAAATGCTTAACACAGATTAAGAAATCAGTATATACCAAAAGTACAAGCTCAGAGCGAGACTCAAAATTGTGATATCGATCTCACCAAAATACACATGAGTGAGTTTTAAACCATTATAATATCCTCTTGGTATTTTGGATGACACTGTCGTTCTCCCCTTTACCGGCCCTTTAGTTTCCCACTTTTGTCTCGTTTCCCCTAGTAAGTCTCCATGAGAATATCAAAGGTTATGCTTGTGCAAAAATGCTCAAAAGAGTATAGATTCTACCAAAGTATACCGCGAAGGATGCACAACAGGTCACCGAAGTCTCTCCCCATCTCATCCGATTCATCAGTCCAGCTTTTAGGTTGACATTGGTTCAACCTCTTATGGATCGGATGGAAAGTTCACATGGTATCAGAGCCAATTCTGTGGTCTCGCACCACGCTAGACTCGGGTGTGGAACTCGTGGTCTATTAAACCCCGAGCCCCCAAAAGTTTAAGCTGATAGGATGATAGTACCCGCTCTCCTATAAATAAAGTTCAACTAATCAATTATTTGACGTGAGATTTATATATCTCAACCCCCACACTCACGTGGTAACGTATTCATACTTGGCACGTGCCCTTAAACATCTGCCCTCAATAACTAACATCGAGCCAGGAATTTCTCCTCCAATCTCGAGTAAGAGGGGACAAACTATCACGAGATAGCCCTATCTACCATTCTCGGGCTAAAATTGGCCTCGAATCGGGCATTTTCCTTCCAATTTTAGGCTTATAAATCACATATCGAAGAATTGAATGAGTTGAAACTTGATTTATAAGAGAGCAAACCAGGGCCATGATCTCAATCTCTTATCAGTCGAACTTCTTATGAATCGGGTGGAAATTTCACACTTGATGGAGCAGAACATGGCCCATTGATGGGTTTCCATCTCAACACACAAACTTGCGGACGCCGCCTTGGTCACAAGTCAGACGGTGAGACCGTTGACTGGCTCCTCGAATAAGTTTTCCAAGAGGTTTTTCGAGTCATTCGAAGTTATTAAACCGGAGGTGGAGGAGTGGCCGCCGTAGAGGAATGGCTAGGGAGACAATGCCAGCCGGAGCAGAGGAGATAGTCTTCTATATAACGGATATATCATAAATTAATAATCATATATTGTATTACAAACTAATAAAATTTATCTATTTAAAAAGTTTTTGAACAAAATACTAAAGATAAAAAATTCTAAAAATAAGTTAATTTTATTAGTTTGTGATATCTGTTACATAGAAATTTTTAAATAAAATCTTAAAAATAATTAAATTTTATTAATTTATAACACTACATAATATATCTATTACATAGAACACTTTCTCGGAGGGTGAGTCGCAGTAGGAAAGGAAGGGGAACAAAGAGAGAGGAAATGAGAATGTATAAAATCAAGTTGAATTTTTTCGGTCATAAGATAGTTTTATATGCATAATATAAAAATATAAAATAAAGAGAAACGTAAGAGTGTATGACTTTTATAGTGACAATCGAACTTAAAATATCCTAATTCCTAATTAAAATCTTATATTAGTGCACTAAACTAACGTAGGCAGGTCAAGCTCAAATTTAGTTGGTAGAACCAACTGGTAAAATAGTCTTTTCACGTGATGGAGACTTCCCAGGTTATGTATTGTCTTCGCGTCAAACCCTGGTAGCAATAATATGTTTTTTCTTTCCGTGTTAAATGTGTTATTAAGCTGACAAACGAAGCTAAGGACATTTTCGTCACTTCAACACGAAAAGATCTGTAAACAGTAATTTAGACGGTTGAAATAGGATGACCGGTCCGAATAAAATTGTGGACGTTGAGAAACGCAATGCCATGCGCGACAGGTGTGCGTTGATTAGTTGGCCTTTCAGATCTACCAGTCGATTTTGTTCGAGAATCAGCCGATGAAAAGAATCATAGATGATTATATCTCATGATGACGTGATAATAAAAAATTAATTAAATTACTTTAATTAGTATTAATTATAATAAATAATCGGATAATTAATATTAATTTAATTATTAATTGATATCTTTTCACTACACATAATGAGATTAAATTATGTAAGAATTTCTGCCGGAGGGGTAGTCGTTGTCTATGGGTGAAAAATATTTCAATGCACCCCACCGAGAATCATTCAGTCAGAAACTAACCCAACCATAAATGATTTAAATATCACTAATTGGCTCATCGGAAAAAAAATAATTATCAATTATTAAGTAAATTAGATACTGACCGGTGCTACGTCTGAAATTATAAAATTGAATTATATATTTTTGTGCAATAATATTTCATATAATTTATAACTGAGTATTAATATTTTAGTATTTTAACCTTTATAGTATGTGTTATAAAAATATAAATAAACTATATAATTGAAAGAGAAAATTAGAGGTGGTTATGAATTGAAGTAATAGTTATACTTTTATGAATAATTTTTCAATTCATTATTTTCATTTTTACTATTAGTTAAAAAGTTACTGGTCATGAGTATTGGACTAGCTGCTTATGTTGTCCATTGAAATAATAGATATGGAATAGAGATCGACAATAGCGTGTGAAGTCCTATAAATTTGTTGTTTCATGAAATTACATCATATAAGTTTCTGTTTGACTTTTTAAGTTCTAAAATATATTAATTCTCTCATTACTGACAGTTTGAGATACCTTTAATCACCTTAAATATTCTGTTAAAATGAGTGGTTGGACATCAATAGAAAAATAGAAAAATTATATCTGTAACCACTCATTTTAACGGAATATTTAAGTTGATCAAGGTTGTCTCGAATATTTAATTATATTTTTTAAGATTTTAAAAAGTGGAATTAAATCTTTTTTTTTTGTCGCTAGCCACGGTATCCAAGCAGGCCCCACCAGCGGTGAGATGACATCTTTCAGCCAACCATACTTGACTAATCCGTTGGTCGCCCCGGGTCGCACGCCTGGCAATGGCGGGTGAGGCTCCCAAGGGGGGTGTCTGCGTACGTGAGGTCTCGAACTCGAGACCTCCTTAAGCGGCACCGAGCTGCTTACCACTCGCCCAACCCCATTGTGTGGAATTAAATCTTTACTCGGCTTAATTTTAAAAAACTGGTAAACTTAGAACAGTGCTGTTATTAATTTCCCAATAAATCAAGATCTTCCTGCAGAAAATCTAATCCGCCGGCGTCACCCCGTCACAAAACATGCCTTATTATTGAGTTAATTCCCAAAGTACCCCCCAAAGTTAAAACGACGGCTTCCCCCGGAGAAAACTATAAAAACTTGGTCGTCCTCGCTCCCTGCTCCTCGCTCCTCTCTCTCATCTCATTCACCACGTCCCTCGCTCCCCCAGGAAGAACTATACGAATTCTACGGCTAACACTATGGCTCCTTCTCTGGCGATCGCAGGCGAAGCGGCTGCCCGGAGACCTGCTCCAACGCCGGCATCCACCGGTCGCCTCTACCTGGCTGCAGCGTACAGTGAAGTGCAGGCTAGCCGTATAAGCCACCAGCTCCAGCTGCCCTCCGTGCTGAAGAGCCCGTTTGAGATTGTCGATGGCCCTCCTAGCTCCTCCGCCGGCAACCCAGGTCGTCCGGCCATCTTTGACACCGGATCATTTACTCGTCTTTTTGCATTTTCTTCCTTCCTTTTGGTATCATTACTTCAGTTTTCTGAGTTTTTGGATTTTCTTCCTGTTTCGGGCTTATCTATTCGTTGAGGGGAGAAAAAGCAAACATATCTGGTGTGAATTGTTTATAGAGCATAACTTTGCGCATTATGGTTATGGATCAGACGGGCGCTTACTGACACTTCAAAATATGGCACCGACATCCACTAGTTTTGGAAATCTGTGTGCTTGTCTGGTTCTAGATACCAATTTAGTTATGTCACGTCAGCCTTTTTGTTGCAGACGAAGTTTTTAGCTCACCAACCTTTCCTGTGTGTGTATTCAAACATCTCCTGTTCTCTCTTTACTTTGTTGCAGTACTGTCGGAACCAGAAGTTAGTCCTTTGGGCCGTTTGAATTAATGTTCTAATATTAGACATTTCAGCCTTCTGATAAGTCTTGGTTCTGCTGTATTCTTTTCAGCCTTTCTGTGTTTTAATTTTGCTAGATTTTCAGGAAGACTGTGGTAAATAGCACTAAAAGATGCATGAAAATCTGTTGGAATGCGTTGTTTCTCAGTTGAGTTTGGCAGATCTAATTCAGTTCACTGCTAAAATTGACATGATCCTTAAGGCAGATTACAGAAAAACTGAAACTCTGGTAAATATTATGTCTGTTTGCTTTTAAAGTTGATTTGAATTGGCTTGGTTCACGACCAATGTTTCATCCTAAACTGACTTAAGGTACTACATATTGAAGAGCAAAATGAAGACTTTCTATGTGAAATCAGTTCGAAACATGAATTTTCAAGTTCTATACTATTAAGTTATCTTCTTGTTCATACTGATCCAACAGCTAGATATATAATCATTCAGTGAATTGGATTCATCTTGGTATTGTGTTCTGATCATTTACGCATATGTTGTCTTCCAAGATCGGTTATTTCTCTAGTTGTGAGCTATATCTTGGTGTTTTCTGAAAAAATCTCACCCAACAAAGACTGCCTTTCACAGCTGAGATTGCAAAGCTGTTTCCGCATCTCTATGGACAGCCATCAGCCTCTTTGGTCCCTTGTGGCACTGCCGCAGCTATCTCAAAACAGAATCTGAAGATCGGGGTGGTTCTGTCTGGAGGCCAAGCTCCTGGAGGGCACAATGTAATTTCAGGAATTTTCGGTGAGAATGCTCATTATTTAAGAAATTTGATATGCTTTTGCTTGTAAAATGCATACTCTGATGTAAAGAGGTTCTTTTGCCATCAGACTACCTACAAGAGCATGCAAAAGGAAGCACCCTTTACGGGTTCAGGGGTGGCCCTGCCGGTATAATGAAGTGCAAGTACGTGGAACTGAGTTCAGATTACATATATCCGTATAGAAATCAGGTGAGGACCTTGTCAATCTTGTTCATGTTTCATGTCCTGTCCCATAGATAGGGAAATCTCTGTCCCATGGCATTTGATTTATGCTGGTGGAATCTGAAACATTACTATATGGATTCAATGAGAAGAAGAATGATATCACTTTCTTAGACTATAAAGTAACTCAATTATTTGCATATCATTAGTTTGTCTTTATGATCAATAAGATCTGTTAATAAGCTCATGGCACTTTATGAGAGTTGGGTTATTACGAGATGCAACCATTAGAAAATCTACCGGAACTATTTTCGAACTGATTTGACAGCAATAAGGTACATGTAGAAAAGTTTCTCTTTAGATTTTAACATTGAACACTTTGAAAAGGTTGCTTCTTTTGTTCAATTAGGGTGGCTTTGACATGCTCTGCAGTGGAAGAGACAAAATCGAAACTCCCGAGCAGGTTAGTCGATTTCTCTGCCTCTGAAGGTTGATAGTATCAGGTCTTATGTAAAAATTTGAAGCTGACAGTCTGAAACACTTATTTTAGCTCAAACAAGCTGAAGAAACGGCCCTTGAGCTTGATTTGGATGGTCTTGTTGTTATTGGAGGAGATGATTCGAATACCAATGCTTGCCTCCTTGCCGAAAACTTCAGGCATGTGTTGCAACATAAAATCCACAGGAGTAGCCTGCTGGTTTTTTTCCTTAATCCTAGAGTTAAAATGTTC
The DNA here is from genome assembly GCA_037672795.1 of Lagerstroemia speciosa. Classification (NCBI taxonomy): domain Eukaryota; kingdom Viridiplantae; phylum Streptophyta; class Magnoliopsida; order Myrtales; family Lythraceae; genus Lagerstroemia; species Lagerstroemia speciosa. The sequence goes on along the minus strand of CM075294.1, from coordinate 10,286,517 downwards.
TTTGGTGGACCTGTCAGGAGTAAAAATATGAAAACTCGGGTCATTGGGTGCCCCAAAACGATTGACGGTGATCTCAAGTGCAAAGAGGTCCCTATCAGTTTCGGATTTGATACCGCTTGCAAGGTATGGTTCCCACTTCCTAGCTATTCCTCTGTTTCAAATGTCATTTAAGCTACACTTTTAGAGTGATTATCTTAGAGTGATTATCTTCTTTCCAAGCCATCTGCACCAAGAAATATTCTCGGATAAACTAAATAGGTTTGTCGGAGCTATTTGAAGTCCCAACTTGATAGGAGCCTGCAGCGATGTGCTCGTGTTTCTCATCTGTGATGGTAATCTCGTATTTATCATGCAGATATATGCTGAACTTATCGGCAACATAATGGTAGATACGCGTTCTACAGGAAAGTATTACCATTGTAAGTGCTCAAAATTTGGCTTTTCGAACATCTTTACTGTCTATTTGCTTTTATATTGATTGTAAGTTTACATAGAGAGCTTACTTTGAGAACAATAATTTCCAAATGCTGTTACTAGGAATCTTCACTTTGAGAGCAATTGGTGGATTATTGCCTTCACCATTTTCACTTATCGTGTGTTTTTGTTGTAGTTGTGAGGCTGATGGGACGGGCGGCTTCTCACATCACTTTGGAGTGCGCTCTGCAGACTCACCCGAACATTACAATTATCGGAGAAGAGGTGCTTTAACCACATGGACTTTGTACCTGCTATTGTCTTGTCGGTTCTATAGAATAATACAGGGGAGAATGTACAGGTGTTTTTGTTGTCATGTCGCTTAGCTGTCCAGTGTTTTGGTTCAGGTTGCTGCGAAGCAGCTTACACTGAAAAATGTTACCAACTACATAGTGGATGTGATCTGTAAGCGCTCAGAGCTCGGGTATAACTATGGAGTTGTACTTATTCCGGAAGGTCTCATTGACTTCATACCTGAGGTAATTTCTGCACTCTTCTCAAGATGCATAATTTGCTACTCTCGTCACTGGGATGTGAGATTATATGTCGGAATTGCCAGACTACAAATGGAATTCTCGTATTACCCCGGTGTCTCTTCCACCAAAACAAATATAAATCTTCATTTGGATTCAGATTCTGGTGAGTTGATATTTGCTTCTATGGAACTGGGATAAATTGCAGATGCAGCAACTTATTGCGGAACTAAATGAAATCCTCGCCCATGAGGCAGTTGATGAAGGCGGCCTGTGGAAGAAGAAACTCAAGGCCCTGTCCCTGCAGCTTTTTGAGTTCTTACCTCAAGCAATCCAGAAACAATTGATGCTCGAAAGAGATCCTCATGGAAATGTGCAGGTAGCCCCATTGCTGACTTAGATTACGTCAGTCCACCACCATTCATTCTTCATGTTTTCTCTGTTCCTTTTATTCGACGTTGGTCTGTTACTCTACATTTAGGTTGCAAAAATTGAGACTGAGAAGATGCTGATTGAAATGGTCGAGGAAGAACTGGAGAAGAGGAAGCACGAGAACAAGTACAAAGGCTGTTTTCAAGGACGGTCCCACTTTTTTGGGTAATGCTTACAGATCCCTTCCAATCACGACCACAAGCAACGTAGTCTTCAGACTCATTTCTGTTAAGCGCAAGAGGCATACCTATGACTGGCATTCGTAGATGGACAGGCTGGGGTACACAAACACTTAAAGATGCGGAAAAAAAATGAGACTTTCCTGTGCCGATTTCACAGGGCCGGGTTTTTCCCAGGAGTAGTAGCATGCTCGATTGTTTATCTAGCCATTCTCACCATCTTACCAGATCTACTGAATCCACTGCTTTCACTTTCTTAGGTATGAAGGAAGGTGCGGTTTCCCCAGCCATTTCGATGCTACGTATTGCTATGCTCTGGGCTATGCTGCTGCTGCTCTTCTTCAGTCCGGAAAAACTGGTCTGATAGCTTCGGTATGTAAAGCCTCCGTTCACATGATTCCTTGATCTACTTCATACATGGATGTCAATTCATACTGCTGATGAACTTGTGGAAACAACCAACAAGAACAGTAATTTTAGTGGTTTAAAACTCACTTCATGCAGTTCAGTGAGTCCAAAATCCAAGCATCTATCAAAAACATTTGATAGAAGTATGCTTTTTGGGTCTGGGTTTGGAAGACACCGTCTTTTTGAATTATACTAAAAACTTAGTGGTGTTATACTGACAGTACCGGTACTGAACGCTGATTACTATGTTCATCTTATATGCTTACGTTTGAATACGAAAGTTTGAATGTTATGTTGCTACTAGCTAGAGTGGTTGGATCATCACTGTTATTATCTTCCTTATTACTGAGACAAACTTGCGGAGACATGTCATGACATTACGTCTACAATGTCTCCAGGTCGGGAATTTGGGCGCTCCGGTTTCGGAATGGACAGTCGGTGGAACTGCCTTGACTTCATTGATGGATGTCGAGAGGAGACATGGTAAGTTCTACCCGAAAGCATGAGCATCTGACTCCTACCATCCCATACTAGAACTAGTAATGCAACCGGAGCTCTTTAGTTGCTCAATATGCATGCTTTATGATGAACTTTCTTGGATTTAGGCATTCCCTCTTTACGATGAACTTTCTTGTGTCCTCCGCAGGCAAGTTCAAGCCCGTGATCAAGAAGGCTATGGTTGAACTCGAAGGTCAGGAAGCTGAATTCTGAACCAACACTCTCCTCTTATTACCGGGCAGTGGCTTATCCATTGATTGTGGGTTCAGGTGCACCGTTTACAAGGTTTGCTGCAATGCGGGACGAGTGGGCCCTCAAAAACCGATACATAAGTCCCGGTACATTGTCTGTCAATCATCCAAAAGTGTCGAGTGATCAACTGTGACAATATCGTGTCGCTTCTCCGACATATGGTTTTATGGTTGGTCAGATATTTTCGAACTGCAAACACTGAACCTGTTGGTTGTCTTTCCGATTGCAGGACCGGTTCAGTTCTTCGGCCCAACATCTCATGAAATAAACCACACTCTCCGGCTGGAACTGGGAGCAGCAGCTAGAGATGAGGCGATCAACCGAGCTTCTGCAGCCAGAACCCTCGGAGTCGGAGGCATTTAGTTAATTGATAGGAATTCGATCAGTGCGCCTTTCGCACACAGATCTATTAATATATCTTTTTATATTTATAGATGGTCTAACATAACAATATAGTTATTTACTAGGTCCGATTACCACTGAAAAATTACAATAAACCGGCTGATCCCTATTTTTTCAAACAAGTAATGGACTTTTTTCGCATTAGGAATTTTGGTTCTTGGGACGATGTGTGAATTTCAATGAGTAAATAATTACAAAAAATTAGAAATAGATTTCGTGCAGTGGCACCTTTTCGACATGTAACCATGAGATTTTAGATTCAATTCTTATTAGTGAGATTTTTTGTGTCATGCTCCTTTATTTCATATTCTTTCTATCCCTTTTAGATTTACATGTCTGTTTTGAAAAAAAAAAAAGAAAATGGAATTGGACAAGTCATCCTCGGAGGACCTGTCGGGTTGAAGCTAGTTCCTTTGTATACAAGAGAGCGAACTTGATATAATCGATAACGTTCTCTCATTATAACGTAAAGGTCCTGAGTTCGATCTCACGGTAGGTTTTCTATACCCCTTTAATCACCCACAACAGCTGCAGACATCTCAGGCAAGTCAGTCTTTAGCTTCAGCAAGAGTAGAAGGAGAGGCCAATTTTCAAGAGAAACTAGAAATCAATCCTTACTATATATAAAATTATCAATTATATAATTTACACTCATTATTTTTATTTTGTAATAACATTTGGTGTGATTTTACAATTGAATATTTTTAGGATTTATGGAATGTATCATAAAAATAAAAATAAAATTAAAGAGTAGTTATGACTTAAAACGGTAATTATAATTTTAAGAATAATTGATCATTTCATCCTCAATTATGTTTTGTCTATCTGTTAAAGATTTAGTTATCATAAATATTTTTTAAATTTTTTTTAAAAAAGAGATCCACTATCTTTTTTCTCTCCCATGGAGACAAGGCTTGTCCATGATACGAATGAGATTCAGCTCTCACTTCTCGGAGTTTATTCGGCTACGAATCCCGTGTTTATGCTATTTAATTATGAACTAACCCCCAAAATTCCTAAGAGTTTGATGGATTTTAATTCGATTTTTTATAATCGTGCTATATTTCTTGTGTATATTGGTTAAATGCAAAGTTATTCACTCAATGTTAAAAAACCTTGTGATTATTTGACCACCAATTAGAATGAACAAGAGATTTCGATGAACTCGAGAGAGGAATTCGACGCCGTCCAAGGTCCGAGAGTTTAACCGAGATTAATTTACGTCGAGATGAGCGGTTATTTGTGAGAAATAGAAATATGGAGAGATACATTGTTGTGGGCATTGAATCCATCACGATGAGTCGACCTGATCAGTTGATACTCTTTTAGAGACAGGAACTCAAGACCCTCACCTCTTGAATGAGGCTAATGATGGGTATCACAACAAGAGCACCCCTCCCCTTAAAAGGGCGTCTTCTTCTGGAGGATAAAACTCTACCATTCATATTTTAAAATGGTCAGTATCTCTCGGATAGTTCACATTTAAAATGGTCAATACCTCTTGGGTGGATTTTTCATGTTGTGATTTTGTGCCCGTTACGATCACCCAATCTCATCTAGTAAAATCATATAATGTTAACTCATTGCTCTTCCCTTTACGAATTGCCTCGAGATATAATGTTGACTTATTAAGAAAGTACGTTCTTGTGACATTGAATGGTAAACGAGAAAATTATAGAACCATAGGATAATAACAACAAACCAACCAATCACATATCAAGTACAAATAGATGTAGGAACAAGATTGAGTAAAGTTGTGAATCGTAATTACCTTTTTCTATATTCTGATCATTTCACTGCTTTCTTTTATGATTTTAGTCACTTTATTTAACTATGATTAGTTTGCCTAAGATTTAATTGTTTTAATTTTAGTACTTAATAATCCAGCATAGAATCCTCATCGAAATAATCTCTATACTCATCATTTATTACATTTGAGATACACATATACTTGCACAAATCCTACTTTCATCGAACAGTAACCTACGCTGATATTACACAAAATTTCCTATGCTAATAGTGATTTGGAACAGAATCCTTACGATCTCCGCTGTTACCATTGTGATCCATAGATTCGTGTAAACCCTACCTTGATCACAATGGTAACATGCCATGATATCATTGTCATCTTAAACTTCAGGGATAAGGGAAGCAAAGGTTGAATTGTGGGTTCCTGCCAGTAGAGGTTAGTTAGGCACAATTGCTTGAGTTTTTTGGACTGTAGAGACTTGAGAGGGTATTAGAATGGGGCTTTGTTATTATGTCTTCATTGTTGCATTGTCATCTGCTCGACCATCCTATCCGTTACCATAAGGAAAATAAAAGCAGCATATTGATAGATTAGAGATGTGTTGCAACCATACCACGTCCAAAAAAGATGGTCTAGTGGTTCAAAACTCACTTTCATGCAGTTTGAGAGGTCAAGATTTAGGGTTGAAATCCTTTCTATGGAATATTTGTAGGAATGGGCTCTTTGAAATTGAGTATTGGCGGACACCAGCTTTTTGGACTATACTGGGTCTTTGGTGGTACTGCATAAATGATGTCATCGTTAGCACTCGTTGTTCAATTCATCTGATATAATTGTAATTAAACGCGGAAACCCAAATAAACATAGTTGTACGTGATTAGATTGCTACTATTATTGACCTCTTTTTATTCATTAAAAAAAAGGAAAAAGAAAAAGAAATGTGTTGCAACCATGGTAGGAAGATCAGTTAATTTGACGAGTTCATGGAAATGCAGTGATACCTAAGTGGATGGACATCATCGAAAGATCCCCGACCAACTCAACAATACGAACCAAGTAGAAACCCGCCACCCGAACCAAAAATACCAATTGCTCTAGTTGCCCAGCCCGACCAAACCTTGCCCATGCTCCTCACATGAACCTCTTACCCGCTCAAAGGTTCTCCGTTCGGTACACAACCGATACCTAAGTATCCTAATTGAGTACTTTCTGCATCCGACCACTATTGCTGCCCTCATTTTATTTTTTTTTGTAAATACTAATTAGGTACCCTAATCTATTACCACACAAGTAAGCCAATTATGGGCTTCCTTCCACCCCGAATTCCTCCTGTCTCTGTATTCGTCTTTCTCTTGTTTAAGTATTAGAAGATCCAAACTTGAATTCTCTCTGTCTTTGCAGGTCAATGGAGCTGCCCCACTCCACCAGCCACAACCAGAACAACTCTGGAGATGGGCCGGGCCTCTTGAGAACTCACCATTTTTTTACTTGATCTAATGAGATCCACTGCGTATAGGATCGCAACATGGAAAGATTTGTTTAGGAGGCATTATCCATTTTGGACGCGGACATTACAGTCTTGTCCCCCAGGAAGACGTCTCTTCAAGGAGAGGAATACTCTTATACCTTATAAAGATCTGAAAATCCGCAATCCTTTCCAATGCGGGATCCTTTAGTGGTCCACATCATTAGCCTCATCAATGGGCCGGGACTTTAAGTTTGAGTCTCAACAAGAGCACCGGTTAATGAGGTCGACTTATCCTGATGGGTCCATCGCCCGTAACAAGGGCATTGCCCGTTTTTGGCCAGAATATACACGATTTTATCATAAAAGACACTTCTTTAACGAGAAGAATGTTCTTATATCTTATAAAGATTCCAAAACTCTCGTTTGTTTCAGATGTGAAATATTATAGTTATACCTATCAAATACTTGCCAAGTAAAAAACTAAAATAGGAAGGAATAATTGGAAATAATGTTGATATTACCTTATTAAATGTTAAAAAAAATCTAAAAAATACTAACTAATTTAATTGATCGAGACAATGTTTATTTCAATAATTGCTATTATCTTCCAATGTGATGAAATATTATCCCCAATGAGCAATCGACAGCTTAAAGTTCTTATATGATCATTATAATCCGCACGCAAAGTCCAGTTCGATGCAACAGTACCGGTTTCGACCTGAGACCAAGATGTTATAAGTTCAATTCTTATCTTACAGCTCATTGTGCACTATTATTCCCTCTTCCATCAGTTCCTTTTTGGACTTATGCGTATCCTTTGTACACCGAAAAAGATTAATAAAGTTGAGGACGACCCTGAAGGGTTATTGAAAAACGACAAACTTGTGCATTCAGCAGTACCGTAGTGTCTATAATCTCGTGAAAATTCCTACCCTTGGACGCATCCAGCAAGAGTTATAATCACAAAGTCCACTGAACTTCAAATTTAAATGTGTCATCTCCACGACCGACTCCTTATCTTTAATCGCAATCATGGCTGATTGATTGATCGATCTGGGTCGTGCCAAAAATTCCTCGCCAGCGAGAGTCAATCGGGTGCTATTTCTCATTGTCAGAACTAATTGAATCGGACGGTCGAGACTGATCGAGTTTATGAAAAAGGTTATTTAGGCTCCATTGTTCTTATTCGATGAGGACCGAGACCTCTTTTGTTTTTGCTTGCTGTAATCATTTAAGAACCCTCGCTTCTCTTTGCTAAAAAGTTTAAAGAAAAATGAGTAATGAATAAATGACTATGAAAAATTTTACCAATAAATCGAATGTAAAAACCCTTTATCTCGTATCTTTTTTCATCAGCAAGAAGGAGGGCAATAGCAGTGGCGATCCGGCCATATCGCTGCATAATATTCGAACTTTGGTGTTCAACCGCGAATATATCAGACGAACCGAACAATCAGCACGGGCACTGTCTCCGCCAACATAGCACTACGAGAGGCCGAACACGGTTCAAGAAGTCGGTGTTTGTCAATACACGAACTTGAAGAGTCCACTCTAGTAATTTTGCTTAGAGCGTGACTCGAACTTTAGACCCCAACTTCATCGAACCGCACGAGAGTGAGTTTTGCATCATTAAATTGCGAAAAAAATCTTAAATGATTATATCTCACAATGATATGATGAGGAAGAACCAACCAAATTTATTTGATTAGTATTAATTATGACAACTTCTCGAGTGATTAATACAAGTTTGCTCATCTGTCACATTTTAATTAATATTTTCTCACGCAATGTGACATAATATGATCATCAAAGAATTTCTCTTGAATCGTATTTAATACTATTCCAATAAGTCTCCTATTTCTCCCGACACTTTCACTTCTTTTTTCGTGGTATTTGACAACAGGAATTGGACAAAACAGGAGAAAGAATGGCTTACATTTCTCCAACTCTTTTTTTGGGCATTGCATCGATTTTAATTTTTAATAATTGTAGACAATGCTAAAAAGGGCCCCCAAAAAGTTGCCCACCACATGCCACCAGTCTTGGCTATGCATGTGGGGGAGTGCACATACACATTGAGAAAAGCTTCCTTGTACCTTTCCATCTCGTCTTTTCATGAACCCGAATCCACAAAATTTAAGGGAAAAAGCAACTAATTTTGGCCATCAATATTTCAAATCATGTTTATATTTAACTTAAAATTTTTTTAGTTGATTCCAATCCTTGACGTTTCAAATATTGTTTAATTTTAGTCTTTTATTTTTGTTTTTAATATTAAAAAATGTGACCTTACTTATTTTAATAATTAAAAATATATTTTTAACTAAAAATTATTTTTACAATTATAAAAAAATGGAGAAACTCTCTACATAAGAAAAGATTGGTTAATGGGGATTCGACTGTAAACTGTTCCCGAAAATGTTATCAACCGTTTGTGATACTGTTAGTGACTTTACAAGAATCATAATAGTCGAATTTGATCCTTTTTTTAATGGAATCCCATTTGTTTTTTAATTTGTAATTAAAAATATTTTTTTAACATTAAAAAGCTTAATAACTTTTTTAATATTAAAAAAATATAAATGACTAAAATTAAATAATATTTAAAAGGTTGAAGACCGAAGTCAACCTAAAAAAGGGATTTAGGTCAAATATAAACATGATTTAAAAGATTGACGACCAAAACTAATATTTTCCCAAATTGTAACCGTTCAATAGCCGACTGTGCAATACTTAGACTGTTTAATAATTTAATTAAATAGTCCACAAGTTATAATATAACACGTTAATAAAAATAATCAAACGATTCATAATTATTTTCTGGACGTGGTGATCGATGACCGAGCCACCATGTGAATGATGGATTGTACGCGCGAACTATTGCCATTTTCAGACGCTCAAACTACGAGGATGGAAAGTACTTGAATTCACGCATGTGTCACTTTCAATGTACCAAATCTGAGTGGTCTACTTTTTTCCATGCCCTCTCCAGTCAAATCATATAACATGTGAAGAGCTCTTCGAGCAGCCCCTCCATGAAGATTATTTCTCGGACCGACAAATATCCTCGGTTCATCGGAATAGAATGTAACAAAAATGATTTTGATATATATATATATAGGTGTATTTTAATGAGAAAATATTAATAGCCCTTAAATTAGAAAGGATCCGCTTCACCTTTTTTTTTTCTTTCGCACTTAAACCTTCCTCTTCTTTCTCCACGTTCTTTTTTTTTTCTAATATATTTATTTTTAATTGTCACATTTTACTCTCGCTTTTTTATCGGTGAGTCGTACATGTAAGTTACGAATCGCAATTTCATTTAAACAATGCACTTTTATAACTATCTAATTTAAAAGTTAATTATGTATTGTTTTTACTTGAAAAATTAATGATGAATAATTACTCTCTTCAATCAAGGACAAATAGATATTTCTAATAATTTTTATTAACATAACACATAATGTGCATAACACGAGTAATCCTCTAGTTAATAATTTAATCAAACATCACTTTTTTGTCACTTTTAATTTTTGATATTTATCCCTTGTGTAGAACAATTAAATTTTCAATTACCCTTAGACTGGAAATCAAAGGGGATAAGATAGTAAATCTAATAAGTATAATTACTCATTCATTTTTTTTTCTAGTAAATTAATAATTTCGTTCTCGAGAGATGCACTTTACTTCACTTGCGTCCTTAAGAGATTTCTTGCCTCATCCAACTCTCTCGTATGTGCATTTTGTATTGAGTCCTCAAGTGAACTTTTTGCATTAATTATACTATTTTGTTGTATCAATTGAGTCCCTTCATGTCTTCAATTAGGTCCCTCCGCTAAAATGACCATTAGCAGTGTAATTATATTATAAATTAGGTCTCTGTCTCTATTTATCTTTTTTCCAATTTGATCCTCAAATTAATGACATTATTATACCATCAATTAGGTTTCTATCTTAATTTCTTTTTTATCAATTAGGTCTCCATCAATTTCTCTCTTTTTTTTTAACTTTAGATAATATTTTTTTAATAAAGTGACATATCCAAATGATATTTTTAAATAAAAATTTAAAAAATAAAATTCTTAAAATTTTTAACTTAGAAAAATTTTAAAAAAATTTTAAAACTTCAAAAAGATTATAAAAGATAGGAAAACTAAAAAAAAAATAAAAAATATTCAAAATATATAAAAATATGAAGAACTTCAAAAAATTTTAAATTTTGGAAATTTTTATATATTTTATAAAAATAAGGAAATATAGAAAACAAGAAAAATGTAAAAATAATAGGGAAAAAATAAAATTTTTTCAATAATTTAAACGAAAATTAGAATTTATATGTTCAAACTATATTAATTTTTTTGTAAATTAGAAAAAATTAAAAATAATAAAATTTTTTAAAATTTTAAAGGGTATAAAAACTTAAAAAAGTTAAAAAAACTTTCATAAAATAAAAAGAATTAAAAAATTTTCCAAAGTTATGAAATTTTGAAATTATTCATAAAATTATAAATATATTTGAAATTTATAAAAATTGTAAAAATGGATAAGATTCTAAAAACTTTTCAAGATATATATTGTAGACGGAATGGACAAATATTTTGCTGTCATATATCACATAAAAGAGATACTTATAGGGAAGATAAAAAGTTTTAAAACTTTTTTGAAAATTTTTTAAATTATTGCAGAGATGATGGACAATATTTTATATTTTATTATTTTTTAAAAAAATTAGAGTTTTTAGAATTTTTTATAAATTTTTAAAATTTTCTTAAATTGTATCTAATTCTAAAATTTTTCTTATTTTTAAATTTCTTTCTTGACTTTTTTGGAATTTTACGAAATTTTTTTCATATTTTTTCTAATTTATAAAATATGTTTTCAAATTTGTTAAATTTTTATCTTTTAAACAATCTCTAATTTCTTTCATATTTTGAAATATCTTAAAATTTTCTTATTTTTAGAAATTATTTGAAATTTCTTATAACTTTTTCCTTTTTTATTTTTAAATTTTAATATTTTTTTCTAAATTATTGTTATTTGAATGATTTTTTTTTTTACAAATTTTAGGACTTTTCTAAAATTTTTTAATATTTTTTAAAATTTCTTTCTATTTTATGAAATTCATAAAGTCTTTTTCTATTTATCAATTTTTATTTAAAAGAATAGTGTGATGGCAAAAAAAACACTCATACATGTGTTGGAAAAAATTATTTAGGGACCTAAATGATGCAAAATGTATTTATCATGGATGAAATTTGATGTTATTTCTGTTAAAATTTACAAAAAAAGCTAATGGACGATCCCTAGAAACCTAATTGATACCATTAAGGGCCTAAGTGATACTATAAAGGACTTAATTGATACCATCAATGACCAAATTGATACTATGAGGGACGTAATTGATACTATAAGGGACTTAATTAATATTATCAAGGACTCAACTGATATAAAATATATCTATGTGGGAGTTAAATGAGGTCAAAGATCTTAGAGACCCAAATAAAGTAAAGTACATCTCTTGAGAATGAAATTGTTAATTTACTCTTTTTTCTCTTTGATCACTTATTCTCTCTTCTCACCTTTCTTTTTTTCTCTCCTCACTTATTCTTTTTCTTTTCGACGGGCTCTACTTATATTTTTATGTATTAATTATATTTATTCACTTTCTTAATTTGTGATTAATTCCTTTTATTGATGCAATACATACTGTGTATAATGTAGGTTTCGCATCTATTTTTTCTTAAAATAGATGAAAAAACATTGTGTAACGAGACTGCTAACATAATTGTTCAGATTGTCTGCTATATTCGCGGGTTGAGTATGAAAATTCGAACATTATGTAACAGGACGATATGATTGTTATTATTATTGTTTTCCTTTTACTGATAAAACAATCCAAAAACAACTTTGACCGGGGACATGCTCGTGCCTAGTTTGAAGTACCATTTGCACAAATAAGAATCTCCCTCGTTACATGATTTCTTCTTCATATAGATAAATATAGGATCTATGGGACAATTACTTAGAAGTACATTTTGTGCAACATCCGTTGTCATTTTCTCGTATAGTGGATGATTGAACTCCTCGATGTCTATGGCTTCTCTACTCATCATATTAAAAGAGTACACGTTCTGGAAGTTGCTTTACTTCTTATTTAACCTTTTCTCTACTGTTTTTTGTTGCTGTTAAAAGAAAGAAAAACAAATTGATCTTGACGGATTTTAGAAATTTATCAATGGAGTGAAAATTAGAGAACCCAAACTGTCAAAGAAAGGGTGAAAAATGAATATGGTAAAATAAGATAATTAAAAAATAGATTAAATTGGCAAATTTTTAATAATAGCTCACAATATTTTCAAGTTTAAAGGGAGTAATGCGATCACCCATATATTTCCTAAATTCATACCTGATTAATATATTTTTTAGAAAAAAGATATAATAATTCCTTATTAATTATAGGTTTTCATGTTGTTCAACTATCCTCTCGATATAACGTTTGAATTTTTTCGGTATATATGACCTGATATTCAAAAACTTGATGGGCGTTAACTAATCCCGGTTCGATCGAGTCGACCCACTAAGATGGTGGCAAAATTCTTCCAACGTGAATTTTCTCCGAGACGAAGTGATATCTTATTATTTCAACCAACTCATTATGATTATAAGTTTTTAATTTTGGAATGCAAATAAGAAACCTATTGTCAACTTAGGGTGAATTGGTGGCGGTAGTAGTAGTAGTTCAACCATTAGTGGAGACACTCTCGAGGCTTGAGGGATTCTGTCAACAACTGTGCCTCAAACGTTGCTATTGGACACGACCATTCAGAATTATGATCTCATAGACATTCTCCATCTTAATGACTCAGCATACCATCACATGTCCAATTTGTTGCATTTGTGTTGTGAGTCGACTGTTAGCGAAATCGGCGACTGGGTTTATAATAACCTATCAGATATGGATCCGAGCATAAAATGTCAGTAGATAGACTGTTGGAGACGGGTCCGAATTTATGTAAGAGATTGTCTTGGTTAGATGCTGATATATTACATCATTGAAACATAGATTTAGCGTCTAAGAAGTTTCTTCACCTTTCTTAATCCTTCATTATCATATGTAGTTCCTATCTCACCAAACTAAATGGTCGATTCAAGTATAGGTTTCCCACCTACCAAAAATGTAAAATCACCTGCAAGAAAGTCATCGTACACGTAACGATTGTATCACATAGCATCCTGATATGCTAAAAAATGATAATCAATTCACAATATGTATCATGTGATATACAGATTAAGTTACATTTCATGTCATCGCCAAGAAATTTTTAGGTGATTCTATCTCACCACGTGACACGAAGGAACACCAATCAAATGTGACAAACGAACAAATTAATATTAATCACCCGAGTAGTTGTCATAATTATTACTAATCAATACAATTTATTTATTATTTCTCACCACTTAATTGTAGATATGACCATTTAAGAGCTTTTTTTTTTTTTTTCCTGTCATAGCCATTGACAAATGAAGGTTTGAAAGTCATAGGTATTTAAGAACCAATTAAGAACAGACAACCCCATCTGAATAAACAGATATAAATGTTGGAGGTTATAATTAAATGTGTAGCTGTTTTACTCGAACCTTTTGCATGTGAGGGCTTTAAGAATAAGTGATACAAGTCTTCTGGTTAAAGGTGACGCAGGCACATTGAATTCGGTAGGTATGCATCACATCCTAACATTTCCTCCCATAAGAAGAGAGAGGCAACATAAAAGAACCGAAGATCGTCATCTGCACAGGTTCTCTGTACCTCTTTATTTCATATTCTTAGAAGTGCGCTCGGGTGCTGGGTAGAATGGAAATCGGTTAAAACCTACCCGAAATGGTATAGGTTTTAGATCGATAGCAATAGGATTCAGGTAAGGTTTGGTTCCGGTTGGTTAACGAGAGAACCGTGTATATAAGAAAATTAATTGATTTCAATGTGCTATAACAACATCGCTTGTACTATCTATAATTCTTCTGTTATTTGTATTGTTGGATTCCTAATTCGAAAAATTTTTATTTGACATAACAACTATAGATATCATATAAATTTATTGTATTCAAAATATTGATAGAATTTATAAAAGAATAATAAATAATAATAAATCATGTTAAAAATTAATTAATATTTACCATTATACTAAAATTATAAAAAACTATCATAAAAATTCAATTGCTTAACTGCAAACCTACAAATCAGAATTATTAATATTCGTAAAATTATCGTAATAAGAATGTAAAAAAGACGTGTTTCAATAGAATACCCTAAACGTATTGTATCATACAAGTTTCAGACATGGTGGGATTCCTCATTTTACAAGTTAGGATCTGGATATCGTAAAAAAATTACAGATGGAATACCCTGATCTCGCCAACAGCCTTCTCTGTAAATGAAAGAAAAGCAACGAGTATGGCACTCAACATCGCCAGGACCCACCTCGTTTGTCAGAAATTTGTTCAAATAAGTTTTCGACACTAAAATCTTCAACAAAACGTCTATACGCTGTAAATCCATCGCCAAGTAAGAGTTTCCGATGTAAATTAACAATCGACGGAACTTTTCCGTGAAACCGGAGTCCTCGTCGAGACGGGTACACGAACATGGATTTACTGGAACAGCGCCCACCTTGTCCAGAAATAATTATCGCATCGAATAGTTTATAAAAGAGATCATGGCTTGTAAGAGCAATTGGATAATACCACCTATGATTTTAGACTTTTTGTGGATACAGATCAGATCTCTTACGTGCTCGGTGGCAAGTTTACATGATACCAGAGCGGTTTACTATTAAGCTCACACCACGTCAGGCCAAATGCCCCGCTTACATTGAGTTTATTGAGTTTACAAGAGAAAGCTCGACTCGTGCTCATGTGTCCTCTAGCCTGAATGTGGAAGAAAAATACCCCGCTCGAGTTCAGTTCTTGAAGATAGACGTTTAAGGGTACATGGTAAATGTAATTAAAGTTGACATGTGGAGACAAGTATTGATAAATAAACTCCACATCAAAAAGTCATGCAAAAATACTGGTTTACTCGAGTAATTGTAAATTTTCTCCAACTAGGCCTATAAAAGTTTTGGGTTCGTTCCTACCTAAAAGTCAAAATTGTTAAATGGTTATATCAATTCTCTTATAAACCAATTTTCTTATTCGATCAAGTCACTGTGAGATATGACTCCCAAAACCTGTCCTCACGTAATAACGTGTTCACACTTGACACATGCCCTTAAACACCGGCCTACAACAACAAACATTGAGTAAGGCATTTTTCTTTTCACCTGGCGCTTAAGGGCTTGTTTGGATTGAGGGGTGAGGAGGTTTATGGAGGGGAGGGTTATGGAGGGTTATGGAGGTGGAAGGTTATGGAGGTTTATGGAGGTGGAGGGTTATGGAGGTTTATGGAAGGTTATGGAGGTGGAAGGTTACTGATATTTTTAAAGGTAGACATCACGGAGAGTTTTTCAACCCTCCGTAACCCCCCAATTTAGGGGGTTGAAATGTTTGCTTGAAAAGGTTTATGGAGGGTTGAAAACAACCCTCCACCTCCATAACCCTCCATAACCATCCTATTTTAATTTCCCAAATAAGGGCTGAACTTACACCTCCATAAACCTCCTATTTTGCCAAACAAGGGTTAAGTGTAACCCTCCATAAACCCCCCCTCCATAACCCTCCTTCCACCTCCATCCAAACAAAGCCTAAAGGACTACCAGTTACACACTCGGTTTTGGCATGATATGAGTTCATGATTAACCTACTGTGACATCATGTAAAATTTCTCCACTTGAATTTATAAGAGTCTTGAGCGCGTTTCAATCTAAAAGTCTAAACTGTTAGATGATATTATTCAATTCTCTTATAAATTTAAGTTTTTTTTTCATCTCAATTAGTGTGAAATATAACTCTCAGCACCCTCAACTTGGATATCAACCCGACCTCTTAGGGTGGAAATTTTAGTGAGGTTGTGCATACGAACAAGATACCATGGACAGACGAGGAAGAGTGGCGGGTTGATGGTTGGTTGTGGGAAGGGGGGGCCCACAAATGTTTGTACCAAGTGGAATTGATGAGGGTGACCCTGATATATTTGCCATCACACATCTCAATCTCCAATCATCCATCCATCCATCCCACAAAAACAAAAACCAACCCCACAACACCCAATTAATAAAAAGAGAAATCTCTGTCATCCATTCCCTATCCCGATCCTCAGATTCCAAAATCCTGAATCAGATTAGCCCTATGCTACCATCCAAACACTTCCCTATCAGTCGGGGCTGGCCGTCAGCCCCCAACCCCTCTCTGTCATCGTTTATTCCCACTTTTTTTTTTTTTTTTTTATATATGCACGTTCATACAGAGTCCAATCACATTAAAATCATCCGAGTTTTACTAACACGGGTTAGCTCGGATGGTTCGACGCATCTTCCTTCTTATTGAAAGTTAACTCTCACATCGATGAAATTGAAGAAAAAACTTAGTTTGATAAGAGAATTAGGTACTAATACCTAATAGTTTAAATTTTTGGGTTATATATGGACTCAAATTCTTATGGGTCAGGTGAAAAATTTCACATGATATCAGAACAGGTCTATCCCAAACTTATACTATGACAAGTTTGAATGTGAAGCTCGTGATCCGTTAAACCAGAGACCGGAAGAAAAATGCCGGCTCATGGTTAGTTTATTGAGTACAGAGAAAAAGCTTAAATCGCATGTTAGCTTGAGGATGGAAGAGAAGCCCGTTTCATGGTAATATGTCCCTCCTTGCCTAAAACCGGAAGAGAAATACCTAGGTGAAGGTCAATTGTTGAGGGCATGTGTTTAAGCGTATATGTCAAGTGTGAACATGTCGCCATATGAGGACAGGTATTGAAAGTTAAATCCCACATTGATTAGGTTGAAGAAGAAATTTAGATTTATAAGATAATTGGATGGTACCAACTAATAACTTAAATTTTTGCATTGGATATGAGTCAATCCTCTTGTGGATTAGGTGGATATTTTACACTCCTAAATAAGGCCTCGAATTCGGGATTCATGGATTGAGATTGTGTACGACTGAGAGAGTTTTGTTCTTTAGGGGTTCAGTCCCATTGAATTTTGAAATATCAGAAAATATACGTTGAACTTATATATATGTATGTATGTGTTGAACTTATATATATATGTATGTATGTATATGAAAACAATTATATACCCTTTTGACTTGTGTTCGAGATCACATGCTCTCGAATTATTTTGTTTGTGTTAGGTCGTTCCGTCATCAACCATCATAGTTTAGTTGTCAAAAAGGGCTTAGATAATGCATGTTATAATTTCTCCAATCAAAACACTTCGGAGAATCCTAATTATTTTTCCTTCTTATAAAAACATAAAGGAGGGTAACTGTGATAACGATCCAACCATCCTGTTATACCATGTTAGCAGTAATAACAATCCAACTGTACCTGTTATACCACGTTCCGGCATATCGGATGAATTGAACACCAGAAACCTAAGTGTGTCCAAGAAGTCGACGTCCTCCAAGATCCAAGTCAATGAGCACAATTCCTAGTAGATATTTTGATACAAATACAAGAATGCATTCGAATTTGAGATCTTGAACTTGCCAAATTACGTGCAAGAATTAGTTTTGATTACCAGATCATCGAACTTTATGGCCAGAGAATCCTAATTATAATTTTAGTTATTGTGGCCTGTAAATTCTGTGTAACAAGGGTATTGCAGTGATTTTGCAAATGTTCATACTGATGAACTTACCAGAGATTCCCAGCATCTGTTCCTCATAGATTCTGGAGTGAATTGAGTTTATTACGTTAACTAAGAATGCGTTTGATAACATTTTTATCATGTCGGTAAAGAAAATATCATACTACTTTAAAAGGTACGCTTTATCATTAAATTAAAGAAAAAGATAATCGATAGTTTTCATCAAATGATCGAATCATAAAAGATGCGGTAAACTCGATTTACCGTTGAGGTATCCGGCAGCAGTCCAGGTAGATCCGATATGCCATCGCATGTTATCTTCCGTTTAGATTCATAACAATTATACATGAATATTCTCAAAGTTATTCACTTTATGGAGAACATGGAATATTCGTCCAATGGCCTTTTCCTTGCTTTTGTTACCGCACAAGTTGCTAGTTTCTAGGAAGTTTTTAAAGTCGAGTTTGCACCATTCAACTGTTCGATCAAATACCTCATAAATCAATGATTTAATTTAATAAAAAGAATTCAATGACTCATAATATTCTTTCCATTTACGTAACCATCTAGCAACTCGTCTGTAAAATTTCCAAAGCCTTGGAGTAAAGAAAGAAACATGAGTTGTAATTTCATCGACTTTTAGGGGCATTTTAACAAGTGCGAGTACTACGATAATTATAATTGGATACACTTTCAGCATTGTCCTAGAGGAAAAAAAAGTTAGATGTTGGGAACATTACTAAACTGGCATGTACAATGATTTACTGGTTGTCGTTGCAAGGTAATTACGGGTTTAAACGAGCTGAGTAAGTTCGAATCTACCGGGTTCAATGTTGGCTCGCGTTTAGCAATTTGTGAACTTGGGCTCACGGTCTACCTTGTGCAAATCTAATATTCCAAGTTCGGTTTCGACTCGTTGAAATAAGTGAAGGTTTGGCTAGACTCATATAACATTGCCAAAAGTTGGTTGTTAAATCTCGACTCGGCTCAAGCTCGCTAAGATTGAGCCGAATTTGAGTTTTTATCGAGACGAACCCAAACTGTGTCTTCTAATTTATACCTTAAATGTAACACCCAATAAATATCAAGTGAAAATATGTGTGAATACAAGTTAATTAAATGCAGATTAGAGAAAGGAAGTTTGGTACGATAGTATCATTCTTAATAGGAAGTAAGAATTTTGAATTCGATTTTCATAACTATGACTCCTCTTATATTTAAAGTCCTTGGATCCAGATAAATTCATGTGCAAAGCACATGTGTGAATAATTTCACACAAGGTTACATGCTCAAGGGGGAAATCAAGCCTCCAACCTTGTGGAGTTCCACACGATTTAGACCGAAATTCTACCCACTTGAGCAAACTCTTGGAATTAATATCCAAAATTATTAAAAAAAGGAAAAAGGAGAAAATAATTTTTAGAAAAAAGCAGGACATGATACCTTTAAAAGTTGACGCATTTTTAGCGAATATTTTGATATATATATATACACACACATATATAAGTAAAGAGGATTAGAATTTAAAATTTTGCACTCACCAAAACCAAATAAAAGTTAGTTTGGAACCACCAACATAAATTAGTGGAAATGACAAGTTCTCGGGTTCAAATCTTGCAAATTGAGAAAATTCATATAAGAATAACTCCACACTAATTGAATCTGCTTGGTTCGAATCTGAATTAGTATGAACTCATTGAATTTTTGTATATCATAATATATATATAGTTAATTTGGAACCACTGGACCAGAGGGATTCTTAAACTACAACTGTCATTTCCAATACCTTCTGCTGTGTGTGCTTGTAATGTGTGCCCTGAGGCACACTTCAATTCTCCTCTCTCCCTCTATCAGCATTTGACTAAGCCACTGGACACTGCAAACGGATTTCCTATCCTAGGCAGCTCGAATTACTGTTTCTCGATAATTCTAGTGAGTTCACCGAGCCTCAACTTTGTATTATTTAATTTTATTTAGTAAAATCGGGTATTCGTCCAAAATAAGATAATTAAATGAAAATAGATAAAATTGAAGAAATTTATATAATATTTTACAATTTTTACAAATTTAAGAGGTAAATTATCCATGTCCCTAAATTCAAGAAAGCATCTTATGAAATAGTATCACCACGTGACGGTTTTAATATGATGACATAAATCGATAAAATTAATTATTTTTTAGATTATTTTTTAGGTCTTATAAAGAATCCTAAAAATAGTTCAATCATATTAGTTGGTGTCACTACACTGGTACTGTTACTGGGTAATACCGTGACACGAGATACCTTCTCCCCAAATTCATCCCTTTTAACATACAATAATAATTCAACAATTATAAGACATTACAATTTTGACAAAAATTATAGAGAGATCTCGCAAGATTGAAACAGACGACAATCATAAATTCTAACTACCTTCTCATTTACTTTTTGTTAAACTGTTTATTGTATACATAGAGGAGTACGATGACTTTAAAAAATATTAAAAAGAGGTGAATAAAGTGACGCGGAGAGATAATAATCGAATTCAAAATTTCTTATCGATAATCTCTTTTTTTTTTTATCTGCACAATTGCTATCCATAAATCATATGAGCCTCTAACCAATCGAATCCGAATCCGATTGGTCCACTGATTGATAAAGTTTCTCTAGCATAAATTTTCTTTGATCACAAAAATTCGAATCCAAAATCTTTCCTTAAGGGACCGAGCGCTGAATCGTTTGAACCAACTCTTATAGACGAATTTCAGTGTCTTTCATCAAGAAGATGAGAAATGACAAATTTTAATAATTAAATGACGGTTTAAAAGCCTTCAAGATATTAGATATGTATTACTAAAATAGCTTTTTGTCCAATAAATAGTAATAACATCACACCATCATGACAATTTTATATGAATTATTTGTTCAATTTCTTTTTCTTTTTTTTCCCTAAATAATCATTTGTTCAAAATCAGCAATCAGGGCATAAATTAGTCCATATCTTTATATTATATGTGGAGCAAGTCTCTTCTTTGATTTCCTTTTCTCTTTCTTAAACTATCCATAAATACATAAACTTCAAATTCCGGTAACTATTAGATTAAGAAAAATTAAGGTTGTAAATAGTAAATTTATTGTTACATAATTTTTCTCTATTCTCACTTTTTAATAACGATGAGTTTGTTCTCGCTTTCTCTCTCTCCAATGTTCTTTTCAAGTTATTTTCTTCGTACTTTCTCTCTATACTTTCCATTATTACTCATTTTTTCCTAAATCTATTACATATTTTTCATACTTAATTTATTAAAAATTACATACTCCAAAATTAATTGTATTTAATATTCCTTTTAATTGTTTAACAAATATTTTTTTATTAATTTTATTAAATAATAAAATTCATGCGTAGTGCGGATCAAACTCTACTCTGTGTGTGTGTATATATGAAAAATGATAGCATCAGTTAGCTGAGAAGGTTTATTATTCATTTTCCTTATATAAGATCTCGAGAACAAATTTATATAAAAAATAAAAATTCACAGTTAAGAGAAATCTACTCCTTACTGAATTAAACCAACTCGAATTTGGACTAGAATAGTGGAGTTTTTGGATGTCATGGTATTTGCACGTACACATTGAGAATTCTTTTTCCCTTAAAATTTAAGGCAAACGCTATTTTAGATATTTACTTTTATAACCCTATCTCATTCCTAAATCACTTTCTAGGTCCCGTCTCGGTTTATCTTCTCATTCTCTTTCATTTCTTTATTCCCAATTGGGTCCCTTTCCTCTGCAACTCTGTGAAGCTTCTTCCTCTCCCTCTCTCTGCTTCTCTCTCTCCCGCGCCTCAATGGAGAGCCCAACGAGAATACCTCAAACTCTCTCCCCCTGTAGCAGCGGGAGGAGCCGCCTGAGCACCGATTCCAACTCTCCGGAGTTCGAGTTCTGGAGGCTCCAGGACTCCTCCCCCCGGCCCGATCTCCTCTCCGCCGACGAGCTCTTCTCCGGCGGTATCCTCCTTCCCCTCAGCCTCCTCTCCCTTCCCCAACCAGACCCGGACACACCCTCTCAACCCGAACTGGAACCACCATCCGCGGAGCTCGGCGGCCTGTCACCAGAAGAGGAGAAGCGCTCCGAGGAGGCCCGGGTCGTGGCAGAGCCGGGGCCTCACACCGTCTCGAAGCGGTGGAGGGATATATTCAAGAAGGCGGAGAAGAAGCCGGAGGAAGGTAAAGAGAGATCGGAGAAGAAGAAGGAGAAGAGGGGGCAGGGCGGATCTGGTTCCGCAGAGTTGAACATCAACATCTGGCCGTTCTCCAGGAGCAGATCCGCCGGGAACAGCGGGTCCCGGCCGAGGGCGGCCACGGGCGTGGCCCGTAAGGTGAGCAGCGCGCCGTGCTCGAGGAGCAACTCAGCCGGGGAGAACAAGTCCAGGAAGTGGCCCAGCAGCCCAAGCCGCGCCGGAGTGCATCTGGGTCGGAGCAGCCCCGTTTGGCAGGTAACTTTTTCACCTTAACAACAAACTTTTGGGACATTCCGTTTAAATTTTTGGTCTGAAAACCCTCGAAGATTCCTGCAATGTCTGATTTTCGAAATCTAATTCTTGTAGACATGGCTGAGCGAAATTGTCTTGGATTGCGATTTCCTAGTTGTCCAGCTCTCTGTTCATTTTCTCTGTGCCCCGTTTACCTATAAATTCAATGATTTAGCTAATTCAAATTTAAATAGAGAGGTCAAATGAGGTAAAATCTCTTCCTATCTAAGAGTTTTTCGTTTATTAAATTCTTTTTTATTTATAAAATTTGATATTTTTATTTTCCTTGCTTCAGAAAAGAGGATTTTTTTTAAGAACTAGGTACAGTTAAGATTCTTTTGATTTTTAGACTCATTTCGTATTATTTTATTTATTAGATATTTAAATTAATTCTTATTTTTTCGACATCTTATTTTTGTTTTCTCCTGTATATCTTATAGAGGCGTGAGCTTCATTTGTGGTTGGGAGTTCATTTTTCATGGAAAATTTTGCTTGCTGTTTTATCCATAAATGCAAAAAAATATAAAAGAAAAAGGAATCCATGAGATAATTCTCCAAAACTGAGGGAAAAAGTGGTTTGAGAAATTATCAAGTGATCCTACGTCCTCCGTGACGTGAGAAAATACTAATCAAATTATGACAAATATATAAAATTATATTAACCATCCGAACAGTTATTATAATTATCACTAATCAGACTAATCCAATTAGTTCTTACTCATTACATTACGGTGAGTTAAGACTGTTTAAACGTTTTTTTCATTTTGTAATCACATCTTCCTCACTTCATTCCAAATTCTGATCTGCATGGTGCGGTATTAATTTAATTATTAAAAAAATAAGAGTCTAATCGTGCGCCGTGGGATCAGTATGTTTTTCTGGGGCAGATCTCAGGCTAATATGCTCAACTGTCACATCACCTTCTTTTCCTTCAGATGTTCTTTTGTCCAATAGTAATTTCATGTTTAATCGGGATCTCTTTTTTTTTTATGCTGCCGGCCTGGAAAATTAAAATATTTAAGTCAATTAAAAAGCACTGCAGATGAATTTTTATGGAAATTTTTATAAAATCTTAATTGTATGGTACCATCAATATAAAAAAATTATAATTATAATTTAAAAAATTGTAATATAAGCTCCGTTCAATTATCGGTGAGAACTTCTTGAACTGAAATTATAACTTAGATAGAGTGAAGATTTTGTGAAGGCGGTCGAAATTTTATACCATATCTCTGTGAGAGGTAAAGAGGAATACAGACTGCACTGAACCTCGAAGCTGATTGAAATTTCACCTTCTGTGATCTAAATCGGACCGGGTATTCCGTGACAATCCTTGCAGGTGAGGCGGACGAGCTTTGTCGGGCCCAAGAGCTCTGACCTGGCTCCTCGGAGCACTGAAAAGGGCACTGGCACTGAGGACGCTGGCGACGGACCTCGCAGGAGCAGGGCAGCGGTTGGAGGCAGTGGCAGGAGGGGAGGCCGTGCCAGTGCAGTCGCAGCAAAGGCCCGGGTTTTGAATCTGAATGTCCCGATGTGTATCGGGTACCGGCAGCATTTGAGCTGCAAGGGAGGGGACAGCAGTGCCATTGCCGTAGGAACCGACGCTGCTGGAGGAGGAGGAGGAGGAGGAGGTGGTGCCGGCAGCGGCGGGGAGGGCGGTGTGGTCGGAGGTGGTGGGAGTAGTAATCTATTTAACTTGAGGAATTTGTTTACTAGAAAAGTGTACTGAGGTGATGAATAGTGTCTCATCTGTGTAGATCAGAATGGAACCTCTCGCAGGCTCTCAGCCTCGGAGTTAGTGTTTGGCTTATAAAGGGGCAGCCCACCCTGAAACGCAGATCTTCTTTTGGTGTTCTTTGGCATGCCCTTTTTTGGGCGTGTCTCTATCAAGCTAATGATGCTGTAAATCAACTATAAAAGTCAACCTTTTATTAGACTTCCTTTTTTTTATTCTATGCACAACTTGGAAGCCGTGGGACTGCTAAACGTGCCAGGGCCCAGGGGCCCGAGCGTCTACACTTCTCCTTTCCACCCGGAAGAGATAAAAAGCCCACTGACCCACTGCCTGGAGGGAACTTGCCGGTGAGAGGATCATCGAGAAAGTGTCTGGTGCAGCAGCTCTACCAACCAATTCCCAATGGTTGATCGGAAAGGAATGAAGCGAAGTGTCATTGTCGTCCGAGATTGAAATCCTCTCGGAACCAATCTATGCTCCCGAATTTATCCTATCATATGTGCTTGTAAGCGTTTATCGAGTAGTCGCACTAATACAGTGTCTGACAAAAATGCTACGTCAGTTTTGTCACGTAGTGGACCTGCTATAGTAGACCAGTAGAGACCCTGGTCAGGATTATCATGACTACTGCCTGCCCTTTTCTTTTGGTTCTAATTGTTGTTTGGATAGAGGGAGCAGAAGGAAAAGAAGAGGAATGACTCTTGATGTGCGCAGAATCAAAGGTCGTCTGGTGTAATTCAAAGTTCAAATCGATTAAATAACTCCAGGTCAGTTCCTTCATCGACAACTCGCTAGTGGACCATGCGACAGACTAAATACATGCATGATTTTTGGTAGTTTACTCCCTGCCTAGTAGAGATTGACAACAGACCTATGGCAGCTGCGTTAGCTCTCTGCGTTCGCCTGGGTTGCCTCCATGAAAAACAATGAGACATCTACAAGAAGCGGGTGCGAGATTGCAGGACAGATGCTCTTCATTTGTAATGGCTTTTGAACTCCCTTTTTTACTTGCTGCATCAGTGATCAATCTATACAAAACATCAGTAATCAACAAAAATAAAATGGAGAAATTCTCAATGGTCCTACCTCACTATATGCGGTGTTAGGAAATCCTAATTATATTGCGACAAACGACAATTTAATATTAATCACCCGGACAGTTACCTTCATTATTACTCATTAGTGTAATTTAATTAATTTTTTCTCACCACGTCAATGTGGAATATGACTATCTAAATTTTTTCTCCCCCAAATAAATAGGGCATAGAGTATACCCTGTCATATCCCTCTTCCTGGCATTACTTCTTGCGTTTTTCTTCCCATTTAAACAAGTTCCACAGATTATAACAGTGATACAAATACAACTTATAATATAGCTAACCCATCGCTAAACCCCATCTCCTCCATCAACTTCTGCAAGACAACCACTCAACTCAGTCCTATACCTTTTTCATATCTATTTTCAACACAAAATTTTCCAGTAAGTTTGGTAGAACAAGCCACTGTAACCATCAAGACCCAGCGATCTATGGGCACCGAGCTGAACAGAAGAACTGCCTCAGTAACCTCGTATGGCTCAATTTTCCCATCCCACATCTCTCTCGTTTCAGCAGTTAATGATAAGGCATAATCTCAAGTACAGAGCACAGTTTCTTACATTCTCAGAATCAAAAAATTGTTTATAATATTCAGCGAAAGCCTTCGGTATGTCATTCTCTTGTTAAGTCGATTCCCCCATCACTCTTAATTCTCATGATCTTGGTTGAAGGCTCTTCTTTGTAACACTATTTGATGGAAAAAGAATCATGTCATTATAACCAGTTGATATCCAATTAAGCCTTTGGTGCCAAAAGATCTCCTCTTTCTATCATTCATTCATCTCCTCAAGCCTGTTATCCTAATCACGTCCTTGAATTAGTTTCTGTAATCATCAGTTGATTATCTGGAGAACATTGTCTGCTCTATTAACTATTCACCGCACTGATTAAATTTAGACTGCTTGTACTCAAGATCTCTTGCCCTACTTCCTCTCCATGCTCTTCACTTGACAAAATGAAATTGCCACTGATTTTTCCAAGGTAGAAGATTTCATTAATCCTCCTCTATCACCTTAATTAACCTGAATTTTGTTAAGTTTAAACAAATGGCATCATTGATTCATAAGGAAATTCATTCATAAGCAGCATGTACCTTGCCTGAATGAGTTCAATTCATAAGAACAGATTGCATTGCAGTGAACTCAGCAGCAGCAAAGCTCCTTGCCTGCTTTTTTTTTTTTTTGAGGTAATCAAATTGATGTCCAGAAGCCCACTCTGATTGATCAAAAACCCAAAAAATTTTCAAATTTTTACCTTCTGGACGGCGGCGAGGTGTCCTCCCTATCCCGTCGTTTCCTCTTCCTGCTCCGGTCGCACTTTCCCGCAGCAACAGCTGCGATCTGCAGCTGAGTCTGCGCCACCATACGAGTCAGCTCCAATTCCAGCTCAGCGCGTACCCGATCAGCCACCAGCTTCGACCCCTCCCTCGCTTTGGCCGTTTCCATCTCCGCCCGCTCTATTCTCAACATGGACTCGGCGAACAGGCGCAGACTCACAGCCAAATTGGCGGCCGGACCGTCTGAACACTCCGACTCCGAGTCGGAAGCAGTGCCAGGGGAGACGCTGGAGTCCTCATCGGGAGGGTTATCTCCGGGAAAGAATCCGGCATCGTTTGCGTACTTTAGACGGTTCTCGTCACCGGCTGCTCCGGCTCTGTTATCTCTGGCTGGACCAGAGGGATCCGCCATTGATTTTGCTTATTTATTCTTCTGGGAATGGGAATGGACACCGCTCTACTTTTCTTCTTTAATGGACGAGTCAGTGATGGGGAAGCATTTCAACTTCAGTCGTCAATGTGCTGCCAGATAGGAACGCACGATCGAATAAAAGGGCAAAAAACCAAAGTAAAATTTCCACCGAAAAAAGGTAAATTGTTTAAGCTAGAAGCACGATATTGAAAATTCTATTATTTAATTATTGGATGGTTAAGTAGGAGAAAATCTCTCGTGCAATAGTTATATTACATAAACAGTATTGACGTTATATATATTAATTTACCATTTAAATATTTATCTAATTAAGATTTATTATTTTTAAAATTTTTTTTGTATTTCTTTAAAAATTTTTAAAATTAGATTATTATAACCATTAAGGAGTTGACAATATGTGAAATTTCAATTGAATAAATATATCACTTCTACATTATTGTACTGAAGACCTTGTTGTTAAGTAGGTGAAATGAATAAGATATTAACCTTTTAATTATATTACTAATTATGAGTTATTTAATTAAAATATTGAACAATCCAACAATTAGACCGTAAAAGTATCATAGATGATATATTTCGTGCTTGATTGTAGGAAAATTTTATTGTACTAGTAAGAACACCCATTTAATGGTGAGTTGGAGTACAATTATCAATTTACAAAGGATGAACATAAACTATTATTGAATATCATATTTTAAATGGTGAGATTACATCATTTCATCTTTAAATTTCTTTAGAAACTCTAAGTGATGGAAAATTTATTGAAACTTTTGAATTAATTATAATGATTAAATTATTCTTAATTTTTGATAAATCCAAATAAGAAAATAATTTAAATATTTAATCTCAAAAACTTCTCCTGTCAATTGTATCCAAAATTAGTTAAACTTCTTTTCTCATTTTTCCCTCAATTTTCCTTTATTCCCTTCACATCCCTTCTCTAGGGGTACGAAAGAATGGAATTAATGAGTAATTAATGATGAAAAGAATATGCGGTGAAAGCAATTGATGGAAAATCAAATTAAACCATATCTTTTATTTGATAATAAGGAATAAATATAATAAATTAATTAGAAATATAAACATGTGATTCAAATAAACAAAATTTCATTTTACATTAAATCAATCTATTTTAAAAATTGGCTCATATTTAAATTAATTTTTGTATAATTTTATTCTCTTTAACATTGGTATCAACAAATAAATGAAAATCTCATACTTTATGTAATATTTTATTAAAAAAATTTGTACCATTTTTGTATAACATTCTTTCAAGATAATAAAACAATTAGCTTTATATACTCGAAAAATATATTAAAAATTTTAAAACTTTATAAATATTTATAAGCTATTAGATAAATTTATGTAAAATTGATAAGGGTAATTTTGTTAATAAACATATTATTCATATTAGAAATGATTACAGAGCATGATGGTGCTCCATAAATATTCCTTATAGATAAGGAATACAACATTAATGCAAATTTATATTAAGATCAAGTTTGTAACTACCCTATGGAATGGAAATTACATTTGGAATCGAAATTTGTATCTCACATTCCCAAATGTGCCATAAAAAGTTCTATTTAAATGTAGACCTAAACTACAATAAGTACATTCACATTTTATTTTCAAACTATAAAATTTGAATAAGTTTATTGTTTACTGATGATTCAAAAATAGTAATCTTTTTTTTTTATGACCTGGGTGTCTGACCCGACTAATCTTTGGAGACCTACTAGCTTCTTACCGGACCGAGATCCGAGGTAGGATTTGCCCCGCCGGCTAGGGGCGGGGTGGGTAACCCCATGACGCTAGTTGGACGCCACCCAGAGCACTCACGGAGTGGAGGATCGAACCTCCGACCGAGGCATTTTCATCCCAGGCAGATGGCTCAATCTTGCATTTATGGGGAAGCGTATTTGTTCTTTTTTTCTTAATTTTTTTTCATTAAAAAGTAGAGAAAGAGAAATGAGGGTAATGGATAGTCTCACTGTTAACTATCGAGCTCAGGAATCTCCTACTCTTATGTCGGAAACATTGACATCTTAACAACCCATTTGTCATACATATCATGAATTTTTTTAAAATTATATATCTAGCCATTTTGTTTTTGATAAATATATATCTAGCTACTTAGTCATACTTATAAGGATTATTTTTTAAATAAGAAAATTATAAAATCATCCAAAATTTATGTAGATTTAAGGACTACTTTTTAATTAAGAAAATTATAAAATCATCCAAAAATTATGTAGATTTTATGTATTCTATACAATCTTGAGGTTTATTCTTTGTTTGAGATGTCATGTGGTGAAAAAATTAGTTTATGCATCATGTATAAACTTTGTTGTTCATCAACCATTAATTGCTGACATGACGATTCATATGGCGATTTTTAACAAGTGCTATTCTTATACATTAATATCGATATTTGAATTAATAAGGTTCCTTTGTATAAAAGATATTGTGACAAAGTCACGAGATTGGTACATTATCATATATTATGTATCGATATTCTCTACTTCAATATTTATATGTCACTGACATACTAGCAACATTTATAAAAATTAAGGTCAACATTTATTTATTTTTACAAGTTTTTGCATATTGATATTTGTAGTATTATATGAAAATTACAATTGTCTTGGTTTTTTTTTTCACTTTCTTAAATTACTCATTAATTAATATATAAAGTTTGGTAATTAACAGCCATTAGGTTAAGAAAAATGGGGATATGGTGGTGAATTAGGTATTATATCTATCTAATTATTGTCTAATATAGTTTCTCTCTTATCTCTCTTATTTAATATACACTTCTTCTCATTAGCTCTATTGTTTTCATTTGATAAAATTATTCAACTTTTTATGATAATAATGTAGATGAGTCTCATTGGTTATTCAGTAGAGTGGAGGAGATAGAAAACAAAGAAAAACTATCTTAGTTTGTGATATAGAACACCCAAATGCACCGATTATCACTCAAATTTGTGCTTGATGGTCTCCTATTATGGATTTCCAATGATCGATCCGTGAGTGTATTTTCGCCATTTTAACTTTTGTTATTGTTTATGATGTTTTTCAGTTTTGTCTGATGATCGATGGTTATTTGTACAGTTGTTGCTGATATCGTATTCAATTTTAGGTGAGGAAAATGTGTCATCTTAAAGGGGAAATATTAGAGATAAACTAATATAATATATCTAATGAACTTATTTTGAGGGGAAATAGTAGAGATATTATATTAGTTTATTAGAAAATACAATATTTAAAAATAAGATTGTATCGATAAGATATACTAGTTGATATTTTTGGAATTTTTAAATACATATTTGATATTTTTGATTCATATAAGGTTCGATTCTAACCGCCTATAAAAAGTTACTTATCTATGTAATTTATTGAGTTGTTCAATTCAATAAAGTCGGTAGTTATGGCTTGTAACTTACCATGCCTCTCTATATCTCTACCTCTACGCCATTCTCTTCATAAGTTAAATTTTTTTGTGATGCCAGAGTAAGTTTTTATGTGAGCTCATACCTGTCAGATCCGAGTATGAAACTCATGATCATTGAAAAGCTCAAGATTAGAATAAATGACCTATCTCCCCTCGCATGAGTACCAAAAAAATGTGACTGACTCGAGATTAGTCATTGAAGGAGGGTGTTTAAAGTCACAGTGGATGCTGAGGAATGAACCCACATCAAATAAGTTATAAAAGGAATCCTAATTTATAATAAGTCCACTTTGTGGTCAGTTAACTGTTAGGGGCATTTGATTTGAGTACTATTAGATTGTGGAATAATGTTAAAGTATATGAAAAATTACTATTTTACAAATAAGGTTGATTGTAACATGAAATTATTATATTTTGTTTGTATTTTAAATTAGTGAAAAAGTGATATAAAATATAATATTATAATATTTAATATAATAAAACATAATATAGTTTCAGAATAACGAACGCAAGGTTATGTGCGGTTGGAGAGTAAAGGGTGAAGGAGGGTTCTTGGCATTGACCCCACAGGAAAAGTAGAAATGCTAGTGCTACCCTTTCCCTATGCAATCACTTTGTGAAGAGGGCCAGTGAGTTCAGCATGTCCTCTATGTTGTATTCAAATATAATAAAATAGGATGTAAAATTTTCATTTTCCAGCCAACCAAATAAGGGCTCAAGGAATGAGTCCCACGAAATTGTATTTTATTAAAGAAGAGAGTTAAATGAATATTTTAACTTAATTTAACTGTTTTAACATTAGCATTTTTAACAGGAAATGTCTAATATGGTAGACGATGAATAAAAGATAAAGTTCTTTGTCCAATTTATATAAAAATAGTTTGTGATAAAAATAAAATTTACTTATAATTTGTGATTATTTGGATTTTATACCTGACTTAAAATTGAAGAAAAAAAAATCATATTTAAAGTTAGCGGCATTCTCGTATGCTATGGGACCCTCAAACTTTGCATGAGATTTTTCTATTATATCCTTTTGTTGTTTAATGAAAACAAATGTGAATATATAGATGATTTAATAAAGTTACAGTTATAAATTTTTTATGTATAAAAAATAGGGACTTAGGCGTGAAGACAAAGAAGGAACAGTTCATAATGATAGTTGAAACTATGATCATTTGGTTACAGGTCGAGAATAGTATTATTGTACTAAACTCTCTTCATTATTTTTATTTAAAATAATTTATAATTAATGCCTCAAATGTGTGATTTTTTGATAAATTAAATGTGAAATTAAGTAATAGATTTAAGACAAATAGATTGATTTTATATATAATAAAGTTGATAAAAGATAGTGGGAGGAAATGATTGTGAAACAAGAAAGGGAAAATGATAAAAGAAGTCGGTAGTTAAATTTATTGTCACATTCATATTTTTACCGAACTAATAAATATCAAAAATTAAATTTTATACCTGGATATTTCAAAAATTAAAAAGATACCAACTCCCTATATTTCATAGGATACACATCAATGTCCCAAAAAATAATTATAGAGCTTATCATCAAAAGAACCTCTCCCCCGTCCTTTACCCTCATTCGACTGATTTCCATCGCACCGACAAGCCAGGAATAATGGCATCCCGAGATAAGAAGCCGGCGAAGCCCAGCGGCAGCCGATCCGGCGGCATCAGAACCCTCTCCGATCTGAACCGCCGTTCCGGTCCCGACTCAGACAGCGACTCCGACGGCCCTCAGGAGTACTACACCGGCGGGGAGAAGAGGTTCCTTCTCTCTCTTCCCCACCCCACCTAATTTATTTTCTCCAATTCCCTTGTCGGCTTCAGTTCCTGGTCTATCCCTATTTTAGTGAGACGATAAAACGAATTGGCGATTGTTTGCTTATACAATTAGTGATGGCCCTCGTTCTTATTGCTTTGTAACTGTTGCAAATGCTTATCTGTGTTTTTCTTTGAATTGAGATAGGGTTCTTCGAGGTTTATATGTGGATTCGCATCCGATCCTTCAATTTGGTTAAAAAGGTTGGAGCTCTAGAGTAGGAAGGCTTAGAGATGTATGAAGAATCGTTTCCATCCGTTAAATAATCGCTGATGACACGATCAACTGCTAGGGGCGTAATTTCAGGTGCCGTGGTTCACTAGAAATTTGGAAAATTTAAGCGATTCAGCCTTGCAGTATCATTAAAACAATTCCCCATTGATGGAGAAATCCCTGTTTTTAACTTAGTACCAATCAGAGTGTGAGGACAGACAATATACTCTCAATTTGAATGGTGAAGGTGATGCTCTGAAAGAGATTAACTTATGAAAGGAAATGACTAATCTCACGATTTCCTGTTTTATCTGAGACCTCTCAAATTTTGGGAACTACCTGTTAGAGCTATTACATCTCATGTTGTTAGAGATATGCTATGGCATCTTTAATGTTTTCATATGAGTTGTTACCAAAAAGTGAGGCATTAGATGATGATTAAATATAGTCTGGAGAATGACAATGTTTTGTAGCATATGTCTTGCACCACCTTAATCAAGATTTTATTTGTTACTGGAAGTGTTCATGCATGGTAGGCATAGCTGGTAGCACATACGTTTGTAACAGTCAACAAAATGTAGTCAAGCTCATTGGTTGCACTTTTAAGTTTCGGTTAGTGGTACGATACATGCATATCATTCGAGGGAATGTTCTAATTTGGTATCCACTACATAGGAAAACAGTTGGCATTTAACCTGCTGTGCAGTATCTGACAACAAATAAGTGTCTCGAGTGGTCCTGTCAAGTATGTCCTATATTATATTATGTGGGGCTAAGATTGATAGTTTGTATTACATGTAACAATGGTATTCCTAGTAGATGCATATTCAATTATGTGGCCCAAGATATTGAAAACAGAGACAATTTTGCTAATGATTGTAGTATTGAACCTGCAGCGGGATGCTTGTCCAAGACCCTACAAAGAACAATGATGTGGATGCTATCTTCAACCAAGCTAGGCAAATGGGTGCTGTAGAAGGGCCTGCAGATAATCATCTTCCATCTTCAAGCTCAAGAAGCTTCACTGGAACTGGACGGCTTCTTTCTGGAGAAACAGTTCCATCTGCTCCTCAGCAGCCTGAGACTGTCGTTCACAACATTGTCTTTTGGAGCAATGGTTTCACTGTGAATGACGGACCTCTGAGGAGATTGGATGATCCTGATAATGCATCTTTCCTAGAGGTAGCTCCCTTTTTTTAGATTGTTTTTCACTTGCAAACCAGAACAAGGATTATACCGTGTCTAGAAGGCAGTATGATTACAACCACTACCCAAGTGACAAATCAGATATTGAGTAAATATTTCTTCAATTCCACGAGTGGCAACAGAACATGATCACAGTAACTTTATTTCATGTCTGAGATATTTTTGGCCTCCTTAGATAAATTTTTGGCCAAGAATTATATGCTGTTAGTGATAGTAGTTTCATTAAAGAGTTCTATACTCTTGATAAATCAAACCCAAGCAACATTTGTCGATGAACATGTATGAAGCGCATTTATACACTTTTGGGATTATTATGTAAATTCTTGTGTATTCCTATTCTCTAAAATGAACTGCTGGCTTATTAATTGTAACTATTTGTTTCAGGAAAGTATTGATTTCAACTTTGTAATCATGAAAACCCATTCTATCTTTGCATGCAGAGTATCAGAAAATCTGAATGCCCACGAGAGCTTGAGCCTGCTGACAGGAGGTCTTCAGTCCATGTTAATCTGATCAGGAGGGATGAAAAATGTCCTGTGAGTGTTCTTACTAGATCACTTATATTTGTTCACACCTTCATAGGTAGTTCAAAAAGATAATCTCATCTCACAAATATGGCATTTACCCTTGATTGCTTTCTAATCTCATCTCGCGCATATGACATTTACCCTTGATTGCTTTCTAACTTAAATATCCAAATGCATGCAATTCATTTATTGACAACCATACCTGTTGAGGACTGTTTTTGTGCTTTATAGTAAATGCAATATCCAATATATTTTAGTATAGATATTAAGCATATATGTTATGGTAAATTACAACAGAGTACTAGCCGATCAATGTCAGGACAATGTGAATGTTACTAGTTTTTGGATGTTATTTTGGTTTTTGGAGGTGAGTATTTATAAATAGCAGGTTATACTTATCAATCTATTTTGCCTCTGGTGCTTGTGGTTTTTGTGCGTCAGATCAGCCAGTCAGGCCGTAGGTTCTTGCATTGGACCCAGTCTTGCTTGGAAGGCTATAATGAAATTTTTAGATCTGTTGGACTATCATCATTTAAGTCATTAAGTCTTGCTTGAACCCCGTAGCATAGTTTTAATATCTGATCTTTTTTTCCTTGGAAATTTATATTTCCATCTTAGTTTTTTACATAGCACTGCAAACACCAGAAATGTATATGTTTGATGGTTGCTCTTTGTACTCTGCTTGGTTATATTCTCACAGTAGAGGTTCTTAAACATTTAGCAGATCCCTTCCCATGATTATGCCCCTGATTTTCATTAATATGCACACTTCACAATCTTAATGTCCATGCATTTAGGAGCCCGAGAAGCACCATGTCCCATTTCAGGGCGTAGGAAGAACCTTAGGAGGCAGCAGCTCAGCAACTCCCGAGCTTTCCGGTGCCTCCGCAGCATTCACCAGTGCCCCAGCCCCATCAGAGAGCATCATAGTAGATGATTCACAACCTGTGACCTCAATCCAGCTCCGATTAGCAGATGGGACTCGCCTGATAGCTCGGTTCAACCATCACCACACAATCAGAGACGTCAGGGCCTTCATCGATGCCTCTAGGCCTGGAGGATCCCGTACCTACCAGCTCCAGATGATGGGGTTCCCTCCAAAGGTCCTAACCGATCTTGATCAGACGATTGAGCAGGCAGGACTCGCCAATGCAGTCGTGATTCAGAAGTTCTAGAAGCTTTATTTCTATCGGGTCAATGTACTCTCTACACTGAAGAACCTGCCTTTAGATTGTCTTCATCTTGCCCCTTGCTATCTCAACGAATGATTTCAGTTTTTAAGTTTCCCTATTTTATCAAAACTATCCTCTGGAATTTCATGGACGGGGGAGGTCTTCCCTTTTCTGGCTTGATTTATAGTAATGCTTCAAATTCAGGTCACTTGTGAGGTTCTTGTAGGGTGTCTTGTTTGGTTGAATTCACAGGCGCTCACCCTACTTTTATTATAGGGGAAAAAGTACTAGTTGTATAAAAAATTTGACTAATATTATAATATGGTATAAAATTTTTAAAATATTAGAGAATGATACAAAGTTTTTGAAAAGTTGATGCTGATAGTGCAAATTGTTAATTATTAATGCCATTAATAATTGTTAAGGTAGCGTTTACGTTATAGCTTACGTGGCATCTTGAATGATATAACAATAAAATCTAGGTAAAAACACTAGTTGTACAAAAAGTTTGGCTAATATTATAATATAATACAATATCTTGAAAATATTATATAATTGTATAAAACATTTAAATTTGTATTATTATCTTATTTTGTTGAAAATTTTAAAGTTTTCAATAACACATTATCACAAATATTAGTCATAATTATCAATATATGATATTTAAGATTATAAATATAAGAATTATTATTGGAGTGATTATCATTAGTGACTTATTGTTTTTGATAATATATAAAATACATGTCAATAAACTAAAAAATTTAATCAAAAAATTGTCTAATAATTGAAAATAGAATTTTCAAGTCTTAATAACAAAAATAACACCTAATATTTAGTTTATATCACGGAATAGACTGTATACAATAATTTTTAATTTAAGAATTGGAAGAACATTAAAACAAATAACTCTCTCTCCTATTTGTGACTATGTGGTCTTTACGAGTAGTTATAATGATGGCCTTAGTCTCCCTACTCTTTAACGCATGTTGAGATTAATAAGATTACTGTAAAGTCAATTGGTGATGATCACAACATATGAGTGTGTGAGGGGAAAAGGGAGATGGATGAATTTAAAATTTTATTTTTCAATAAATATAAGCATAATAAAAACATAAAAATTTATAATATATTATAACGTTTTGTCAAATTTCTACTATATTGTAATATTAGATATTTTTTGTACTATTTGTGCTTTTTTTAAGGTCTTTATTTTCATATCATTTAATTTTCCAAGTCAGCGTCCATGTAGGCGCCACGTCACCAGCAATTAACAGCGTTAACAAACAATTAACAGTTTGTACAATGGGTGTCAACTTTTTCAAAATTTTATACTATTTTGTAACGTTATAAAAATTTTGTATCATACTATATAATATTAGTTAAATTTTCTGTACTATTGATAATTTTTTCCCTTTATTTTAAGCACGTCGATACCTCTACTTTAAAAGTGGGACACCCGACACCGCTACACAACGGCAGATATCCTTACGAATTTCCAAATGAACACTGGCATTTTCCGTAAGCTTTCAAGTGATATTGTACTCCTGGCACGAGGGATTGTCATTGCCCATTTGTGGGAGCTACTAAGGGTGTTACTGTACTCGAATTTAATTTAGGAGTCATACTATTTTCCGAACTATATGGCATACCAGTGAAATTAATATTCATCGATTTGTAGGCATTATTTTCCGTTAAGACAATTTTCATACCTCTTGGGTTACAAAAGATAAATAGTTACTCATAATCTCATTGATATGAATTGAACTTAAACAACTTGAAATGCTTTGTTTTTGAATCGGGATCTTGTATCACTTAAAATAAAACCGAACCTTGTCTCTTTGAAGACAATTTCCATCTGAACCCTCGGCTGCTTTGTCTCACTCACCTGAAATACCCCTGCCCCTCTTTCAATGCTTCGATGAAGGCCTCCGCTGAACCAACCCAGCTGTCTCAGCCACCATTAGGCTACTTTTCCTCTAAGTTAACATTTGCGGTTGATATTCGAAATCTAAGTCGAATCTTCAACGTCAATGTTTTCGCATTACCAGACAACCCTTTCTTTTGTTGCTCTGCTACAAGAATTCTTGTGACGAGGATTTCTGTATCTGACCAGAATTTACATTCCTGAGGACCCTCTCTGCCGGCTTTGTTCGAGGCCATAACAGTTTTAAGTGCAGAATCGTTGTGTCGACTCGAAGGTTCTCTTGGTACCTTCTCATTTTCTTGTGCCTTGACCCCCAGAAGAATAACAATAATAACAGCAAATAGATGGGTAATGGATTGCAATATAAGATAATGCAAGTTCAACTAATAGGTGAAAAGATTATTCTTACGTTAATTAATCTTAGACGCCATTTTTCATTTAAAGGAAAGGTATAATCTTCTCGACATTTCTGCACATGAACAGGTAAGATCCAATCTTTTTGCTACAAGGTATGATCATTCAAGTTCTTCAACTAAATGAATTGTTTGTGGTATTACAACAACAAAGGTATATACAGTCCTCATTCTGAACTGAGTTCAGGAATTTCCATGGCTAGAGGAAGCTGTCAGATGCCAAATCGAATCGAATGGAATCAAATAAATGAATCTGCTTACACCAAAATGGAGCTCAAAGAATCAAACAAATCGTTTAGAAATCTGCAAAGCTACTGTTATTGCACATACACTCTTTACACCTGGGATACCGGTAGACACTCCTGGCCACCGGCCTCGTCATGACATGCTTCGTCTGTCTCACCGCCTTCCTCATTCTCTGCTCAAAGACCCGCCACTCTATTGTTGAGTTCTTCATAAAAATTGCAGCCAGCCTCCTCTTATTCGGTCGGATTGTGGGCATCTTCCCTCCTCCAAAATATATGCGATAGCCTGAAACCAGGGAGGAAAGCTGGCTCCCCGAGTCTGTCATCGCAAATGCGTCTGATGCAGCACATACTATAAAATCCAACGCTGCCAACTGCAGGACGTAAATTGTAGACACAACTTTATATGAGATGATAGGAAGATAGCAGTTATACGTGTTGAAGAATGTATTTTTTTTGCACATTACTTGGGAAAAGGTTGGATGGTAAAACAACATGACTAAACAGGATAATTCAAGGGTAGAAGTGTTTGTCCCGATCCCGAATATCTGAAGGTTTTAGTTTCAATCATCAATGCTTTCCTATGGGAGCACCAAGACTAGAAAATGGAAGTCATCCAATTGAACTTTCTATTTCCTTTTTCCCATTTTATTGTCTTGGATCTTCTTCATAGTTTCAGAGCTAAGATCTGTGTAGATGAAAGGAATCCAGCTGAACGTTATATTACCTTTTTCCCATTCTATTGTCTCAGATCTTCTTCCTAGTATCAGAGCCTAAGATCTGAGTGTAGATTTGCTAGTAACAATTATTAGAATCTACTACTCGTTTTCAACATTTCATATCTTTCGAAAATAACAAAGGGCATGAGCCTTCCAGAAAAATAAGGATAAAAAATGCATCCTCTCTACCTAATAGAAACAATCATGATATCAAAGTATACGATGATTCGAAATGATTAGGGAGATTGTATAATATCTTTAAATTCCATACCTTGTATTTAGTTAGAGATTATATTCTATATTTGATGCATCACCTCTAAACTATTGAGTGTGTAACAGTTTCCATTGATTTCTTTTCTCTAGTGTGTCTTTCGTAGAGCCATAACAGCATCTGTATATAGAACTTGTGACAACAAGATAATATTCTTTCTGGGAGAACTCGTAAGTAGGCAGAATTTACCTGAGATGAGAAGTTTCTGAAAGGTTCGAGTTCAGCTGCAGATAGAAGGCTCTCCTTGGTGACTAGATTAGGATACAAGCTGTTCAAAGCAGACAATCTTGAGCTTCCTCCGTATATATTGGCACCAGCCACGAAGATAGGAGTCTTTCTTCGGAAACCAAGCGCCGCCAACATCAGTACAGCTTCTTCAGGAGTTAAAGGGCATAAACCTTCTGACCGTAGAGCTTCTGGAGAAGGTAACCTTCTCGAGAAGAAACCGAATGTTAATAGTCAGTGATAGCTACAATTTTTAAAAAAACAGCTAAGTTGATGCAAATTAGACAATGGATGGTCACCTCGCAATATATCATATTTAAAGAATCCACCATTTGTAAATTCTTGGGAGCAATCTATCGTATTTAATATTTAGAAGAAGCTCATGTCATTCCCATTACAATGTGGGTTGCTGACGTTTGTCATTCTGTGAGCATCATTTTGATTTTGAAGGATTCTCCCATTTGTATTTGTAAGCATAAGAGACCACACTAAGAATACTTTGAGCCGGTCTGGAAATGAGCTCAAAAATGTTTTCTGCTTTTAAATACAGAAAACAGTTTTCACAAGAATCTGGAACATTGTTTCCAGAAACGTTCATATTTCTCCAAAAGCAAGCTCCTTCCATTGTGCAGCCCAGCGCATAACAAGTTTCACAAGAAACTAAATCAAACAAGGAATGGAAAACTTTCTTCTTACCTAGTTGTCTTATTGAGTTGTACCAAAGCAGGGAAATGAATTTCACGGTAAGCTTCCAGTTCTCGTCTCTCTTCTTCTCCGCCACCAAAATAACACAAGGAATGAGCCACCATGTCAATCTCGAACCTTAAATGCAGGGAGAGATATCTTGCATTCTTCATGGTCCGTGCCCCCTTGCCTTTTAATATTGTTTCTGCATATGGGCCCACAAGGTGACTATCTAGTGGCCCCGGATGAACGTGCCGGCGCATCCTCTGCAGAAGCAAAGCCGCTGTTTCTTGTATTTTCGGAATGAAATGCAGAGCATGGAAATTACATCTGCATCGAAGTCTCTAGATGAAATCCCTCAATTAGGAAAGCAACTATATAAAGGGGGCACTTCTTCTAGCACTAATATAACAAGTAAATACAATGTAGTTCATCAATCCAAACCATAAAAAGTATATTTCCAAAACACAGTCATAATAAATCTAAAGGGAATGAGGATTGGCTCAGAGTGTCCAGCGGCCAGCAGCTTAATCTGTCAATTAGGGTTTTTTGAGTATCTAATGGCCACAGCTTAATCAGTCAATTAGGGTGTGTTTCCCTGTTAGACTGATCCCACAAGTTGCTCCTGTCCAGGTAAAAAATATATGTATACAACATAATGAAAGGGTCAATTTTACATGGAAAGTATTTGTCGGTCAAAAATATTTAGCCAGATACAGAAAGCAGTATTCTAAATCAGTGGAGCCAAAAAGCAAAGAGAACTCATGCTACAAAATGTTATCTCAAGCCTGGAGAGTTACCTGCAGTTGAAATGGTATAGGGTCAAATGCCAATCGGTTTCCAAAACCAAGGAAATGAACAACCCGGTTCCGAATGAGGATTGGAAGAATGTGTTTCAGATAAAAGCTTGGCTTGGACTCTTTTGGGATATCCACATCTGTCACCTAGAAGGAAAAATGAAAATGAAGAGAGAGAGAGAGAGCACCGTGATCAAATAAAGAAAGAAGCTTGAAGATAATCTTAGACTGCTAAAAAGAAGAGCTAGGGAGTGATTTAGAGTAGACACTTACAACACTGCCAATTGCCTCCAAATCCAAGGATAGTAGCTCTTCAGGCAATTCCTTCACTATCCGGATATCAGGGGCCAAGTAGTCAATAAAATAATCCTCCTGATAGATATCACTGAATTGACTGCAAAATATGAAATTTATGGGTCATTCCTCCATTAGCGAAAGATAAAGGAGTAGAAACTAATCTGCAGTATCCATATTAGTCATGTCAGGGAATGGAAACATTGATATGACAAGGAAAGTGAGCTAGAAAAATAATGTCACCTTGAATCTCTCCAAACACTGCTGTACAAAAATCTTGGGACAACAAGAGTTGCATTGAGCAATCTTGCAACAGCTACAGCATTACATACCTGTTTACCAAATGCACGACAAGAAGTGTTAATTTTTACATTTAGTAGCTATGGCATTGCTCAAGGAATGTTGGTGACATTCATTAGAAAAGCAGGAGTTCTATTCTTAAAAGGTCATGAAAAATGAGATGAGATTAAAGAGGGGTTTCATACTGCTACTCGTTGCTGGTTCATCCCGCCATTCGCAGTGATCAATATGTATCCATTACTCCCACCTGCTCGAATAACAACTTGGAGATGTCACATTTAGCTAAAACAAGGCAGCTGAGTTTTCATGCATAATCTTGTATGTCAAGGAAATTAGTTACACATATGGAATGAAAATTTTTCCAAGAAAATCAAATTTTCAAACATTTATCATCTCATATAACCTTTCCAGGGTCTCCTTTTTTAACATAGAATCTGTATTTTGAGATCTTTCTTTTTCCAGAATTTTTTCTTTTGTCTGTAGAGGGAAAAAAAGTTAAAACAAAGATACAAGTATCATGTGTGTCCGTTTGTTCCTCGTATATACTCCATTAAGAATCAACACAAAGCTGTTGTGGACAAATACAAGTACAAACAAAAAGGTAAACATGAGAAAGAAGAAGAGAAATACAGAGAAAGCTTACTGCTCGGTATCCAGTCACGTTGGTCGGAGCAGGGTTTCCATGCAGAAGCTAAAGCAAATGGCTCTTGCCACAGATCTTTTGGCTCGGGTTTGTTATGTCCCTGTGGATAAAAACAAAATGAGAACATACGACAAAGCTAGAGCATTCAATCACAGTAAGTTTCTACTCTTGTCAATATAAAATCTTAATACCTCTGCAAGAGCATGGGCAGCCAAAGCCAACATCCTCCCATAAACACCTTTCTGTAATTTTATCTTTTTACTAAGTTTTCTCTGTTGTCCCTGAAACAGAATAAGAGGCATCAGAAAATTCTGCGACCCTACATTAAAACTCTATCCATCTCTTTAAGATGTGCCAAAGCCCTTTGAAAAGCAAACTTTCGAACCAAAATTTGCATCAGCATTAATAATTTTCAATCATAGGATTTCCATACAACCTAGACTATTCACTAAATGTTATCAGAAAACATAGAATTTCAAGGGCCGAAACTGGAGATGCTAGTTTCGATGCTGAACAACAACATACTACAATTCTGATGCTAACTGTAATAATCCATTTATACAAGGCACTAAGGATGCATTTTGACTTATTGCAATCAAAACTTAATGCATTCCTTACAAATTAAAAATTAACATAATTTACACACTAATTCAACTCCAATTCTTTTCACAGAGTTGGTATATTCAAAGCTGCCCCAAGTACAAAAACTCCCGAGTTTGGGATTAGCAGAACCATCATACTTCCAAGATCATGGATCCTTCATCCTGTACCAGTATAGGTTTATATAGGAAGCTAAAGAATTGTTGAACTAATGCTCTCGCAAATAATTCAAATCTCTAAATCATTTTGCTGTTGCTTATAACCTAAAGGCCAATTCAACAATCAAAATAGGAAACGCCAGGGGAATTAGCAATCCACAAAACATGAATTAAGCATACCCGAACCGGAGATGAGACCCGAGATGATGAGGTCAAGGACGAGTTCTCTGTAACCCCAAAATCTTCGAAGCCATCATCCTGATCTTGTAGCCGCAAGAGCATCAACCAATCAACAAGGAAGAAACATCCCAACAGCCCAATAGCCGTAACCACCACCTTCACCCTCCTCCTCTGGTACCAAGCCCTCCCTGCCCTTTTCCTCCCTCTCCTGAAAGATTCGGACTTTATTAACCAAGCCAAAGGGGACCCACCACCGCTGAAGAAGGCCCGGTGGGGGAGCGAACCGGGCAGGGCGTGGCCAGGTGATCCGAGTAACGGTTCATGGTCTGATAGCCCAGTAGAGAAATTCATCGAATTTGACTTTAACTGATCCGAACCCATAGATGGATCTGCATAAAGGAGGCAAATTTATTGCC
Source organism: Lagerstroemia speciosa (assembly GCA_037672795.1). NCBI lineage: Eukaryota > Viridiplantae > Streptophyta > Magnoliopsida > Myrtales > Lythraceae > Lagerstroemia > Lagerstroemia speciosa. Next base: position 10,243,095 of record CM075294.1, on the reverse strand, counting down.
CGGGAATTTAACGGAAAGTTTGTTTGTTCTGTTCAGGACAACAGAGCTATGGAGGCGGAAGGTGTTTTGAGGAGAGATTTGTGGGCCACAGGGAAGTTGATCTGTTACTTATCCCCTCCCAACAGTGGAGAGGAAGAAGAAGCAGCTTTGCAGTGTCGGATTAGAGGGATGAGTTGTATTTCTGTCTTCGTTAACTGAAGCTCGAACGGCTAACGCCCAAATTGGAAGAAGGGGAGCAGCCTGCTGTCTGAACAGTTTCCAGAGCGGGTCACGGTCGCCTCGTCTTGCCTCAATGTTTTGGTCTTGTCGTCTGAGATGAGAAGGTCGTGTCGTGTGGGGGGAGGGAATTATAATCTGCATGTGGCCTTAGGATAATAAGCTAGGACCGGCCACTTGATATCAATCTGTGCCTTCCTGAGAGTCCAACTCGGTTGTCCTACATATAATACTGTATTCTTGTCTGCCATTACACGTGATCTTTACCCTATAGGCCGAGAGGAGAGGCTCTTGCAAAAGCTCAGCTCCCTGTGTTATTTCATGCATGTCACTATCACACCATATTTTTTCTATTCATTTAAAATACGTATTTTCAATCATATTTATTTACATGTCGAACACATATTGATTAAATTTATTACGTCATTCGCGAATTGAGTTCACTTGAAAATTTTTCAGAAAGGTCGGAGGACATCCTGCAAGTTTTGCGCTATGAAAACTTTTTTCTTTTTTTGAAACACGGTTCTGGTAAACTATTTTCTTAAATATGTTAGTAAAATTGCATTTTGAAAATACTATTTCAGTGTTGCGACGAAATCACTTTTTTAACATGCGATTTCCTTTCACCTTCATCCCGTGGTAATAAACTCTTCACTGGAAGAAATATTCATTTCCACTGCACAATTCCGATGGCTGTATGACCGTGTTGCCTGCAATACATAGAATCTCACGCACGACCTCTTCTATCGCCGCATCAACGGAAGCCATTGGCATTATACAGATCAGTAAGCATATTGTTAAGGATGGAATACAGAAGGCATCAGGTGGTCTACCAGCGATGTGATGGTGGCAATGCTCGAACAAAAGATTACAGAGAGATTCGTTGTCCTCCAGAATCTTAATAATGATACGGCAAGTCGAGCAACTCTTTTCCCACTCTTTTCCCGGGTCGGTCTCCTGAGAACTCATAGAACTTTCTCTAGTTGTATGTTGGCGTAACACTTGGGTACTGGTCAGACCATCTAAACATAATCTCAGATCTTGCAAGCTAATGGATTTGAAATTTTGATAATAGAACCAACTGGATATGCTGAATTATAATCATGCAGGAAAAGTGCTATACAGCCACCAAATCTATGTATAATATCTCACTTGTTTCTTTACATTCTGAAGATTTTTCGTATAATTTCGTGTGCAGGATTATAGCAACTGATTCGGGTATAAGTTAAGAGGCACCCAACAGCGATTCCTGGTTACTTCTCACTTTCCTCATGACTCGTCTCCAAGACGTAGTCCCTCATCAGCCTGGTGTTTGATTCATCCACCATCTGCAATTTAAGGAACAGCGTGAAAGTAATCAGCTCTGTTTGATCTTGAAAATATTAATAAAAGAAACATAAAGAAAGAAAAGCCTATGCTAATAGTAACATAAGAACAACTATTTCCCATCTCAGCTCCCCACCTTAGAAGCTAACCTCTTCAAGTTATCCCACTCGAAGTCATTCTTGCAGTATGCAGACCGAACCTACGACCAGAAATTTTTAATCCTTAAGTTCCTGATCATAACTGGTGAACAGGGGTTAAAACTGAGGGAAGACAATGACGAACTAACCTCCAGAATGCGCATGGCTGTCAATCACCACGCATTTGCAAGCAGAATCAAGAGTATTAGCATAGAAACAAAGAATTTTTACGCATATATGCAACATCAAAGTACAAGAAACCGATACCTAAGGACCTGTGCCTTGAGGATTCTCTCATCAAGTTGGCACAGAATTCATCTCCATCATTCAGAGAGTGCCTGCTGAGGAACTCATTCAACTCTTCATACGCCTCCTTGTTGTAGCTCTGCTCTGGGGATAAAACTTTTCAGAATAATCTCAACGAATCAAATTCTCAAAATACTTGCCTGAGTGAGATTTAACAGGCATTAGGAGGATATGCTAAGAATGTCATGAGATTTCATCTTTCTTATGCTCTATCAGTAAATGACGCCTTTTCATTCCATTTCAATGCAGTCGTTAAATGAGAAATGAAGATCTCAGAAGTGTCTTCTATGGCAGGAAGTAGTTTCGGGTGAATCATCATACTCTGTATTTGACTTTAATATCTTAGTCTCTCTGTTTTCTTTCCATTTGCTCCCCTATCTTCATGAAATCACTCAATAATTAGTATTGCTCGCTCTATTCCCTCCATGTTTTAACTCGGTTTACAATCCAAAATATAGTATCCAGTCAAGAAGATGACAGATATAGTTCTGTTTCTAGATGACCCAGCTACAATATCCTGACTTCTAGATTGCATACTATGACCTGGATGAAGAGGTATTGGTTGAACATCGTCGCTTCGATATTAAGCAGACAAAAGAATCTGCTTTGTCCAGCGAGAAATGAATCGGTTGCCAAGAATCAAAGGAGAACATATATTCTTATGAAATAAATAACTGTAAATGGGAGTTTCTGAATCCAACCTCAAGCTGTGCCGTGACAATCCTGACAGCAATGTATGTGAAAAACTTGTGGAGGTGATTGGCAGCCTTTGCTTCCGGCGATGCTTCTCCAAACCCTGCATTTGCAAGGATTATTGCTGGTTAGATTTATCATGAATTGATATCCGTTCTTCTGGCTCCTCCGGTGTGTTTGATATCGAAAAATCATCTACTAATCTCAACTCGGTTAGGGTTGTGCAATTCCTATGATACATCTGTAACACTACCGGCACTATTCTTGGGCTAATCAGACGTTACAAATAAAGACCTTTCCTTCACTCAACTGACAAAGAATTCGTGGGATGACAACTTTCATCTTTACTGTTTCTGTTTGATGTGTTCAACAACTATTGGCTTGTGACGTATACCGGTATACTGTTAAATATAGGAATTTTTCCCTGGTTTGGGAATCCTAAACTATAGTCCAGACAATTCCCACCAACTTGGGATTGTGGTAGCCCCCAACACAACTTATCGCAATCCTTTATGGCTGGCCATAAGCTCTAAAACCATTTGTAAAATCACAGTTTCATTATCCAGAGTGCTTCTTTAGGCCATATAAATACACTTGAGATCTCCCTTACCAAGCCAGCGTGCAGCTCGGGCAGGGATGGATTTAGGGGTGCAAGGGAACGATCACGCCTAAACATGGAAACAATCTTATACTAAATTTATTGATTTTATCTATATTTTCACTTGATTACATTATTTTGCTCCCTAAAGTCTACCTTTTAGCTCTTTGTTCAGTTTCACCCAGGCTTGACTTTCTGGATCCATCCCTGAGCTCGTGATATCCTAATATCAAATTCAACCAAATGCCTCTGCGCTGAACCTCCCAAAATCTCAATTGAAATGATCAAATCAGACGAGCCTCACCAGTGATTTCTTGAAACCGACAACTCCCCCGGTAAGAGGCTCTAATGGCAACTCCCGGTGATTGTTATTTGACATGCAATTAGACAAAGCAAGCAAATGAAATTCAAGCTTGTGAGGTGCATCACATACAAAGGAAGACACATCGATTTCTCACCCGGAACATACATCTTCTGGCAGTGAATGCGAGTGGGAGCAAACTTAGGGCGCCCCTGCTTGAGAACTGAAACGTGACGATGATGGCGACGACGGGACGAGCTCTCCGAGCATGGCTTTGGTTTCTGTGGGAAGAGAGATGGCTGAGAGAGCAATTGGCCTGTGGCATAGCAGCAACCCTCCATGGATCTTTGCTGAGCGGAGACTTCCCCTTCTGCTGAGCTAGTCAATGAGTCCGGCCGTTTATCTTCTTCCTGTGTTCCTTGTAATTCGTACTTATGCTTCAGTTTTGGGAGCTTCCGATCCCGACGAAGCTGGAGAACAGAAATATCTGCTCGGCTCTTTTAGAAATATCTTCTTCTACCCCACGTGGACAAATTGTCAAAAATAATTTATTATTTTATTTCTGTTGTTTCCACGTGCTCAATCTTCGTTCCACTATACTGGGTAAATTAAAATCTGCTTGCTATAATTAGCAAAATCATTGAGATGTCCATGCAACGACAAAATTTCAAATGGAGTGAATTATGCTGATGTGACATGTTCGCCTAACAAGAATTCATAATTTATTTATTTATTCAATTAAAATTTATTATTTATTATAATTTATTGATAAAATATTTTTTAATTAGAATTTACCATTTATTATAATTTTTTATATCCCTTTAAAATTTTTTACGATTTAATAATCGTAAATGTATAACTGTTGATCACATCTCAAATTCTGATGCGACGAACACACTATATCAGTATCATTTCCGTGGTATGACTTCCACTGAAGACCTTCTCCCATGCGACAATGGCTTCATTGGACCGACTCGAATGGGATGTAAGGAAGTAAATGTGTTGATGAACTGATTCTAATGTTTTGAGATTATTTTCTTACAAATTAAATGAATTAGAGAAATTTGCAATTGAACCGAATTCCCGGATACGGTTGGTTTCGTTAGGTGTCGGGAAACTCTCTAATCAGTCCAATCACTCCTATCATGTCGGATGCAAAATCTTTCTTAGTGGTGGAGCCAAAAACATCGTATATTTATTCGTGACACCGCACTGATACTGTGCCATGATATATCTGTTATTTATAAACTTTTTTATGTGGTGAGATATGATATGATTATTTAAAAATTTCTTATATAATAAGTTTGTTGGATTTTACTATTTATTAATTTAAACTTTTTAGATTGTGTGTGGTTTCACCTTTTGCAAATCCCGTTGAAATTTTGCAGCAGCGTCCCTTAATTCTTCTTCGATATGACAAATGCCACATTTAGACCGAGCCATATTATACCAGTCTGTCAATTGGTTAACTTTATAAGGGACAAAGCACCTGTACCATAATGAGAGGGGCACGTAAGAAAGGTAAGATCCCTGTATATGGACTCCCCATTCTCTTCCTTTCCTTTTCCTCTATTTACCTCCTTGTTTTTTTTGCTTGGAAACGATAATACTTTTCCTCTATTTACCTCGACACTGAAACAAACTCAAAATCGATGCTGCTGGGGCTGCCATAGAAATGTTCAAATTTACGAATACCATAGACAAAATAATAGGACATTATGTTCTTATACATAATTCATGGTAATTTCAAAGTTTACAAGAGCCTTGAGACTGGACAAGTGTAGTATATGCGCATGATCTAGAAATTAGAGGGTATTATTGATTTTTTTATTACTTTGAGCACATTTTTATTTATTTATTTTTTATCTATCTTTGACAACATTTTTGAATAAGCTGAAAGAAGGCCCATATAAGGCCCAAATAGGAGAAAATCGTCTACTTAAATAGTATTACACATCAATAAGATTTAGCTATTTACAAATCTTAAAATAAATAAATCTTATTGATTAGTGACACTATATAATCAGTGTCACATGATATATCCGTTATGCAGAAGAGACTCTCCTCAGTATGCACAAAAAAGCTTACAATTAGCCACTTAATGCGTTATGGAATCAAATTAACAAATCCGCAAATCCTATTCATTGAGAGTGATGGAAAATATTTTTGATTTGGTTGAAATTGTTTTTGTTTAACTAGTGTTTGCTAATTGATGCAAGAACACATTGAGAGTGATGAACAATACTTTGATTTATTACTCATTCACTATGGATTTATAACACACGCCCAACATTTAATCCTGAGAATGAAAACTACGGATAGCAGGACTACCATTCAAAAAGTCATGATCAGCAACATACTCTTACAACCGGGATTTTACATGTAATTAAAGGGGTCTTGAAATAGATTTTGCACAATTGACAACAGAGAGTCAGCTTCGAGAAGAAATTCAGGGTCATCAAGTTTAATGATAAGAAAGGCATAAATTCATAAGCAAAGACCGGCTTCTTATTCAGAACTTCGGAAACACACATACGATCAACATTCTAAGGAAAACAAAGTTGTAGGCTTTGCTCAGTCATGGGACAGGTGAAACAAAAGCCCCAGAAAAACAGAAGTTTTTGAAAAATTCAAATGATCATCACAGGCAAGAGTGTCCGCATAAACCTTATTATCTCGCAGAGATTGTTACTTTTGGGCTAATGATGATGCGCTTCACCGCCATCTCCACCTCCAGCCTTCTGTTGAGCTGCCCTGAGCTTCCGCTGCTCTTCCTTGTAAATTCGGTTTCTTCGTTGGAACTGAAGAAGAAACATAAAGTTTGTTAAGGATGCAACAGAAGTTGGACAAAAGATAAATTTACCATAATTATGCATATGGTTGAACAAAATCTCATTTTCCTACTTTTACATACAGAAGTTGCATTTCCCTCGTACAAAGTCATAGCTCTCCATCCAAAAGCAAGATGATCCTCTTGCATAGAGTATAATTTGAATGGATTATCAATATAGGACACAGTGTCAGAATAGAGAGATAAGATTGGTCAACTAGAATAGGTCAGTCCGACTGATCTTTAGAGTAGTGCAAGTGGGAAATGTAAAGTTAACAACTTCCAAAAGAAATTTTACTCCTCGGTGTTCGCCATGATTAAGCTGACAGGATCACTATAATTCCTCATCTTCTGCAAAGAAACATCACCTGATTCCTCTACACTGAAATGTCTGAGGGCAAGAATTGGTGAACTGTGGCCTGATATACGGGACAGCCATAATGTATAGCAGTAAATATGATAGGTTCACACTAGCAGAGTGATTACTAGATGCAGAAGCACACATTGACAAAGGAACTCAGAATAGCTCCTGAGCATATTCATTCTAACATGAGCACAATGCCCTTACAAAGGATAATGCAAAATGGCAACTCTTCTGTGCATAGCACGGTGGAATTTTGGTGATATTGATCCTGTCAATGAACTTTATAAGCCCCAAAAGCCATTTGTAATAGCCCACGACAGTATAAAATTCAATAACAGATCCATGTCGATTCTTGAAATCTCTATGAGGGTTTGTAAATCTACTACCAATCTACTCAATTCCCATGTTCAGTTGATTATGGTAAATACTTTGTACATCATATGTCTGCCTCGGAATTCATTCTGTGTCAAGAAAAAGAACTGAACCAACAATCTAACCACCCAATATACTGCAGCCTCTTCTAGACGCAGATATCAAGCGTGAGGTACGAATGCACTCTAACTTATTCATCTCAAATTTGTAGCATATTAAACAGCAAATGCTAAAGACAATCTACAAGCATTTGCCTTTGGTGCTACAGGTTATGAGGCCAAAAGCATTCAGTTTTTATCAGATCCTGTTCCTTCAATGAAAAAAAAAAATACCACCGATAGAAGCAATTGACCCTGATATTAATAAAACTACGGCCTAGAAACAATTAAGCTCATATATCCAGTGTTATCAAAACTATACAAAAGGGTCTTCAGCAATGATTCTTCAGGATAGGTCCAGGTCCTACTGAAAAATCACTAATTAAGGGCTCAAAGAAACGTGATGATTGCCTATAGAGACCGAATTACCCCAAAAAGTCAGAACTGATGGGTAAACGAATTATCGAGATTAGGGTTTTCACAAAACTTGCCGCAGTGTAAGCGCGCAATTATCGTGACTGTCACCCGACAAATCACTCGTCAAATAAGAGACAATGAATGAAATCTACGCACAGAGAGAGAGAGAGAGAGACCTCCTTGGAGTGGTGTAGGCACTCGAAGTAGTCTTCGCGGAGGAGGGCACAGTCCTTGGGCTCCCTACAACGAGACATGCACTCGCTGAAATCCACCCAGAAGTCGTAGCATCTCCCCTTGTTCCCGTTGATTCCCCAACCTGACGCCATTGCCGCAGGCTTCTCGATCCCCCGATCTACCGTTCAACAGATCGATCTTCTCTCGCTACTGAGCGCTGCCTGCCCGTAGAAGCTCATGGAGCCGCCGTCGTCCTCCTAAGGTGGGGATTGTGTAAAACAACGAACCGGTCAGGTCGAAGTTGAGCATCAATCCGGTTCAATCTTTGGAGCCGGCCGGTTCTCATTAACGATAAGGGACGAACCATTTTCGATGCAGAGATCTCAAAAAAAAAAAAGGAAAAGAGAGAGAGAAAGAAACGAAAAGCCCTAAAGCAAGATTAATTCCATTTTAAGAATCCGATATCTCTATTACTTTTAAGCTATCTCCCGACCTAGAGTAGAAGAAGTTTTCAGTAGGGCAGTTATATCACATCAATATCGCTTACGTGATATATACGTCCAATAAGAATTCACTATTTATATATTCTTTTCAATTAGAGTTCATCATTTATTAAGTTTTTTAATTTTTTTTTATTATTTTATATTATTTTCAATTATAATTCACTATTTATTTAAGATTTTTTTATATTTTTTAAAAGATTTTTTAGAATTTAATAACTATAATTATATAATTATTGATTATATATCAAGTTGTAATTGGACGGATATACCACGTAAACGATGCTGACGTGGTATGATGCTTCACTGAAGACTTTATCCTAGAGTAGGAGTGTGAACAAGTTAAGTCAAATCCCGATCCATAAGGTTCAAGTTCAGCTCGTTTTATGATTTGCAAACTCGATATTGGGGCTCGAGGTTAGGCCTCGAGCTCGGCCGAGCTCACCATGTGGTACTTAATATTCAGTTTTCGTGTTCATTCACAAACATTTCAAAATGAACTGAACTAATACTAACACTACTCCGTCAACGTAACATCATCAAAAGTCTAGTATAATTTAAGAAGTTATATCTATAAGACTCAAGTTCAAGAGTTCCTTATAGTAATTTTGCTTACATAGAACTCGAATATGAAATCTCGACTTTATCAAAACACATGATAGTGAACTTTGAACTATTAAACCATCGTATTTGTATAATATAAGAAAGGACAAACAAGGGTAAAAACATGGGATAGTCAATGGCATGTTACTTTCACTTGTATAAATTCCGACTTGATCCTGCCAACCACGAACTGTCAGAATCATGCAAGGGGTCCAACAATCACTCGGAAAACACACAATTTCCAATTCCGTCTTACTAAAACAGAATACGAAAGAGTGTCATGTTTATATATGGATTGTGAACCATATATACACTCAGTTCACGCTATTGCACTGCTTCCTGATCTCACCCTCTGATTCTTCGAGAACGTTGGTCAAGGATAGCTTGACGAACGCCGAGGAAAAGACCCGGAAGAAATAGTCCTGATCCGCAGCGAACTGCCCCACAACAGACCCCGTCCTGTAATCCCTCCAGAGCCTCGAGTCGATAAGGAAAAGCCCTTACCCATCGTCAGGTCTCCGTAGTATTGGTTATCGAATATGGCTGGAGTCAGATCATTGGACACAAATGTGAGGTTGGTGAGAGGAACCCTGGTCGGACAGTTGAGCCTAAGTACAGCGCCGTAGGCAAAGTTCAACAAATGATCGCCGTGCTCCGGATTATACAGTCGATCTATTATGTTGATGCAATGTCCCCCTCCGAGCGTATGTGCACCTAAAAACAAGCGAAAAAAACCAGTACTCAGATGATTCTTCTTCAATGTGCTGATAATACCGGCAGAAGCTATAGCTTGCTTGTTCAATTTGCTAATCGATCATCAAGGTATGAAAAATTACTTAACACTTCATGTCATGCAGAAAAATGTTAGGCGACTTGCTGGAGAATATACGGTTTAATATTAGTCGTTGATGACTGCAAAGAACTTGAAGTAGCTTCCTTCCAAATTTGACTCGTTTAATACCTAAGATCGCGACAGACTCCTCGAGGCTCATTCCTTTGGATGAGAAAATCTGAAGAAACTCATCGACAGAGATGCCAGGAGACGGGATATGTGCATCGGCCATGCGGGAGCTTGAAGTCCTCGAGTCTTTCCTCCCGAGAGGGATGTCAATATGGGGTCCCCCGGATAGCGCCACCGAGTCTCTTGCCGCCAATGCGATGATATCTGCACAAGAGACTTCTCCCGGACAGGTGACTTCCAGGGCTGACTTTATGTGATCAATGACCTCTCTCTTTTTGATTCCAAAGTTCCTCGAAGATATCATCTCCGAGTCTCGGGCTGAGCTGCTTGGATCGAGAAGGATGGAAGCATCGCAACCCTGAAGGTTATCAATGTTGAGCGGTGTGTCATGATATATGGACTTGAACAGAAGTTCATGATAAATTTAACTTCTGCATCTTCTTGGTGTTTTTTCCCCTCACCTGTAGTTATCAACTTGATTTTATGTTAGACTCATGTATTATTGCACAAAATTCCCCCTTTCAAGTTTTCCTTCTATGTTAGTCTACCTAACACTGAAGTTGCTGATTATTTGAAATCTATCACGGAAGCAGGACACATAATACCTGATATACTCAGTTGCCTAATCACCCTCTTTATACCAGGATGCATGTACGTAGACAATAGCATCATGAGCCATGATGTGTACCTGTTACCTGAACTTGGCAGTCATGAAACATGAGACGGAGAAGTGCTGCTGGAGAAGATGGGTCGATGAATGAACTACTGACAACTTCAGCTTTCACAATGCTCTCGAGGTTGGGACAAGAAGTCCTGTAGTAGCCATAACTGAGCTGAGCTTCACTGAAACTGAACCAGACCTGCATAAGCACCATTTTTCCTAACAGAAGCAAAATGAAACAATTCCTCATTCTCTTTCCCTGTTTCTATTGCTCAGTAAATATTGCCGGTCAACAGGGTGCGTTTACACACACGCGCACATGTATATAATAGTGTTTCGGGCCATGTGTCAGCAGCAGAGGTAGTTGACATGAATAAGATATATTATTAACCTAGAAACATTGAGCTCTTAGAAGCATTCAGAGCAGGCAAAACAAGCTTTCTCAACTTCGGCCCTTGTCCATCACTTGCAACTCTCAGTAAGATCTGTGGGCCACAGTATGGTATGGGAGAATTAGGTAAAGTAGAATGGAATCATATAATGAAATGCAACAACATTACGAGAAAATTAGTGGAAATGTTGTTGAGAGATCTGCTAGAATGAGCATTCTCAACTCATTCAATCAAGTGGGGGAGAAAAAACATCTGCTCTAATAAAATGTACATTACGACTTCCAAAAGTTCAACAAGTAAAAAAAAAAAAAAGAAATACAAATGAAAAGTTTAATTCAATTTTATTTTTACTCCATTAAAACATAACCAGTTTACAGATAGATGGCTCTCAACTTGGCACACAACAGGTGCATTAGCTGGGGAATCAATCCCGGATGAGATCCATCTTAACATACTCATCTACAATTGCTGATGACTCATGAAATTTCGAGGTGAGGTGAATATTGTCTTCGAATGCTGGACAAATCCACCCAGCTAGCTGAGTAAAATAATTTGAACTCTACATGCCTTGAAACTTCAGCTGTCAATCGATATTTGCAATCATCTCATCAGTGGTCTCCAGCTATGACAAGAGATAACTCATTCAATCATTCATTGAGGAAAAAAGGTTCAGATGCCAAAGAGTACGTACAGCTCTCCCTGTGAGTAATAACTACATGTTATTGGACATGTGAAAAGCATTTTCTTTTTCCTCCTCTTTCCTTCGATTGACAGTGGAACCTAACTACAATTGTGAACCCCTCTGCACAGGCAAGGAGACTGCAAATGGTAGTAGCTAAACACGAAGGAGCTGTTCTATTTATCACAGCATATCATGAAATTAAAGAAAAAAAACGGTAATCAGTAATTTGAGAAATACAGAAACTGGCACCCTAATTTCATCATAATGTGAATCAGTCATTCGGGACCACAGCAGAAATTAAGAAGGAAAACGTGTGCAGCAAATAACTACATAAGCCATCAATTCCACCCACATGTATGCTATTGTAGAGAAGTATTACTTAATTTTGAAGATGCTGCCGTATCAAGTCGTAGCTGTCCATGGGTTGAACAGTCAGAATTTCTGTAAACAAGAATCGTCCTCCCATTCTCCACTAAATGAAATGTCAACAAATTAGTTGGATGTTAGTGACGTGCACAAAACGGTGTGCATACTTGCTCTAAAATGGATATTGAATCTCCTGTCAAGCATGTGGTTAGGACATTGGCATTTATAAACAAACACAAGAGTTATTGCTTCGGTTGAGAACAGTAAACCACTTTCCTCTCTAGCTTCTGTCAGAGACAAGTCCCTGTGATTAGATGTTTCTTCTCATAGGAAGGGTGCAAAAGATGCTTTCACAGTACATAGTAGAAAAAATGAAACTTTAAATCATCAGCCATGTGAAGCACTACCAGAGTTCCATGGTTGAGCTTTTGATCATTTTCTTCATGAGATCAAGAATCCATGCTTATACAAATGGCAGGAAAATGAACCTACTAAACATGATTCAAAATCTGCCAGTAAATAAATTTCGAGATTAGTCAAGTGCCGCAGGAAGATCCACTCCATGAACTAGCAATAAATTTCGTCCTAGCAAGCGACAAGCCTGAGAATAACAGTCAAGAAGAATCGAGAGAAACAAAAGGATGCTAGAAAGGACAGAGAAGGAATTGTATATTATTGTGAAACGATGATCCTATAATGCTGCCATAAGGTTCGAAGGCTTAATTTTCGCCTCATAGGGGAGCAAGGATGACTATTTGCATAAATCAAACATCAGGGTAAATGCTTTTAGATTACATTTTCACCTGCGTAATTCAATTCAGAGTATGCTTTACTGCACTTTAATTTTTCTGTGTACCGCTGCCTCTCATGTCCCTGCCAAAGCTCTTGGACAAGAACTTGCAATATATCCAGGTGAAGGATCCATATGAAAGAATAAGAAACTGTTGGACAAGAACTTGCAATATGTCCACGTGAAGGATCCATATGAAAGAATAAGAAACTGTTACTATAATGAGAAGAGTCCGCCCCCCGTCCCTCTGACATCTGTCAAAACCTGCGATATGTCCAGGTGAAGGATCCATATGAAAGAATAAGAAACTGTTACTATAATGAGAAGAGCACCCCCTCCCTTTCCCTTCTGTGCATCTGTCAAGGGCAACAATGAGATGTGTTCTTTGTCGATCTAGTGTTATTAATACAAGCTATATGGGGGCCAATGATTCCCGAGCAGTGCTCTGTTTGTCCATCTTTCTCAAATTATCTGAAGAATGCCGAAATCTATGCTGCTTGGGAAATCTTCCACCACCTGCAACGTACTTCACAATAAGGCAAATGGCAGCAAAAATCAATCCCATATATGTTGATGACTACATTCTCATGGGGAATCTGATATCTGATGTAATGCCACATTTGCATTAAGGGAATGAATCTCATCACCACACAAAATGATCTAATTATATATGGTGATTCTACTTTGTAATGTTCCTATTCCTCGACCAACATGGCTTAACTCTGTTGCTTGGCCAATCATCATTATCAGGCCCATTAGTTGATTCCAGGAAACAGGGATCTGAAAGAAAGGTCAGGATTCTTTGCTGACTTCTAGATCAATGTCCATTGTCTCCATTTCCCAGCTCAAAGATGTCAACACCGACATAATTTCTTTGAACTGGGGATGAGAGCTATGACCTGCAAAAAATGTTGTGATACTTGGGCAAAGTTCAATAAAGCTCCAAGCCGATGGCTTTCTAAGTCCGAGGGCCCGCATTTTGGTCCATGTCTCTCCCACACTATCCCACCTGTTCATTGAAGCATAGCTGTGCACCAATTGCACGTAGGACCCAGCATTCTCAGGCCTCAGCCTGGACATTTCTTGTGCAATGTCATCACCAAGCTCCTCGAGTCCATTAGCCCGACAAGCATCAAGAAGGATTCCCAACACATCAAATTCCGGTCCTATGAATGCCCTTTTGTAGAACTCATATGCCTCTTCTACTCTTCTAGCTCGGCATAATAGATCAACAATGCAAGCCCTATGCTCTAGCCTGGGCTCAATTCTGAAATCTTCAGTCATTGAATGATAAAATTGTAGCCCTTGATTGACGAGCCCGCTATGACTACAAGCAGAAAGCACTGACAGGAAAAGGACATCATTTGGTGACGAACCACTCTGGAGGAACTCAAAATACACTCTCAATGCAACATCCCCTTTTCCATGGCAACCATAACCGGCGATAAGTGCAGCCCAGGAAATCAAATCTTTCTCTGGCATCCGATTGAAACACTTTCGAGCATAGCCCATTTTACTGCATTTGGAGTACATGTCCACTAAAGCAGTCTCTATCTTAGTGCATGGTAAAAGGCAACCTCGTAGGACATAACCATGGACCCACTTCCCATGCTGGAGTCCGCCTGTTAAGGCACAGACTTGGAGGAGGGAGATGACTGTTATAGCATCAGCTTTCTCAAGTACTTCACTCATAGAATTGAATAATGAGAAAACCTTGGAAATGTGCCCATTCTGGGCACATGCAGCTATTATCGCATTCCATGATACGAGATCTTTACTCTTCATCCGATCAAAAACTGCCCAACTTTTCTCTATGTGATTACATTTTGCATACATAGTAATAAGAGAGTTTTCCACTGCACAGTCGACCAAAAGTTTTCGCCTCAATGTGTAGCCATGTATTGAGGTTCCCAAAGCATAGCAACCCAAGTGGGCACTAGCAGAAAGGAGACTGGCTAAGGTAGCACTAGAGGGAGATTCTTCCGATTCTAACATTAAACTAAATATATTTATTGCCTTTTCAGCACGTTCATTCTGGACAAGACCTGAAATCAGTGCAGTCCATTGGATCACATCCCTGTCCTGGGCTCGGTCAAATACCCGAATGGCATATTCATTGCTCCCACCCTTTAAGTACATAATCATAAGGGAAGTTTCGAGATGGGCATCAAATGAAAGTCCAGTCCTTAAAATATGCCCATGCAGTGAATTTCCCAGCTTAAGATTACCCATTGTCGCTAATGTAGAGAACAGAGGCCCGAAGCTCTGCTGGTCCGGTTGCCTCCCCTTGATCCGCATTTTACCCAAGAGCTGAACTGCTTTCTCCACATATCCTATCTGGGCATAGGTAGAAATCATAGTATTCCACGAAATGATGTCCCTTTGACCCATAAGCTTGAAGAGAAGCTCCACTGAGTGAATACATCTGCTTTTACCGTATGCATTCAGCAGTGAGTTCAGTAAAATCAAATCACTCTCAAAGCCATGAAAGACAGCAAAACAGTGCAAACACTTCACTTGGGTGAGCTCCAATAAATCACCGGACAGCATACCTATCAATGTAACCGAAGTGGGAGCCACTCCTTCACGACGCATATCATTGAACAGTGCAAAAGAGGTGTCCGCATTTCCTGAACGAGAATAGCATCCAATAATCGCGCTCCATGGGACAACGTTTCTCTCAGGCATTCTGTCGAACACATTCTGAGCATTGTCCAGGAAACCGAACTTCGCGTAGAAACTGATCAAAGACGATCCGACATAAGCATCTGAGGCGAACCCACCAACAATAATGTGTTGGTGGAACGAGAGGCCCAGCGGGTAAAGCGATAGGGAGGCGCAAGCCTTGAGGAGGCTTGGAAACGCGCGGGGGTCGGGCGAGTTTTGGTGGGTTCGGAAAGTGGAAGAGTAAGCGAGGAGAAGTTGGAGGTGAGAGCCCTGGAATGAGAGGCAGTTAGCGGCGGCGTTGAGTGTGGCAGTGGGGGACGGCGACGTTGCTAAGCTGAGGACATTGATGACTGAAGGTTTAAGCTTGCTCATAAAGTCAACCTCATCAGGCATATGTCCGTTGAAGCCTTTGAGGGAACTATAACTGATCGTCTGGTCAGATGGGCAGACCAGCCTTCAAATGTATTTGGACCCGCAAATTGATCCATTACTTCGCAAGTTTGATTTTTCGCTGAATAATATTAATATTATGAGATGAGACTCTTAATTTTACACTAATGGATATTGTCTTTTCAAACTTTTTGATTTACACAACGCAGTATTCACGTACCAGTCGAAACCCACCTCGAAACTAATCTGTGATCAGATCAGAATCTCTAAAAAAATTTCTCATCGACCCTCACAACCTAAGATCCGATCCTTGGATCACCCATGTGGGAGCATAGTGAGGAACCACTAGATTAACCCTAAACTAATTATTCACTTTCTTAAACTATAACTTGGTTGATAATGTCATATGATAATGTATGATTACTTAAGAATTTCTCATGTAAAAGAGAAAGGAGCACTGAAATGAACTCGGTACGGTAGTATCATTATCAACTAGAGACCAAGAGGTACTAGATCTAATTCTCATCGGGAGACTTCTTATATCTTTTATTTTCTCTTTCTTCTATTCAGAGACGAAAGTGGTACGGGTCGGGTTGTTCTTTTTGTGAATGGTTGGACCCAAATATCTTCAAGTCCAAAAAATCATTTGTGGTAATGAAAAAGTATTGTTTCGTTTGCAGTTTTTTAAGGTCACAATTTTTAACACAATTATGTTCATAAAAAAATTAGATTGAAATTAATTTCAATCAAACAATTTCGAATAAATAAAAAGTCCCACCTCATACATTAAATTTAATTTCGATAATAATTTATTCATTCGACAAATTCTGTTATTTCTTACTATAGTATGTTAAAAATGAAATATATTTCTAAAACAAATTATTTCAAAATAAAATATGTGCTAAATATATATATATATATATATATGAATTCGGGTGGTTTATTTAGGCATGTTGGTTTTTCAGGTCGAGACCCAACTTTTCTGAGCCAATTTTTTCTCCCTTAAAAAATCGGCTTAATTTTATCGGGCCCAAAATTTTTTATTCTTTGAGTTGGACTTGATCAGATTTATGGATTTTTTTTTTACTTGCATTCCAAAGTCTATTATCTTTTATACATATGTACCTCATTTGTACACAGAGAAAAAAGTTAAATTTATGAAAATTAGAAACAATTTTTATTGGACAACTGAGAATTATAATAAATAGTCTAATAGATATAGTTATTAATATAGTTTTCTCACCACTTATTATCAATTAAAAAAGTGAGAGGTTGACCTCTATTTATAAGGGAATAGGAGGAATAATCGAGGATCGTTGGCCAATAAAAAGGTGCCACGTGCCACGTGATTATAATAAAAAAATTATTCTTGAAAATAGTTAATTAGCAGTGTAAAGACTATTTTACCTCCATAATTCATTCTTGTCAATAAGCAAAAACGAGTTTTTTTTTCCTGAGACCTATGCTAGCTCTCAATTTTCCTTTTTCGGACATGATCTTTTTTTTTTTTTTGGTCGCCAGCCACGATATCCAAGCAGGTCCCACCAGCGGTGAGATGACATCTTTCAGCCAACCACACTTGACTAATCCGTTGGTCGCCCCGGGTCACATGCCTGGCAATGGCGGGTGAGGCTCCCAAGGGGGCTGTCTGCGTACATGAGGTCTCGAACTCGAGACCTCCTTAAGCAGCACCGAACTGCTTACCACTCGGCCCAACCTCCCTTGGTTTTTTTGGACATGATCAGTCCCCACGTATTTGGATAAAAAAATGTGGACATTAATTAACAGATACAAAACTTGTCTAGATTGACCTGTTATGATATCTTATAAAAATTTAAGATGAAGCGACGGAAGGAGAGAAGACGTATTTGAAAAATATTAATATGGTATGGCATAAACCAAACTCGTGTAGGAATAAATAGGTGGAAAACATCTGGCTCTTGAAATCGGATCGGGAACCAGCCAATCTATGGTTTCCTGAGTTTCTGGGTTCAATCGGGGATTTGATGGGATGAACCGGATTTCAGAATATAATAATAGAAAATGTGAAATTAATATTACATAAAATTCTCATACTTAAAGTATTGGGAATTGTGAGTACATAGAAATTTCTATTTGAAAGCCCTCCCAAGAATGGGTCCGCCCTTTACAGTCGTCCGATCCTGCCGTGTGAAGCAGGGAGCAAATCGACGGCTATGAATTGGCAGTTAAATCAAGAGCTTGTCCCGCACCAGAGGAGCGCAAGAAATAGAGGGGGAGAGCAGCTATAAAAATGGGTCGGAGCCACACCACATTATTCTTGTTTTATTTTTAATGATCCGACCGATTTGAATGGGTTCAGTTGATTCGCTTTTATCGAGGCTTGCCTGTTGAATCGGGTCCCTGCCAAGTGGACGTCGAAAATGAGCCAACTGTGTAACCAGACCGAGCTAGTTGAACCGGCTGGTCTGATCTGATTTTTAAAATTATGAAAAATACTTAAATAAACACAAAAAACTCAAAATATTAATTATTCAATCTAATCGATAGATCTTATTTTCCAATTTATGGAAATAATATCTGTCAAAAATCATCCGTGAACAAGGTGCTCTTGTCTATGCATCTGCCCAACAAAAGTAGAAGTCTTCTTCTCTAATGAAAACTCTCGGATAAGTGACTCTGTAACTAATTTCAGCCGTATCTGTCTTCAAGAAAGTTCTTTGTTGTTTCGCACTCAATTGAAGACAAACGTGGTCCGCGGCCCGTGGGTTTTGATCTTGTCACGTGAATTTAAAGTCAGCTTGCTCGTACAAAAATTAGTCAACGAACAGGCTTCCCCCTCTTCTGGTAAGGAAAATTAAATAAATCAAATTACACTGACCAGTGATAATTAAAGTAATTATTCAGATGATTAATACCAATTAGTTCATTTGTCAAAATCTGATTGCTATGATCTTCTCATGCCACATAGTGATTAATGAGATGCTGTTATTTAAAAATTTCTTAAATAAACATTGGACAGTAGTAGTGATGATTTTACTGTCCCGTTATGCAATGTTTGAACTCTGACATCCAACAGCTTATATTCTCAATAAATGTTGGGCAGTAGCAGTGACAATTTTAATGTCCTGTTTCGCAATGTTCGAACTCTGATATGTTATATGAACTGCAATCACGATTCGTGTAAGACCGTAAAAGATATATTGTAGTTCATTGAAGTCGGTGTCCTAGTGAAATCCACGTCCAAATAATACATTTCTAACACATGTTTTTGTACAAATGCATAAAAACGGTGTGAACCTAAAGTTCTTATCTTACCAAACCGAACGTGAGTAAATTTGGAATCATTAGGCTCAATTTCATTTCTTATATTTTGTTTACCCAAATATGCTTTTATTTCTGATCAGGTCCCTGAGTTATTTTTCCTATTGTTAACCATCAAATTATAAAATTTTCCGCCAAAAAAAAACCATCAATTATAAATTCGGCTATTTTGGTGTATTACATTTTTTTTTTTACTTTGTTAATGAATCTTTTATCTTTCATTTGTTTATTGCATAGAGACAATTCTCATGTGACAAAGGATATCTTTCTAAATTGGATTTTTTTCGAACTTCCTTACTATCCAACTCTACGATAAAGCATCGTACGTAACGTGTATATTACGTAATGGTACTAATGTAGTATTACAAGTGAACCAAATCAAGTCACTCTTAGTGTGTTTTATTAAAAAAAATTATAAAAGTAACTTAATTTTACTGGCTCATGACATCACATTAACATTATCATGTAATATATTCATTACACGTAAGACTCTCTCCAACTCTACACGGTTGATAAAAAGCAATATTAATACCATAAATAGTCTTAATACAGTGGTACAAAATTCCGACTCACAATCTAAAAGTTTTGAATTTAATCCTCACTGTAAAAGTTATAGACAATTTTATTTCTCTTTATTTCCTGTCTAGGACCACCAGCCTCTCTTACCCAAAATAATCGAATTAGAAACAATGAAAAAGGGAACCATTTCCGATTAACAAAGATGCCTACGGGTTTAGAAAGAGATGTGGCTTATAAGGAAATAAAGAGGTATTAAAATTTTCACTAACAAGATTTGAATATGGAAATTCTAGATAAAAATGATATCATTGTATCAAATCCCTTTTCGAAAAATTTTTCTCCTAAAAAATTAATGACCAAACTCTTCTTCTAGTCAATTATATATCTCTAGCATAAGAAATTTTTTGATGGGCTGCTAAATTTAATGACCTAGTACAAGAAATTTCATTTATACTCTTTCGTGCATGTTATTTGGTATTCAAAAAGTTACTAAATGAGCTGTGAATTATTTAAATTTGAGTTGTATATACCCACTAATGAAAAGAATCTTTAAACACTGATCAAAGAAAAGAAATTTTTAGAAAGAGATATTGGTACAGTCAATACTGTTCTTGCGCTATGATCTAGAGGTACTGAGTTCGATCTTTTTATTCCCTATTCCTTCTATTATTTGTAGGTTTAGGTGCTTGTTTTGTATACCAAAAAGAAAAGAAAAGAATCTTTGGACAATTCAAAACCAACCCATACCGTTAATGCAAGAAATTTCATTTGGAATTCTAATCTTTGCAACACAAATGGATCGAAAGGTACATAGACATTTCATCGGTTCTTCGCCCCTTTCTCCAATTTCACAACTTGAATGTCAATTCCTCTCTTAATTGGAAAATCACCTTCCGGTTACCAGAAATTAGAAATTATTCGATTTGACAAAGACAATTCCCATTAAACCACTCAAAAATTGCTTATAAATACCCCCACGAATCAATTTAGCCTCCATTATAATTCAGATATCTGGGTTAAATTTGTCCAGAATATTCCACTACATTATCCGATGAATATGAAGTCACCAAACACACCATTCCTTACAACCTTGCCACTCACAGCACTTGTGATTCTAACCCTCACTTCTTTGTCCCTAAGCGTTCCAAACGCTAACGAACATGTCTCGTTTGCCAGCTGGCATGGCCGCCTCCTCGCCCAGAACATCCGAGCCACCCCGGTGACCTGCGACAAGTACCCCAGGGTTTGTCGCGAGGATGGGAGCCCTGGGCCCGACTGCTGCAAGAAGCAGTGCATGGACGTCTCGACCGACAGGCAGAACTGCGGGACGTGCGGGAACAAGTGCAAGTATTCGGAGATCTGTTGCGGTGGTAGGTGCGTGAATCCTTCTAATGACAGGACACACTGTGGCAAATGCAACAGCCAGTGCAGGAAGGGGAGCCTTTGTTCTTATGGGTTCTGCAACTATGCTTGAAGAAAAGAAGTTCCAAGAATATTTATTTTAATTTATGATTTTAATATACATGTATTTGTTTATTTACATTTGTGAGTGAATGTGCATGAGAATTACAAGTGGTGAATAACATATTCATGTCAGTTATGTATTGTCAATTTTATATATGGAGTTGGACTTGTTCATCTCATGTCAACTACGTTGTTTATGTATTCATAATTGTGACACAGTCAAGCATACAACACATTCAAACGCAAACCCTAGTTTTAGTTATTAATGCGGTCGATTAATTCTTTCAACATTTCTTTCTTTTAAATAAGATCTCAAATTAATATTATCAAAATATTTATTCTATTACAATCTTGACCCTCACCATTATTCATATATATATATATATATATATACGCGCGCGCGCACTTCTTTAAACCTAATTGCGTTAGTAGAGGTAATTCAATGTTGATTCTCCATAAGAAATGTCTCAAATTCCGAGTCTTATGAATAATGAAAATATGCAATTGGCGACTTTTGGGTCTAGTGTATTTGATATGAAAAGGAATGGATTCGAGCAATTCCGAATGTGTTTGATATGATCATGAACCGAGCTGTTCGAATCCTGACACATGCATGTTGATCAATCTCGAAGAGAAATATTAATTTGAAATTTTCAGTCGCCCGAACTTACGACAGCACATTTTTCGGAGATGAATCCAAAGTACAACAGTTACATGCATAATTATCCACGAATCCCAGAATCGTGACATACATTCAAGCAATTTTCCAGTTGAGTGTAAGTGGAATATTTCTAAATGAATCAGAAAATAAGACGAGTGATTTACCCAAAAGGAGCAAGAAAACCCAAAATTTTTTTTTTTGAGTTGTTGGGAACTCTATGTCCAAAAAAAAAAGGAAAAAATTGCAAATATTTTATTTTTCTATAACGATGAATTTATTTTACCGGGCTCATAATCATCCCAAAAATTCATAAATTCAAGTAAGTAAATATGCAAAACACATGTGTGGGTGATATCACCAAAAGGTTACTCGCTCAAAGCGGAATCAAAATTACGAGCTCCTGGATTTGGAAATATTAAAATAATTATACAACAATGTTTAATAGCTTGATTTTTAAGATTGATACAATTCTATTTTTTAATATAAATTTAGTGAAAATTAACCAATGTCGAGGTTGACTACTATTTTGATTGATCGAAGATTGAGAATTTGGAAGAATGGGTGGTAAAATTTTGAAGGTCTTCGTACTGTTAATTCGTCGTTGGCTGTTTCTTGACCTGTCTGTCAGACATTATATATGGTCATGGGGGCCTCCCAAGTTGAGAACAATGTCCCGTTTTCCAACTATTCAACTTTCTCTTATATGTACTACTAATGTTCATAAGCTTAAGAGAAGCTCTCCGACCATTCAAATTCGAGCCGGGTGGATCTATTAGGGTTGAAAGTCTCCCAAGATAAATTCTTTCCATTTACAAACTCAAACTCAAAATCTTCGCTAATAAAAAAATATAACATATCATCTCAACCAATCAATTATAGTAAATGACCATTTTTTTTAATCGGGGATCGTAGGACTCAAACATGGACAAACTAATACTAACAGTAAAGTGCTCTCATAACGGTTTTGAACGCAGAGAAAGTCAACTCTATATTTATTTACTTATTTATTTATTATTGGAATTAAATTTTCGCCGAGGAATTCATCTTCTCACCGCCTTTGCATTCAAGTACTCAGCAACCTTTGAACGATCCCAGTCAAAGTTGCCCCGACCTCACCAGGCCTCCGCCGGGAGTTCCGCATTCTGACTTGAGCAGGCTGCGGAATAGGCAGACAGGCAGGCAACAATATCTCCTCAGTTGAGATTGCCATCCTTGATCAATGCTTCAGGCTTGGCTAGATCTTGCCCAGGATGCCCCCAAAGTATACAGGTACATGCTACGGACATCATCGAGAAATGAATTCCACAGCGAACTGTCAATATATTATAATCTAAAATATAATATAATTCAACACTACCGTACAACAACTCAGATTTTTAGATGGAGATATGAGTCCAATCTCTTGTAGACCGAATAAATGTTTTATACCGCGTCAACCCGAGGATTAAATGCCATGCATGTCGGATAGCCAATAGATTGAAATATGAAATATAAGAGAATTAAAGTATCGCCGTATGTAAGTTTAAATTTTTATATGAATATGAATCCAACATCTTATAGTTACAATTAATATTTTACGGACATCAAAATATTATTCTCCCAATATTTTTTAATGCATACTCTTCCATTTAGAGAAATGACATGACAATTTTAAACAAAATAATTATTGTTTTATTCTATGAATAAATTATTACGTCATTCAAAGGTGTGTTACCTACGCTATTTTTCTAATGATTTTTTTTTGGCGAGTTATTTATCTATTTTCACCCATAATATTCAGTTGAATTTTGTACATAACAAAGCCGTATATCACATGGGGCAAAAAAAGTCCGTGAAAAACTATGGGAAAATGATGGAAACTTAATAGTGGAAAAAGGAGGAGGACATAAATGGAAAAGTAACAATTGTCAATATACAAAATTATTTTGAAATAAAAAGTCTAAATTTCTATCAATCTTTTTTAACCATTTCTAGGAATGATAGTAGGATTTATGATTTTTTGAACAGAGGGTTAGCTTAAATCAATAGAATGCACATGCACTTTATAAATATTCACGATATCGTAGATTTTTTTTTCCTTGCACGTAACTATTGGACTTACCTAAACCGATTGGCTTGTGTGTGCATGGTGTATATTTGCGCTAATAAGAATTAGGTAGTTTCGACAATCCAATTGTTGGACGTTCAACAATATAATTAAACCGTAAATAAATACAAAAATAGAATTTAATGACTTGACGGGAATTTTCCCAGGGATCCCGGCCCGACTGCAGATTAATCTCGAGGTGCACTTCGACTGGTCCGGGGATACTGCGTGGTGCAAATAAAAAAAAAAGAATTAGGTTTGACTTTCTTTCTGTAGCATAGGTTTGACTCCGGCTGTGATATCGGTATAGAATAAACCACTGAGAAATAATGATCTAATCCATAGTCTTATTAGTACTAATGGTCACCAACTTTTTGTCGGGACAATACGAATAAATTTAATAAATTCTAATTAAATCAAATTTGACTCTGATCGATTTATTCAATGACAAAACTCGTTCATTTATAGATATATATTATGTATTTACAAGACTTGAATATAAGTATAAAAAGTGTCGTATCATTTCACCAACTCGTGTTGTTGAGGAATTGAATCAGGTAAGGTAAAATAAACACACCTTCACAGGAGTACCGAGGACCCCCTGAAATTTAAAAAAAAAATAAGAGAGAAATAAACGATTACGAGAAATTAACCATACTTATACAAATTGAACTCGTGACGTCTTAATTTCAGATATAACATCTTACCATAGCACTGAAGTTCATTTCTCCTTCCCACTTAATGAACGGCCACTGAAAAAAAAACTTTTTAATCAACAATTGTATTCTAATTACGTTCACGAATGTGAAGCTTCTAGAAATTTTATAAGCCTATTAGATCAACTCGAGATTACAGTATAAAAAAATAAAAAAGAACTAGCAAGTTTTCAAGTATATGCAGGTTTGCTAAAGGAAAAGTATATTGAATGTAAAGTGTACGTCTTAATCCAGATACAGTAACAAAATACTGGACAATGGAACGATGTCAAAGTATAATAGGGAAGAAATGGTTAAGCTAATGTTCTAAATTTACATTCATAAAACATGTAATTAAAAGAAATTTGAAATAATTGTTTTATTTTTGATGCGTTCAGAAACCCGGTGGCCCTAACTAATACATGTTCAAGTTGGGTAGACCCACTAGCGGGTGAAATTCTCGTAATATAGATTCGAACATGAGACACTGTTTAAAGAGAAAAGAAGTTTAATTATCTCAACTAACTCACATTAGTAAACTAGTGGCTTAAAATGCCTAATATAGGAAGATGTGATCTTAGTACAGTAATAATAAGATTTTGACTCGTAACTAAAAGGTTCTAAATTCGATTCTTAACGCGAGAATTATGTGTTATTTTATTTCCTAACTTTATCACAAAAAATCCCTAATGTAGCCAAATTTTCTTTCTAGATCTTACCTAATTATTTATAATATCAGCTGGCTTAATTGGAATCCCGTTCATATACAATGGTCATGAGCCGCTTTCTCATAATCCGAAGGTCCAAAATTGAGAATTCTCCATAAAACCTAACTTTTGTTTACTTTGTAGGCTTATAATACCCTTGAATTGGACTGCTCCACGTACTGTCAAATGTTTGACTAATTACCCAATTGTCAACGTTTTGTATATAAGAATTTGGCTGAAACAGATCTAAGTGGGCAGGATTTTTATTTATGGAAACCTTTTTATGCATCTTCAGGACACATGGCCTACACTTACCACGTATTTCTCGAACACTCGCATTTAACAATTGATCTCAAATCGGACACTTTTTCTTTGTACTCGGATTGGGACGAACTGACAATAATACATGTTTTCTCTTCTGATCTCAAGCTGTACAACTGAATACGAGTTGGATTTTTTTTTTGTCATCGAACTTTTAGTGATCACAAGTTTGACACCAGCGTGAGGATTTGAGCTCGCACAACAGCTATCATGTGAAATTTTCACTGAATCTTTAAATAAATTGGACATTTATCTGTTAAAAAGTTCAAATTTATATTACATTTTAAGATTTATTTTTATTTATTTTGTGACGTGGGAGGTGAGAGATTCTTGCATCAGCTCAACTCATCATGTCATTTGTGAACTTTAATGATAAATGTCGAATACATCATTATTAAGGGTCACGTTATATTTTTTTATTTATTTATAATATTTATTTTTAACTATGATTTAAAATATTTACTTACGTGTTGAACATTTATTGGTTAAATTCATCAAATTATCTGCGAACTCAGCTCACCTAATAATTTTATGATTCAATGATACGTTTTATGGATAAAAGCAAAGTAAAGGGGGCAGCCGGTGCCTGTCGATCGCTTAAGCTTCTCTATAAATACCTCACATCGTCTCTCTTCTTCTCCATTAACCATTCGTTCCATTCCCACATTGCTCGAAGCTCCCTCCCCTCTCTCCCTCCCTCAGAAATAGCCATGAACTCTCTCGAGAAACTCGTCGCATTAATGCTTTTCATCTCATTGGTTGTCTTGTCTCATGGCAACACCATATACGAAGACGACCTCTCCCACAAGGAAGATGAACACGAAGCTGGAGCTGTCGATGGTGGCTCCGTCCCTCTCCGGGGCATCGGCCGCCTCCTCGCTCAAAAGGGATCCTCCCGGGTTCCTCCTTCCCTGGCCACGTGTGACAAATACCCGAAAATATGCCGGGTCGAGGGGAGCCCGGGCCGGGACTGCTGCAAGAAGAAATGCGTGGACATGAAGACCGACCGGCTCAACTGCGGGGCTTGCGGGCGCAAGTGTAAGTACTCTGAGATCTGCTGCAAAGGCAAGTGTGTGAACCCGATGAATGATAAGAAGCACTGCGGGGGCTGCAACAACGTGTGCGGGCAAAGAAAGGGCAAGTGCGTCTATGGGATGTGTACTTATGCGTGAAATCGCTCATTGAAAGTTGATGGAGATCAGCTTTTGATCATCGTCTTGTTGATGCTGCATTGGTATAGATTTTATTCATTATTTCCAAGTTTCTGTGCTATGTATCACTTTCTTATGTAAGATGTGTGATTGGGTTTTTTTTTAATGAATAAAAATGGAGGGCCGCATTAGTGGCTACCCAACTGCTCCTACTACATAATGTTTGGGTTTCATGTTCATGGTGAACATATTACACGAATTAAACAATCAACACTAACACTGGTCCCATCAACGTAGTACATACTACCAAAGGTCTAGTATAGTTTAAGAAGTCGATGTCCGCAAAAACACAAGTTCAAGAGTCTCTCTGTCAATATTGCTCCGAGCAAGACTCGAACAAGTGGGTTTTAGACTGCCATACCACCGCACTTTGTGATAATGTGTCATTGGTTAGTTTAATAATATGATGAGCCTTCAACAAAGCAAAAAAGGGTTACGAGAGTGTCGAATGTTTTGGTCTTGTAAGGTCCCTTAATTTGTGCAACAAAACCTAGTTTAAGAACCAGACTGGCCGGTTCAACAGGTTGAGCCAGGAACTGTGACCAGCCTAGTCTGGTTACACGATTGGATGGCGTTTGCACATTGACTCGGATATGACCTGGTTGAACTAACTAATTTCAATAAAACTAGCAAATTCATTTGAACTGACTGAGTTATTAAATAAGTAAAGAAGTTTAAGCTGCCCTTTTTGACGGAGACCCAAGGACACATTTCGGATCTAACAAGGCTAGCTGCTCGGTGTTTGATTCATCAGCTCAATTTCTGTTAATAACTATAGCCAGCTTAGCACAGACAGACAGTCGTCGGAGAAAGGCACACCAGGCATGCATTGAAGGAGTAAGGTACACCAAACACTATTGCAATTTAACGTTTAATGAGTTGTCTAAAATAACATTGCAAATAGGAGTGTATCAATCACATTTGTACGCATAATAAGGTATCTCTTTCTCAATTGGTTATCAGATCAGTCTCTAACACGAAGGAAGAATCGTGGGACGGCTCAACGTTTGATTCCCTTTTTGTCCTAGACAAACTCTACGACCTAATTGACAAGTTACATGGTTGATATCCCAAGTATTTTAAACTACCACTTAGTGCTTACTAGCGTAATTTCATATTTATTATTATTATTATTAAAGATCCAGTTCAACATATTGAATCCTTAGTTCAACCCATAAACAAAAAATTCATGCCTCGATCGGTTTCCGATCCAATCCGATTTAAAAAACTATGCAAAAAAGTACTCGACCTGATAAAATATATTGGAGTAAAATTACAAAGCATAAAAAAGAGTTGGATCAGGTGGTCCGACACTTGTTCCCTTAAATAAATGTACTGCGTTTGAGTCTTTATAAATAGATAAAATTCATACTGTAAAAGTTTTACTATTTAGCAGGTTGTCCCGACTTGAACTAAATTAATTAGAGACTTGTAGAGTTTCTGAATACTAACAATGCAGTTAAAGGAAATAATTCACAGTTTATTTCTAGTATATTCAAGTTGACTTGGACTCTGGGTAGTAATTTGCCAGAATTACGTATTGAGAAGGCTAACTGCGAAAATTCAAAGTTTTAGAGGGGCAAATTGCAACTCGGCCTAAATTTTAACGGGTTGCTCGCTCAAGTCAAACTTCTTACGAGGCATGTACCTGAAAATTGAGGCGGAATTACCCACCTGACTTCGTTGAAATTATAGTGCATTCCTTTCTCTTAAATAAGATTGTGTCCGAATCTTATAAATAAAAAAAATTTATATTGAAAGAATTTTACTCCTCAGTAAATCAACTTCGCTTGAATTTACATTAGTTAGGATTCATCAGATTTTTGAATATTATGTGATATATACCGAAAAATTTAGACGGATTTTCGCAATTAAGATGTCTTGACATTACTGCCTGAACGAAACAAGAGCTTAAACAGAGCAGCAGGTGGACCTTCTAATTTTCTTCCAGGCCCTGATAGTAAAACATGCACCTGAAAAATTAAAGGAAAAATAGTTTTTCAAGTGCAATAATTCAAATCCATTTAGCAATTTGGGGAGAAATAAGGGATGTCGCTCTTTTGATATTTGAATAAAAATTAGAGTAGAGTTTTGACAAATTTAACAGATTGATTTAATTGGACTTGAACTTAGAATTAGGATTATTTAAACTCCATCATGTTTTTTTAAAAAATATAATTGATATCTTTAGAATATTCTTGTTAGGGTTAAAAACAAGATGATCGAAGGGATATTAGAGATAAAACAAGCGAACGATAAAGCTATGATTTCTCATTAACAATTTTCTATAAGTGTACAAGGAAACCAACTGTAACTACCGAGAAGTGGGGGTGCGGTGTGGAGGTGCCACAGGCTTAACTGTCTTGTAGTGCTGAACCCGGGTGGCAGCGCTGCTGGGCTGTCTTAGAGATCTGGGCCTGGGCCTGGGCCTGGGCCTTATCAATTTATAATATATATGATATATGATAATGTCTTGTTGCCAAAGTGCCCATTGAAATGATTTAGGTTCATCTAAACGTGCTAAGTGTGTCTTGAATTTTAAACGCAGTCGAATTCAATTTTATTCTCTTATTTTTCTGTATTTGATACTCTATTTTTAAAAAATATTATATATTAAGAATATTATATTTTAGGATATTATGTATAGAGATGAAAATAATGAGATATTAGATTGAATGAACCGTTGCGATATTTAGTGATCAAAGCATTGATGTAAGGTGCGCTAGATGCGCCATTAAGTGGTCAGAGTCTTATGTGAGAAGTGTTCTCTTATTTAGGGGATTTAGGAGTTCTTTTTTGTGTTTGATTGTGTGTGTGTCATGTTATTTCATCTTATACTATCCTCATTATTAGTAAAGATACCAATGAACTCTCCTTCCGATTATGGAAGTATGGATGACACTCTATCATTATCCCGAACTACCTATATCGTGTGTACAAGTTCTTCTCTTCCTCTCTATCTTTGTTGTTCGTGTGATCCAAATACTAATAAATTGGTATCACAATCGAGGTTAGAGAATACGATGAAGTTCGACGGCAATATGATTTTGAGATTTGACAAGTTTGGATATAGGAGGTTCTCACGGAGAATATTGTAGCCACAACCAAGATAATTCTTCATGTGATAAATTAAAGCAAATAATGGAATCGTTTGATGTTCTACTGACAGTGCCTGTTAATAGATTGGAAATGAGGTCATTCGCATTGCTCTTCAATTTTAGAGAGTTCAAGATAACGTAGAGATTTATTAAGAGTACCTTTAATTTTGAAGCTATTTGAACTTGACTTTGTTTTTTTTTTTTTACATTTGATATTTTATTTTAGGTCAAAAGCAGTGCCCGTTTACTGAAAGCTATTTCTAATGAACCCACTATTCTTTTCCATCTAAATTACTGGTATTGAGAAGTCCAATAAGTTATAAATAATTCAATTCGAGGAGCGTGGATCCACTAAGGGTAAATATCTCCAAATATGAATTTTTACTATTTATAAGACTCGGATGTGAGATTTTATTTAACGGTAAAAAGTATTCTACTATTCCAACTAATACACTCTGATGATGAACCCTTCCATTATAATATATTGACTATTGACCTCAGTTTAGAAATCTCAGATGATGAATTTTATATGGCTGCCCAATTCAAAAGGAAGACACACTGTGAAATCCTTTTATAATTTGGATCAAAAAGGAAGATTTTAAAAAGGAGAAAATGATAGTGTGAGTCCTTTATATTTATCATTTCTTATAAGTGAAATATATATGTTTATAAGTGGTAAATTAAGTTCTATATGTTCCTTCATTTACAAATATTAGTCTATTCCATCACCCGTCATCAATTCGACGACCATGTGGTATAGTTGCGGTCAGTTTAATCTAATGTGTCAATTTCAAATGCTGACGTGGGCATTCGTTAATACTAAGTGTACTTAATATTATTTATTTATTCCTGAACAGGCGAAATTACTCCTTTGCCTTACTATTCATCAAATTTATGCTTCTTATTCGTCCAAAACACAATCTTGAAATTCATCTGCGTCTGAAGGGCAACACAAAATACTAGTAACTTGCTCATGATTTGGAAGAGGATGGATAAATAGTATGATTTGAAAATAGGATAAATAGTGAGGGATAAATGAATAATTTCATCTATTCTGGACTAAAGAAATAATATTAAGTACACGAATGTTAAAAATGCTCATCAAAGCATTCAAAATTGACACATTAGATTAAACTAACAACAACTATACCATGCCAGCTTCGAATTAATGACAAATGACAAAAAGAACTAACATTTATGATAGAAGGAATATATAGGACTTAATTTATTACATTTAGAACTCACTCGTAAAAAATAACCGTCATTTTCTCCTTTAAAAAACAAACAGCTCTTTTCAATGGAAAAACATTTGGGAAACTAAAATAAATTAGAGTTATAAACTCCATTTATGTAGAATTGTGATATAAACTCCATTTGTGTAGAATTGTGATATAATGTCGTCCTTGATTTTCAAGCATGGACGAACAATGTCATCTATGCAGAACTAGTTTCGATAGTTCAAAGCATCTCTCGAGAGATTGTCTCTTCTACTGGAAAAGGTTTCACGCGCAACAGTGCTATTACGTCGATATTACAGTTTAGTATTATAAGTCAACGAGAGTTCGTCACATGTGCGATTCATGGTAAGAAATTTAAACTACATAATGTATATTCAAATCTTTTTTATTTGATGATCCATATGAGTATTTAATCCATACGGTTGGAAATCTTTCCCCTACTATGAAACGGGAGTCCTCTTTAACAAGAAAATCTATTCCCCATTCGATCAAAAATTGTTTGATATCACATTACATATGGCAAGAAAATACTAATTATTAAAAATAATCAAGAGCAAATACGTATACTTTATTTTTTGAATATATCATGTAAAAATGACAAGATACGGATAGTGTCTCAATAATTTAAGGTAAAATGAGTTCGCGTAAAAAAAATGGTTTTTGCCCAAAAAAGTCAGGCTTGGCATAGTTTATCTTTTCTTCCTTCTATAGTCAATTCCTACATCTTTTGACCACGATCCTCTAAGTTCCCGACACGTCTCTAACCTTCCTAGCATTTTAACAACGCAGGAGTCAACGATGAACATAGCCTCCTCTTTCTTCCACCTTTCCTCCCCACGCCACGACAGCCATGACGTAATCCCCTTGGCCTCCAAGCAAATCCTACCACCCGAAGCCTATAAGAGCCCACAACCCCCCACTTCCCTACCCAATCCAAACCACAAACTCAGATCTTTTTCTCAAAGCGTGTAAATTTAGCCTATTCCGATGGCGGCAGAGTGCGCTTTTGCAGAAGCCTACTTCCTGCGGAGGCTCCACATGGAGAAGATGAAGGCGAGGGAGGAGGAGGAGGAGGAGGAGGAGAGGACGAAGTCAGCCGGGATCGAGGCTCAGCCTCGACGGGGGAAGCACGGGAACAGGGGCGGTTTCTTCGGGAAGTTCAAGATCAAGAAGGTCCGTCCTTCATCGGCCGTCAGCTCCGACGACGTGTGAGAGGAACCCGGCAGATCCATTGCCGAGATTAATCCTAAAGGGAGAGGAATTCTCGGCCTCCTGTTGATGGTTGTTCGCGGCATGGCGTTGTGAAGGGTGGAGACGGATTGTCTGACGATGGCAGAGACAGAAAGAACATGTGTACTTGTTCATTGATTTGTTATTTCGTAGGCAGTACTGCCAGAAGATCAGGGCTTGAAGTATTGTATGTGATGATCCATATTTACCTGTAAATTCAGTTGAAATCGATGCTTATATGAAAGAAGAATAGTTGTGGAAATCGTAAGAAGCATCCGTTTTTCAGTATACTTTGTGTACATTTTACTGCAATTTGGCGTCCGCAGTGTGCACTGAAGATGCAACTAATATTAAGAGAATGGACCTCAATCTAGTGGTACCATTCTCGACTTAAACTTGAATCTAAGAGATCATATATTTCTCTGTACACCCAAAAAATGTAACTAATGTTGTTTGCTGGATTTTAAGTGCCGTGAATCCAGAAAATCTGTTCAAAATTGGATTCCTTTCTAATCCCGCTCAAGTCGGCCGTATCCTCTCTTCTTCAACCAAAAACAAAAGTTCCTCACTCATCTACTTTAGTAACAGTTGTACTTTCCTCGATTGCTGTCAAATCTTTAATTCGGAATGAATCAAATACCCCAAGTAAAGGTTCGAACTTTTGCAACCTTGCGGAGGGACCGTTACACGTCCGTGGCATTGGATTCTCAACGATATTTGCATACCTTGATCGGCTACTATATATCCAAATAGCATTTTCTGCTGGCCCATTTTTCTCTCTTCTAGTGGAGTCGGTTCTGTGTTGGATCTATAGGCTTAGGGCTCTTGCCGGTGACACTGGGAAGCCGATTTAGCTTAGAAGGGCGATTAGGTAATTTGATCCCCACTTATTTAATGGAATGAGTTTATTTGGTTGGCTGATGTATAGTTAACTAGTGTCCCGGTTGGTCAAGCCTGTGACGAATCGTACTAGATTTTAAATTGCTAAAACTTCAAACAGGAGTAAATCTTCCGTGCAATAGGATCACTGTATGGTGATATATATATTTGATAATATCAACTAACAAAATTAAGTTGTTTTAATTTTTTTATGAAATTTGAAAAGTAAAAATAATATCTAAATAATTAAATTTAATTAATTGATATCATTGTATAAAAAACTGTCGCAAACAATAGGGTTAATATCATAGTTTTTAAAACTGGATCGGATCGGGAACCGGTCAAGATATGGGTTCACCGATTTATATGTTCAACCGAAGTTCAATGGGTCTAACCGAATTTTTATAAATAATAGTAATAATATTATTATAAAATTATTAATAAGGTAAAATATCATATTGTCTTTACATTAATTTATAACATTTCAACTTAAAACCAAAATATAAATTTGAACAAATGTTTATGAAAGCAAATCATGAAATATTTTCAATCAACAACATAACTAATAAAAGAAAATATGAAGGAATTTAGACTCAGAAGCTTAGTAAAAATTCTAATTGTTCTATCTGTGAGCGTCTTGTAGCCAATGAACCATTGAAATGCATTTGAGAGTTAACAAAATTTGGTAGATCGGAGAGGGAATAACACTTCAGGTAAGGAAAGCTTCTCAGTTGAAACTCTATGCAAATCCAATCGAATACCAAATCCAAAGAGAGACCAACAATGCACAGCATATCGTTACCAACAGCATCTCGGCACAAAATTTGGTAGGAGCAAGAGCAGTACAACATCTCATTGCAAAAGAAAAGTAACGTACAACTGCAAATTCAGGATTGAATTCCAAATCCAATGAATAGCAACGCACAACAATGATCGAGTACATCAAAACAATGCGCATTTCCCACGCACCAAATCAAGACAGAGGGCCCAGCAATGCACACAACAATCAAGTGTAGCGAGACAGAGCTCGTTGACGACGCACCTAATGGAGAAAGAGGAACCAATTTATCCGCGCTATAGTGCTCCTTCTCGTTGCAGCTGTTTGGCTGTTGTGAACTCAAGGTGGAGGCAGAGCTGTGCAAAACTGGAGTACCCGAGAGGCGAAGGCAACAGAGGAAATAATCGTGGCAGACAAGGGGTGTCTAATAAGGCTGTGTCGGACACTCGGGAGGCTGCCGTCGGACAGGCTTTCCAGCATGGAATGGAAGCAGCAATAGAGAAAGTAAATTAGTGGCAGAACAGGCGTGAGATGACAAAGCATTGAAAGAAGACAAAATTAGGGTTTCGTCCTTTAATTTTTAAATTTTTTTAAATGATCGGTTTTTCGGCCAGTTTTATTGGTCAAATCGGCCGATTTTCACTGACAACCCAGATTCTTATTGCAGAATGAGTAAATGTTGAAACCGGACCGGGCTGATGGCCGGTTCCCCGTCTGAATGGTCGGACCGGCCGGTCCGGTCTGGTTTTAAAAACTATGGTTAATATACAAAGCTTTCTCATTAAGTAGGGGTTCAACAATATAATCCACGTGCTCCCTTGTCCAACATATAATAAGGAGGCGTCTTTGACTGTCTTGGTCTCGTTTCCTTTCCCAAATTTCACGGAAATTTCCCGACACGCCTCCAATCCCCCAATGCCAGCGTCGCCATTAACAGTGAAGTCAACGATGAACAGAGCCTTACTCTTTCTTCCACTTTTCCTCGCGCCACGACCGCTGCCACAGCCGATTTCCTTGGCATCCAAGTCAACCCAACTCCCCAGTCTTCACACCCGAAGCCTATAAAAGGCCCCCCGAACCCCCACTTCCCTCCTCATTCCAAACCACAATCTCAGATCTTATTCTCAAAGCGTGTAAATTCAGCCTATTCTGATGGCGGCAGAGTGTGCTTTCGCAGAAGCCTATGTCCTGCGGAAGCTCCACAAGGAGAAGATGAAGGCGGCGGCGGAGGAGGAAGGGAGGGCGAAGTCATCAGGGATCGATGCTCGACCTCAACGAGGGAAGCCCAGAGAAAGGGGCGGCTTCTTTGGGAAGTTAAAGTTCAAGAAAATCCATCCTTCATCCGCCGTCCGTTAGCTGCAATGATGTATAGAAGAACCGGGCAGATCCATCCATTGCCGAGATTGTACTTCGGCATTTGTCGGTGGTTGATTTCTTTCTATTTCTTTATCAGTTGTTCATTGATTTGTTATGTCATAGGTCATAGTGCCATAAGGGCATGACTTAAAAAAGTGTTGGCATATAATCGATATTTATTTGCAAAATTTGATTGAATAAGAAAGACATGTAAACTAGTTGTGGAAATCGGAAAAAGCATCCATTTTATAGTTTATTTTGTGTCTCATGCACTGCAATTTGGCTCCCATACGACTGCGTTGTTGTTTGTCCACTCAAAATGCCATAAATGATTCAGAATCATTTTCTTCGGAGTTTCTTGGACCGATTCTACTCTAATTTGCTTAGAACAGAGCTAATTGTGTCACCAGTACGTAGGTTTGGAGACCTATGCCGGCGTCAATGAAGCCGAGTACCAAGACTCCTGAGGTCAGCTACCCACGTATAATCCATAGGGTTTAGGGACATCGCTTGGAAGCAAGCTAACATTAGCCTACATACATTGGAGAACTAATATACAATAAGCAGAATTCATAATCGCTGCCCTTTAGGGAAGAGTGAAAATGTGCCATGACTATTGCACAATGGGAAAAGAAATATTTTCATCTTTTCCTTTTGTAAACTCTTTCTGATACTACTTTTTTCCCTCGCTCTTAAACTTATATTTTACCTTCAAGAGATTTTTAGGAGATCAGTTCACAATCAAAATCAGGAAAAAATATCGGCATTTTACCGATTTTTTGGTAAATTCAATTCATCATGAACAATCAGGAGAAAAATTGAGTTCACCTTTACTTTTCAACAAAAACCCATCAATGAATGTATTGGATAAAAATATTAGGGCATTGATGAGATCCTCCGAGTACTCCATCGGATCCTTAAGTTGATGAATGGGTCCAATGCTCTCTACACGCTCTGAGCAGTCTCGTTTAAGCTTTTGGATCTTATAAGAAAGTTGAGTATATAGATGATAGATCGGAAAGATCCTTCAATACTTAAATTAGTGAAGGTATGAAGGAGGTGGAGTTTATATAGTTAGGGACTAGTGTATGAATATGCGGAAGATGAGGTACATGGATGCCGAGGGTGTGGGTTTTAAGTAGATGCTTACTTGCAGGAGGACTGATGTGGCATTTCCCTTCGGGTGAGTTAGCTTTCTTATCTTGACATCAAGCGAATTGAGGGCGTGTGACTGATTGTCTCGAGTCAGTCGCTCGAACGACCGTAGGGGGTCGAGCATGTGCCTATCTAGGACGCAATTGAGTCAGTGCCCCGCCAGGAGAGCTGTTCGAGTCTGCATGACCAGTGTCTGTGCTTGTCCTCCACATCCTATGGAAGAATTTTCACTTCCAATGTGGACCGCTTAGCCAAGTCGACTTGGTTGTCCCTCCTCAGTCGGTTGGCTAGAGTCGGTATGATTGAATTGATCTGCATAGTCCTCCACTTTCAGGTGAGAGTTTGGAAAATTGGATTTATTCTTTCATTTTGATACGGTCATGAGAGATTACTCAAGGGACCGGATTAAATAAGTTGTCTTGGACACTTTTAGATACGACTCTCAGTTTTTTTTTCTATGCAATTCAAGTTGAGTTAGGGCTCTTGCAGAGGACTCTAGAGGAGCCTGCCTTATGTTGGACATGTACAGGGATCGGAGCTCTTGCCGACGACTTCGAGGTAATCGATTTTAGTTCAGCACGATAATTTGGCAGTTTATTCTCCACATTTATCTAAAGGAATGAATGTATTTGACATTGACTCGAGTTTAATTAATTTGGGGTGTGAGTGGTTAAACCAGTGACTCGAACCGTGCCACAACCTAAATTACTGAAACTTCAAGATCATTCTCGACCATTAAATGGGGTCTGCAGTAACACCTTATCATAAAAGATTTATCTACCACATGAGACTATCTTAAACTTGTTAGAATCATTGTCCAATGACAATTTACCATATTTATCCCTATCTTATCTGAATATCCTAAGAGAGGTGTAACTGATTGGATTGAGATAAGATATACTGGAATAAAATTGCAAAAGTAATATACAAAACAACATGAGAAGATGGATGAATAGTATAAAGATGATAAAAGGGAGATATGGAAAATAACATCGAGAAATGTGCTCGGTACAGTTTTCTTAAAACATATTTTTTTTCACTCTCGGTCGTGCTAGATATAATGTCACTCTTGGCTAACTTGAACGAATATTGAACACCTTCCAAAAACGATGCGAAATGTAATATACAAAGAAAAAAAAACCTAAACTATATGCGGTAACACCAACCAATAAAATTAAGTTACTTTTTTGATTTTTTTCTTTTAAATTTTATTTAAAAAATCCTAAAAATAATTAAATCTTATTAGCTCCTGACACCATATCATCACTGCCAAGTGGTATACCGGTTACAACTCTCTTCTTCTATAGAGCATGAGTTGGGTAGCTGAAAAACTTGGCATTGAAACAACATCTAGTTATCATTAAATAGAATTACTGATGGTATTAACTTTCATTTAAACAATAATTCAATTTGTAACTAACAAGGTTAATTTGCCATTGAGGCTCTAGTAACTGGTGATGTTAATAGGCCATCAGAGGTCCAATAATCAGTCAATATTTCTTATATATGTTGCCTTGATATTCCGCTACACGATCGATTATAACTAAATTCGGGTTTGGTAAAGCAGCTGCAATATCGTGCAATCGATTGTGTCAACTTTCAATTTTGTCACGGTGTCATGTGTTACTAGATAATCAATCGTCAACATTCAAGCGTATTATACGGTGTCCACTGCATCATCACACAAACAATTGTGTCAGCGTTCGAACTTTTTACTCAGGATCTTTGGCATCATTGCACACGGGAAAAAGATATCGGAAGTCCTATATATTTACTGTTTCTTGTAAGTGGATCCTAAACATTTCAAAATAATAGATCAAGTCCTATATGTTACTGACCGTTACAAGATCGAGTCCTTTCTATTACCTTCCATTACTTTAAGCTGATGTGACATTGACGTGTAGATATTAGTATGGTGTGTCAAATTCTAATGCTAACGTGGACAATCTTAACATGACATGTACACACTAATTTAGAAATATTAATTTTTTTATTTTAAAACAATGCAATTACTCTTTCACCCATCGCTGTGTACACATTATACTAATATATATTTGCTAATGCCATGTCAGTTTAAAACAATAACAAGTAACGAAAATGATTTATTGTTATAACGGCGAATAATATATAAGACTTGATTTACTTTTAAAATATTTAAAATTTACTTGTAAGAGATATTAAATATAAAAGACTCTGCCCCGTGTCTCTCTCTCCTTTAAAATGCCAGCAAATCCCACCCTTCACTCTCAAACCTTATCCCCCAAGCCCAGGCTTCCCTCCTCATTCCAAGCCACAATCTCATATCTTCTTCTAAAATCAGCCTAATCCGATGGCGGTGGAATGCGCTCTTGCAGAAGCCTACGTCCTGCGGAAGCTCCACGCGGAGAAGATGAAAGCAGAGGAGGAAGGAAGGGCCAAGCCATTCGGGATCGGCGCTCAGCAGCTTCACGGAGGGAATCCTAGAAAACAAGGACGACTGTTTCTTCGGGAAGTTGAAGAAGATCCATCCTACATCGGCCCTTCGATTCAGCAACGTACGGAGTTATCCGGCAGATTCTTCGCCGACATCCTAGAGAGACAGGAACTTCTGGACACCTGCGAACGTTGCTCGATTTACTGTTCCGACTTGCTGGTCTTGTGTCTCAACCCACTGTGGCAGCTGAATGACTGCCTGGCCACAGATGTAAAAGGAGAATAAACTCGTTCGTTGGTCTGTGTTCATTCAGTAGTGCCAGGAGAGCATGACTGAGAAGCAGTGTATGTGCGAGAATGAGAATGTAATGCACTGATATCGAACTCGACATGTGACCGTGCAATATAAGTTCGATTTTTATTGATATGGCACTGCCGATTCCCTCTAAGGATGAGAAATTGTTATTGTGCTTGTCCTCTGAAAAGGCAATTAATTGAATCTGTAGTTTAGGTGGACTTTTTAAGTTCCACAGAATCAGAAAATCACATAAATTTAAAAATTATGAATTGCTTACGAGTTTAAAAAAGAATTTCCTTTACTAGATAAGTTGATTCGAGAGAAATCCAATGTCTATTCTTTTCTCTTAGGGATGGACTCTGAGGAAGGAGCGCTGGAGGCAATCACCCTCCTTTAACTCAGAAAATTCATTAAGACATTGTATAAAATTTATTGGTTATTATTATCTATATTTTTGTCAGATTGTGTTATTTCGTTCCCTAAAGTCCATCATTTAGTTCTTTGCTCAATTTCACTCCTCATCCGGTTTCCTAGATCAGTCCCCATTTCCTCTCCACTAGAATCTCTGTGAGAATTTCGGTATGTACAACTTGATATCCAGCAATTGGGCCCTGGACTAGTCTAAGTTCGACTCGGGCCGATCCACTATGAGTAAAGCTCTCCGATATAAGTTTTATCTATTCACATAACTAAAATTCCATATCTCACTCAAGGGAACGAGGTAGTGAACTATTTTAATCAACTTATAACAGTAAAAACTGACAGATTTAATCCATAAACAGCCAATCAAACTTCAACTCGAGCTAATCGGTACCATATGAATCTTTTCTTCGACTGACGACAATAGCTCCCATATTCTCCTTTTAATTCCTTTTTACAATTTTACTTTCTAACAACCATTTTGTGGCGTGCTTGGCAGCATAGAATGGACTGTCCGCTTGGGGAGAAAGTGTTCAGTAAAACAGTTATACCACGCATTGATGATTACGTGATATATTCGTTCAATCAAAAATTTACATGTAATCAATAATTATGCATATATAACTATTAAATCCCAAAAAAATATAAAAAAAATTCCTAACAATCGGTGAACCCCTAATTAGACAAATATGTAGATGATGGATTTTGATTGGACGGATATATCACGTCAACAATGTCTACATGGTGTGACCGCTCCATTAAACACTTTCTCTCGCTTGAGGATCCATTGCATATATAAATCACACAATCCATTATCATATTGAAATTTTAGTGAACAATTTATTTGTCTATTTTGTAGACCGAAAATAGACAAATATTTATCATTTAAATGTATATTTCTACTTTTATATCATTTCACCATGAAATATCAGAAATGCCCTCAAACATTCCTTTTTCCAGAATAAAACTCGGCTGCCATTGGTCCATTTCCAAAATAATAAACTAAATCCAATTTTGCAAAGACTAAACCATAATTACCCCAAATCTTTTCCTTTTTTTTAATTTATCGTTTTTAAATGAATAAATTGGATAACATTGATTACAAATAATAATTTGAACATTTCAGACTATATAATAACATTTCCTTGTAAATTCAAATGCATATTACCAAATATATTAAATTTTATTGTTACATTCACCATTACTTCATTTCCTTATAAATTCTTATTGTTTATCAGTTACATAACTTACTATGGAACATGCCATTGTTGTTTTTCTTAAGTGTAAATTACACAAAAAAAATATGGTTTGTTTATTTATTTTTTTTCTCAAAAAGTGTTTTAAATTTTAAAAATAATATAATATAATTACATTTTATTTCAAAATTAAATAAATTTTTTAAAATTTTAAAAATAAAATCATGTAACTTCTTTTCATATTGTAATTTAATCCCGATATTTAAAAAAAAAATATCACATTATTTTATTTTGCTATTGAAATAGGCTAACTCGTTGAACCTGAGATTAAACGTCTAGGTGGCTAATCCTTTATAACATTTTTTATTATAAAATAATAGTATATTAGAAATTTTCTTCAGATTTATACTAATTCCTTATATATAAAGTTCTCTATATATTTTCTCATAACTAATATTAATCTTAACTTTAGAGAAATTTATCAAAATCATTTTACATAAAATTACTCTAATTTTATCCATTTGTAGGTACATGATAAGAAAAGGCCAGATGGAATATATTGCACAAACATATAATTTTATATTTTAATATATTAGTATAACTTATCAACAAATAAAATAATATGAACCTTTTACTGTGTAAATTTGAAAACTTTGATTTAATTTTGAAATAAAATAAAATTATATGATTTATTTTTCAAAGTTGAAGTGTTTGGCTTAATTTGAGAATGTGAGAAAATCATATAATTTTTTTAATTTGAAATATTTGACTTTTTTTAAGGAAAAAAAAAGGGGAAAGTCACTTACTTTTCTATATAATTTACCATTTTCTTACCCTTCTATTTTCCATTTCAACAAAAACCCCATCCGTGGACCGTGAATACAGTGCAAACGAATGGTATCAAATTTTGCACTCTTTACGGGCGTGTAGTATCGCCAAAATAAGTTGTTTCGTCTGAATGTTTTCAGTTCAGTTCCGGCTCGGTTTATCTCGAAACAGTTTTCATGAACAAGTCCAATTCAAATTAAATGGGAAAACCATGCCATATACTATTAAAAAAATTTATTCAAACACTGCACAACAGGCCCATTGGGCCTGCTTTGTGTAGCAGGAGAGCCCAGGCCCATTAAAGTCCAGTGTAATAGGCCTAAATGGAGATCCGTCAAGGGATTAAGAGTAGGGGTGTAAACGAGTCGAGTGGAGTATAAATCTATAAAACTAAAGTTTGGCTCGTTTAGCAATTTGCAAGCTCAAGGCCTCGAGCTCAACCAGGTCACATATTTTAAACTCAAGTTCGACTCGTTATAATAAACAAAGGTTTGGCGAGTCTATTCCACGTGTTCTCATTGGATAAAACGATTGGTATTAACCGCGATGAGGGACCATCCCCAAGGGTTTAGGCTTGTTGTAAGGAGAGGTGCAAGTATCCTTCACATTTCAGGTCCGAATTCTCTTGAGGCCAGTTATCAGCTCTGCTTTCATCCAACCCAAGGTGTTTGTTGGCATGCTCTTGGGGTAGTGGGATTAGTAAGATGAAAATTGGATACACGTCGATATCAACAAAATATCCACGAGGGAGCGGACCTGAGCTTCCCGACTGAGTGAGTACTGATGTTGGATAAAATTACAGCATTTTAACTCAAAACTGTATTTTAAACTCAAATTTGAGTTTCTTGATATAATGACTATTAAACGTCGATTAAAAGTTAATTTGAGAAATTGAAAAAATAATAATAATAAAAAAGAACCCTCAAAATTTTCCATATATAAGATGAGATAAGATATAGACATATGTTTATTTGCATAATTTTTTTTGGCGGAAAATTAATAAAGCGAGTGAAAGCTAAACCGGACGGATTTTAGGAGCCCAAAATACATACATTTCCTGGGCCCATGCGACCACCAGCAAGGCCCACATGGTCAGCTTTTCGTCTTACTGAACCTGAACGGCTAAACCCTCGACGTCCTCTCCCCTTCCCCCTGCCCCTCCGCTGCTGCTGCCGCCACCCTCCGTTCGCTGTCTGGCTTTGAGGTGTGTAGCTGGCTGATCCGTCTTGTGCCTTCACTGATCCTGTATCCTCTAATT
Source organism: Lagerstroemia speciosa (assembly GCA_037672795.1). Lineage (NCBI taxonomy): Eukaryota > Viridiplantae > Streptophyta > Magnoliopsida > Myrtales > Lythraceae > Lagerstroemia > Lagerstroemia speciosa. The sequence goes on along the minus strand of CM075294.1, from coordinate 10,200,138 downwards.
CTGAGCGATTTCGAGTCACCCGCCACTGCGATTTCTAATGCTGATTCGATGAAGCTTCAAATTTTCAGTTGGGAATTGGGTCGAATTGCTGTCGTGCATTGATTAGGAGACGCTTGGCTGAACCCTTTCTTCTCAGATATCAGAACTTTTGAAAACCTAGCCGTCTCCTGCACCTCCATCATGGGGGCAAAGAGAAAGGATGACAGCCATGATTCGGGGTCAGAATTTGACGGCGGGAAGCAGCAGCAGAAGAAGAAGAAGACGGTGAAGAAAGAAAAGGGGGAGTTGCTTCCATCAATGATAAAGAACAAGGAGAAGAGGTCAGCGGTCCATGCCAAGCTCAAGCACCAGAAGAAGCTCGAGAAGCGCAAGAAGATTAAGGCCCGTGACGCTGCTGAGAAAAGGGCCCTCGAGCTCGGTGAGGAGGTCGTGCCCCTACACCTTCCTGTCACCTTGTCTTATGTTCTGATTTTCGTGTTTGAGTCCATTCCGATTGCTGATCCTATCGCAGTTTGTTCATAATATCTAAGCAGCCTCCAGTGAGAGCAATTCCTCGCACGATTGAAAATACAAGGGAATTCGATGAGACAGTCTGCAAGCCCGATGATGAAGAGGTCTTGAAATTTTATTCTGATTTTGCCATTTCTTCCCAATTCGGATTCTTCTTTCTTTTTATTCAAGCCTATCTTTTCTGATGATTTCAGCTTTTTGCTGGGAATGATGCTGACGAATTCAGCTCCATTTTGAAGCGGGAGCGAACGCCGAAGATACTGATCACAACCTCCAGGTTCAATTCAACTGTATGTCATCCTCGTTCTACTGGTTGCGTCGCATTTCCCAGCATTTAATACAAATTTGCTGCTAAATCCCTTAGTTGTTTCACATTGTTGACATGAGTTTGCTTGGTATGCAGAGGGGCCCTGCTTTCATCTCAGAGCTTCTTGATGTAATTCCAAATTCTGAGTATTATAAGCGAGGAACTTATGACCTAAAAAAGGTAGGTCCTTTCTCATATCATTCTTTTAGGAGTGCTCTGGGATGTTAGTCGTGAAAGGGACAGAATTTCGGGACAAGATCGAGCTCTAAGGCTAGTGGAGTTTCTTCGATACTCTTAAGTTCGATTGGCAATTAGATTGTATAGGAATTACCCTTGCCGGCTTTCTTCTCCTGAAGCATATTAAAAGAAAGGGCCTCCTTGTATTCTTCTTCTCCTCCTTCTTTTTCTTATTTACTTTTTCTTTTCGGCCAGTGGAGTTTCTTCAATGCTCTAAGTTGGATGGGCAATTAGATTGTATAGGAATTGCTCTTGTTGGAATTTCTTCTCCTGAAGTATATTGAAAAATGAGCCTCTTTCAGTGACAAGAGATTTCAAGTGCTGTCCTTTCCAATTCTTATGATTGACAATTTTGTGCCAACAGATCGTGGAGTATGCAAAAAACAAGGACTTCACATCCCTCATAGTAGTTCATACCAATCGAAGGGAACCTGGTTCGTGGTGCATCTTATGCAAATATTGAATATCTTCTTTGTCACTTTCGCTTATTTTATACAATCATTATTGTTGCACATTACCCACCATTTCTTTGGGCTTGTAGATGCGCTTCTCATAATTGGTTTGCCTGATGGTCCAACTGCTCATTTTAAGCTATCCAAGCTTGTTCTACGGAAAGATATCAAGGTTTGTTTCCATTTTCTAGGTTAAAGTCTTTGGGGCATTGATTTTAAGGTCAGCACCATTCATATTAATGTCCGTGACTTTACCTTTCTGCCCACAGAATCATGGGAATCCAACAAGTCATGAGCCTGAGCTTGTGTTAAACAACTTTACTACGCGCTTGGGTCATCGTGTTGGAAGGTGTCAATTGTTGAACTTTATTTAGTTTTTTAAATTGAGCGAAATTGGATGTAGATCTCCATGAGACCGTGACTTCTCAAGTGAAAAATATAATCTTTGCGTTACCATCAGTGATTAAGTTGGTCGATGCAGCTTCCATGTCACCATATTCTTTTTGCTGAATTATGTCACCATATTCTTCCTTTTGTTGATCTGTCTCAGACTTATACAGTCACTCTTTCCACAAGATCCAAATTTCCGCGGCCGTCGGGTTGTGACCTTCCATAATCAGCGTGATTTTATATTCTTCAGACATCATCGGTCAGAAAATAGTATCCTTTTTTTCCTTCCTGCAGGCTTACTGGAAAGACTAAACTTGTTCACGAACTCATTTGGCTTTGGTTCATGATGCTCAGTTACATTTTTGAAAGTAAGGAAACCAAGCAGGCGACTGGCTCAAAAAAGAAAGAGGGCAAAAGTTCCAAGGGTGAGAGTGTCACTCAGGAGAAAGTGATTGCACGCCTTCAGGTTTGCTTGTTTTCACCTGTAACTTTACATCTATACCTGTGCATGCATGTGTCAAAACTCAAATGTTGCTGATAATGTTAAGGAATGTGGCCCTCGCTTCACGATGAAGTTGATCAGTCTACAGCATGGAACTTTCGATACCAAGAGCGGAGAGTATGAATGGGTTCACAAGGTATGTTTATGGATATGAAGTGCCATAAAAAATGTCCTGTTATGAAACAATCCACTCATGGAGCTTACTCTCTTTTGTTGTGTTTTGTTACAGGCTGAGATGGATACAAGCAGGAGAAGGTTCTTCCTGTGATCTTGCTGGAAAGCAGTTTTGGTTCCTCTGAGGCATTGTCTGGTTAAAGTTCCTTTCAGCAGATGTTGTCATTTCTTTGTTACCTGTCGCAGGCTAACCTGCTGAGTATTGTTTCTCTGTATTTTTTTTCGATAAGTTTGAATCCCTGTTTCTCTGTATTTGCTTGAAGTTTGCTTAGATTAAGTGTAGATGATGTTTTAACACCTTAACCATTGCTCAAGAAGTTTGATAGCTAAAGTCAAAAAATGTTAAATGAAAATGGTTTAATCGCTCAAGAAGTGTTGCACTGTATGAAGAACAAAAAGCAAGAAGAGGGTGGGTAGGAATGAAGATTGACCTAGCAAATGCTTCTAGACACAATTCAGTTAAGTCTTCTTTTTGCAGTTTTGGATAAAATGTCACACTTGGAGTGGATAAAAAGATAGATAAGTTAGGAGTTCTGTTTCCAAGGAATACTAATTCCAAAGTTAGGATGGCATAGATGGCCTGTTGGATTTGATACATCAGATACCACAGTTCTAATAGGACTCGTAAATAAAGGACGGGGATAGTGCTCATATCCAAGAAAATTAAATGAACTCAACTCAAGCCACAATTAGCCCAGCCCCAATTATATATAGAACTCATAGGAATAAAACATACGAAAAAATTGAAAGGTTCTTGAAGGGTCAGTGTTCTACCAGTTCAATGTTGCTTGAAATCAAGGCAATTTATATGTAAAAGACCAAAAGTTCCAAGAGCATTAGAACAAACATCAGAAGACAGCAAATTATAAACATTGGCAACAAAAGTTATCCATTCACAGCATCAGATTCAATTTGTACTAGTCAGATGCCAAAACTTGTATCCCTAGCCGTTCCTTCCATCTCCATTTTCCCCTCTTTCCCTCATCAAATCAACTGTATCATTTCGAGTGAACTGGGAGCATATACTTGTATGAAAAGTAAAAGCCAAATGCATCACAACAGTGGCATATGCCCAAAACATACCTCAGACATTCTTCTTGCTATCTGAACGCGAGAATTTCCGATCCAAGGATTGCAGCTGGTTCCTTAGATTCTGGTTTTCTTTGAGCAGGCGATCAAACTCGAGAAGGAACCCCTCAGATTGTTTGCTCAGTGCGGTTGCATTTGCTTCGGCAGCAGTTAGTTCTTTCCTCTTGCTCTCGATTTCTGACTCGAGCTGCTTGAGCTTCAGCTGGAGGGCCCCTCTCTCCTCCCCTAAGCTCCTGAGCTCATCAGAAGAGCCATTTTTCCCGTCCCCGGAATCTCCACGGGACTGGGCCTGTTTCTTATCAGCCTCCATACTCTTTCTCCGTAAGCGGAGCTCCCTCATATAGTGATGAAGCCTGTCAATCATCAGCCCAAGGAAGAGAATGGCTCCTGAATGAATTTAACACAAAGGTTAAGATTCATAATGCGTGGTGAAAAAGCCAAAATGCGGGCTAGCTCCAAACATGAAGAAGAACGACATCTTTTCTACTCAGAATAGGGGAAACGGCACTAGAATAGCAAGATAGGCTAAAGATGATAATAACACTGAAGAGTCTAAACATGATTAATGATTGATCTCAAAAACCTTTGTTATCATCTACATCAATTCTGCTCCACTAGTCAGCTAAGGTAAGTAAAGGATAATAACTCAGGAAAAAAAAGCCACCTCCGCATACATACTGCTGATTGTGCCAAGTACCAAAAATGCAGTGAAAACTCTAGGAAGAAGATTGTTTACAAAATTAAAAACTCATCTCTACGAACTGTTGTGTTGTTAGCATCTGCTAATGTACTTAGAATCTTTCTTTCTTTCTTTGTTTTTCTGAATGTACTTTCAGCACATCTACCTTGAAGACACTTGGAACATCACAGTTTCCCTGTAGACAAATCCAAAGGTCAAACAAAACTAAAGTACCAGATTTGAGACCATCCTAAGCTGTTCTTGTTTTGGGTAATGAACAAGGCACTAGCTCATCTAATGTCATCAGCATACATGGCTACCATCTGAAGCACCACATACTACTTGTCTCCAGCTGATGTAACGAGCAACACTATCCCAAACAAAATCCTTTGGCTTTTAGCTAAATCAGAATATTAACTGTGTCTGGTAAAACTAATTAGGCAAATGATAACATGGCCATGGACAAAGCAAATTTTGACCGTCACAATAGCTGTAATGCACTTCAGCACAAAGATATGCTCGAGATAAAACTTTGGAACCTACGCTAATGCAATTGCAGAGACCACGACAAGTTCATTTGTATACAATACGATAATGCCACTCATCCACAAGGGAATCACAGTACATTATCTGCTATCTGCACATTTGAGCCGAATTCTGAAGAAACAAACTGAACCCAGAATTGACCGTGGATAGAATTGTCGAATCAAGCAGACTTTCAGTTTAACTATCGTAGAAGAGATCACCCACCCATGAGAGTGGATTCGAGCATGTGTCCCGCAAAGACGACCTGGTCCGTCGGATTGGGGCCAGCGCCACCTCCGTCCTCCGCCGCCCAACGGCTGCGAATCTTAGCCATGTTGTAGAGGTTGGAGCACAGCAGAGTCGCTATAACACCGCCCACCGTCTTGACCACCAAGGGCCCCCGCCCACGCTTCGCCCTGTCCAGGCCCATGATCACCAGCTTCCTCAGCGGGGTCTTGAACACGAACGACAATGTCAGGCCCATCTCGACGATGATCACCGTGAACAGAAGCTGAATCATCTTCTCTCCAGGGCAAAGAGCGATTGATTGCTGCTGTCGGGTTGATCCTACCCGGCTCTGTAGCAGAAGAGGAAATGATTGGGCGGGGTGCTCGATTCAGGATTTGATCGGTTGATAGCGATGGAATGGTACGGTGTGGTTGATCAGAGTTCGGAATTGATCATACAGAAAAACAGAGTGTAGGGGGAAGAAAGGGAAAGGGCTTCTTCCATGGCTGGATCTCCCTGCTCGTGCTGGTCAAGGCCGAGGAGGAAGATCGTTAAGTTCAGGGTTTTTTTTGCTAGGAAGTCCCCATTCTTTTTTATCCTTAGAAAATCACCCCGACATTTCTCAAATTTAAAATATTAGTACCTTTAGCTCTATTATTCTTTCTAATAGTCCATTACTTCACCGGTCATGTGAGACTCTTCCTAGTCGATTATTTTTTAGAAAAAGTTAATTTTAGTCCTTAATCTTTTGCATGATATCCATATTTTACCTAAACCTTTTCAACTGATTCTACTTCAAAACATTTTAACTTTTGTTTAGGTTTAATCCTCCACATCTGTTTAATATTAAATAAGGTGATTTTGCTTCTTTTAATGAAAACAATTTTTTAATTAAAAAAGGAAAAAAAATTCTGCACATGAGAGAAAGTGGATACGACTTTGGAAAAGTTTTTAGGTGAATTGAGATCCTGGATAATGTGGTGAACTTAACCGATAAATGTTCGATATATAAGTAAATATTTTAAATCATGATTAAAAAATGAATATTACTAATAAATAGATAATATTTTTAAATTTTGTATCAATTTAAAATTATGCCATATCATCATTTATGTACAAGTGATAGTTAGATTATCTCATCAGCAATATTTAAAGTTAAAAGTTTGTATCATTATTTAACTGCTCTAAAAAAAATCAAAATAAAATAAATGCACACTCATGAAATATTTGCAAAAAGAAATGTACCGCAAGTGGAATTTACCTAAAGGATTTTATTCGTTAACGCTGTCATTATTTGTATTGATTTACCACAAAACTTGAGAAGGAATGTAAGCTTTAAATTTTAAAAGATGGGAAATTGAAGAAACCAATAACTAACATAGAAGTAGTTCGATATCTCTTTTTCTCAGTAAACTTTCAAATTCGAGTAATACGAATGCAGAAAATCTATAATTAGAAGAATTTTACACTTCAATCGAACAATAAACTCTAGAAGTTGAATTAGCAAGGGGTCCACTTTATTTTTAAATAACTCAAGCGTAGGAGATGTTCATACCAGGACACTAGCAAGCATACACGTGCATGGCACATTGTTTCTTACATATTCAACAACCTTTACACGTTATTAGATAATATACATGGGATCAACTTAATACAATTGTTCATAATAAATTACTCAAAATAAATAAATAAATAATAATAACTAAAAAGTTTAATTTTTTTTTACTTGTTTGATCGTTCATTCAGTAATTGGATTATAGAATTTTTTTTTTTTTTAATGATGTAGTAGTGCTTTATCGAGGACAAGAGTGAAACTGGGGCAGACGTGGTGCATTTGAAATTAACCGGTTTGATCGAGCCGAGCCCATGGGTCCGAAGGACTTGTTCAATCTCTGTGAACTATTGCGACCGGGCCAGTATCAGCTGCCCGCAGGAGGACGACAAAATGACGGAGACCCGGACAAACAGTTGAAGGTTGAAACAGCGAAAAACGAATCGTTCAAAATTTAATTGCGAAAGGAACGCGTCAACCAGTTAGAAATTAGCGGCTGGGTCAATTGGTCAACATTTTCAACGGTTCAGACCTCATTATATATATGTCTTTATGGGTCCAAGACATCCATCAGATCAAACACAAGTTTTTCAGAGACAGACAACGAGCAAGTTCATAGAGATCTATATAGCGAGCAAACCTAAACACTAACGCAGCAGCAAGCAGCAACCTCCGATTTCCATTAATGGCTTCCTTAGCATCTTCATCTCTCTCGCTGCGTTCTATTGCTTCTCCTTGCTCTTCTTGCAATTGCACTTCGTCTTGTTCTACATCAAAGAGGACGACGAGAGCAGCACTCCACCTTCCTGAGTTCCCCGACGTTCGATCAATGTCGGCCAAGAGGCTCGTCCGACAGCTGAACGGTGGAAATGGCCACATGGGCCCCGTGCAGCGGTTGCTCGACCTGAGCAACGACATGGCAGTAGTTATCGAAGAGCCCCGCGAGACACATGCCGCACCAGTGCCATCCACCGCTGAGCAGCAGATGTACTCGGTCCTCGAGGCGGTCGCAGACCGGGTGGAGATGCACAGGAATATAGGGGAGCAGCGCAACAACTGGAACACCCTCTTGCTCAATTCCATCAACATGATGACTCTCACGGCCACCACACTGTCTGGCCTCGGAGCCACTGCCGGAGGGAAAGCTCCGCTGGCTTTGAATGTGTCTTCCACTATACTGTTCACCGCGGCCACCGGGATGCTGCTAGTGATGAACAAGATCCAGCCCTCACAGCTGGCGGAAGAGCAAAGGAATGCCGTCAGGCTTTTCAAACAGATCGAGAGCGAGATCCAGTCGATGCTCGCCGTCCGAACCCCCACACAGGCAGATGTGGAGGAGGCGATGGAGAGGGTGCTGGCGCTCGATCGGGCTTACCCGCTTCCCTTGCTCGGAGCCATGCTCGAGAAGTTCCCTAAAAAGTTGGAGCCCGCCACCTGGTGGCCTAAAACCAGCAAGAGTAATAAAGCCTCGGCCCGCTGGAATGACAGACGAGTGAATCATTTTCCATCGAGCCAGGCCCGCATCTACTTCGATCAGAAAGCGAGCGCAGAGGAGGAGAAGAACGGGTGGAGCAAGGAGCTGGAGTTGGAGATGAGGGCCATAGTCGATGTGCTGAAGAAAAAGGACGAGGAGGACTACTTGAGGCTCGGCAACATCGCATTGAAGGCCAACAAGGTTCTGGCAGTTTCAGGGCCCATGCTAACCGGCCTAGCCGCTGCAGCTTCCGTCATCACTGCAGGATCCTCCAGCGGGGCTGCGGCGGCAGCTGCAACAGTGGCGGTGACAGCTGGCTCATTGGCAGCAGCAGTGAATGCGCTGGAGCACGGGGGCCAAGTGGGAATGGTGGTGGAGATGTACAGGAACTGCGCCGGTTTCTTCAGGCAGTTGGGGGAATCGATCGAGCGGACGTTGGAGGAGAGGGATGTGGAGAAGAGAGAGAACGGGGAGATGTTTGAGATGAAGGTGGCCATGAAGCTGGGGAGGAGCCTTTCGCAGCTCAGGGGCTTGGCCAGGAAATCCATGTACTCCGGCATCGAAGGAACGGAGATGGATGAGTTCGGGAGCAAACTCTTATGAATTATTAGTCTCATATTATTAGAGAATTAATCTAACATGATCGGCTATTCTTTGATCCTTTCAAACCCAATCTGTATATTTCACGTAATTAGAATAATTACCGAAATGGGTTTTTACCATTCTTAAATTCTTGCATCATTTTCTGCTGTTAATCTTTTCTTCTTCCTTCCTTACCACCTAGAATTGAGAAAGTCGTAACGGATACATTACGAGGCTTACGTGGTATCATAAACTAACCAAATTTAATTAATTTTCAGGGTTTTTTATTTTTAGATTTTTATAAGAAAATTTAAAAAAAAATTAAATCTTTCTTAGTTTATAACATCATTCATAAACTGTCGCATTATACACTCATTTTATGGAAGAACTCTCTCCTAGTATTTACCTTTCAATCCGTGGGTATCGTTTTTTCGGTTACATTCCAAGCTTATAGGCACAAAAGGAGATAAAAGTCATATCTTAAGTTCAAGTACCGTAAACGTAAGTAATTTACCTTGAGAATCATCTTCTCTAATTAAACTATTCGAATTTAATGAAATATCCTCTTCTTTTTTCATGCTTCTAGGTATGATCCGACACTGAACCACTGGAACAAATTATGTAATTACTGACAGACATTTTGGACAAAAAGTGTTATCGGTGATTTCGATGAGTTTTCGTTCGCAGGAATTTGCTGAAATAGTTTTTGTTTCTTAACAAAAATTTCCGGCAAACTGTTTTTTGGTCATTTGTTGTAAATATTATTACTAAAAAAATAAAAATAAAATCCTTATCAACATTCACGCAACTTATATTTTTACAAGAAAAATAAAAATAAAACCCTTTTTTGGTGTGACTCTTAACTTTTTATGTTTGTTATTTACGTATAATAAAAAAAAATTTTGAATAACCCTTAAATTTAGAATCAAAGTGGGGTAAAATAGTAAATCTACTAAGGATAAGTATTCAAACACTTTTTTTCTCTCCCACTACTTGTTCTCTTCTATTCTCTCTCCACACCTTTCTTTTCTTCTCTCCACTTATTATTTTTCTTTCCAATAGGCTCCATTTATTCTTTTTTTATATTCATTAATTATATTTATTCACTATTTTCATTTATATATGAACTTATAATTAATTACTTTTATTAATATAATACATATGTTACATTTAATATTCCCTTTTATAATCCTGGAGCAGCAAATTAAGATATGGTTGACTCTTCATTTTTCACAATTTTAATTATTTAACCAGCGTTTTGACTTTTTCGGTCAATTTATTTGACTTCTAGCGTCAAACGGCAAGGGCTGGTTTCCTTTGACTTCCATCTTCAACATTTTACACAATTCGAGGAACTCATTTATTTATTTACTTTTGCGTGGCAGAGAGTGTGGTGATCTATCACACAGTTTGGCATGCTCGTCCACAAAAAGACGGACAAACCCTATTACATTCACACGTAGGAGCATCTAAGAAATTATAAAATCCAATGTCTGACTTAATTGAACCGGTTTAACACCTCATTCAAATAAAAAAAATTCATAATCGAAAGAATTTTATTTTTTATGAAAAAGGTTTTGTTAGAGTTCGAATCAGTTGAATTTCTAAATAATAATTGTCCGATTTGGGGAAATATGCGTTTTAATGGTTGTCATCAATTCATAAAACACATTCACAGATTCTACCTTTCAATCGTAGTGTGGCAAATAAAAAAGAGAGTTCCTCGAGATTCGAACCCGAGATAATTGATGTGAATTTGAAAAAGAAAATATTAATTTGTGATTTAAAGTCCTAATTAAGCTTGCTTGCAAATAATATTAACGTAATAGAATATGAAAACGGCTTTGCTTATCCTCCAAGAAAAAAATGGATTCAAGATTATGGTTAGTATGAGATCTTCAATGACGAATTCGCACACTTCTTTATAATTCAGATTGCACATTAAGCGACGATCTCGACCCTTTTTCTTCTTGTTTGTATTTGTATGTCATTTTCAAGATGGCGAGGATATAAACATGTATACCAGGCAAAAAAAGTTTTGTCACTTTGAAAAATTATTTATTTTTTACACGTTTCTTAAAATCAGATCGGTTATTAAACTATTTTTTTCTTGAAAACGATGATAGACTGGATATTAAATTAGTTAAAGTTATGTTAAATGTTCTTTTTCCAGTATACAGAAATGGGACATATACTTAAAAAAAATATACAAGAAAGAGGGAATAAAAGGGTATGAAAAATTTCACGGTAATATCGAATTCGGGAGCTCTAGATTACAAGATAAGAGTAGTACCGATTGTAGTAATTCATCTTTCACAAAGTTCTGTTAAATGTTCGATTGCGCATCGCGCAGATAAAACAAAGATATGAATATATGAGAAACTTGGGAACAACAACTTTTTTCTTGGGTAAATTAGGTGGTTTTTTTATTTTTATTATTATAATACTAATTAGCCATTCCCAGACATGGTGAGAGGTGCATTACATACAGATCTAGGGCATCGCATCCCTCCCAGGTCAGCAAACAAAGTGTTGTTCAACCCATCGGGTGGTTCATCCAGGTAAGTACAACAAAAGATGTCAAAGTGTTCCTTCGCGTAGCCCTCCACCGCAAGCTTGGCCATGCTATCCGCTGCCCCATTAGCTTCCTGGTAGATATGAGTTGCTCGGAATCTAGGGAACGATCCGCTGAGCTCCCTGCATTCAAAAATAAGTGGCATCAGTCCTATATAGTCACTGGAAGAAGTCCATAGGAGATCCAATGTAGATTTTGCAACCATTTCCAACATAAGAGAGGTTACTCCCAGATTATGAACTATCAGAAATATAAGTATTGTCACGTAATAATATCGTTTTATAAGATACTTTCTCTAATATTAAACATGTAATAAAGAGATATATAACTTCTACAGTGAGGATCGAACAAGAAACATCTTAATAATGAGTTGAAATTCTGTGCCATTGTACTAAGATCGCATCTTGATTCTCTTATTTATCTTTTTTTTTTGGTCGCCAGCCACGGTATCCAAGCAGGCCCCACCAGCGGTGAGATGGCATCTTTCAGCCAACCATACTTGACTAATCCGTTGGTCGCCCCGGGTCGCACGCCTGGCAATGGCGGGTGAGGCTCCCAAGAGGGGTGTCTGCGTACGTGAGGTCTCGAACCTGAGACCTCCTTAAGCGGCACCGAGCTGCTTACCACTCGGCCCAACCCCTCTTGGTTTCTCTTATTTATCTTTGTTATATTAGTGGATTGACTTGAATATTGGATCTCTTATTATTGTACTTCCTTATATAAGTTTAAGGTTAATCGATCCTATATAGGAGTGTCGTCGAAGCACTGTGCAGGAGTTGACATGGTACGACTGCCAGGGTGGCTCCAGCTGTCAATTGGTGCAGATCAAGAGGTATTCGCATATAGTTACTATCAATATCAAATAAATTCCAAAAGAAAATTTAATTAAAAACATGAAATTGCATGGTCGGCAGTTGTTGTTTTAATATGTCACTGTTTGTGTTTACTATAAATTTTGAGAGAACACGACACTAAACCAAATGAAAAAAGAAAATTGATTAAAATGACAAATGTTTAGATATAGTTTAGTCGGAAAAAAAAAAGAAAAAAGTAACGAGGCTTTATTGTCGTCTATTACGTAATGTTTAGATTCTTATATTCAATCATAAACATATCAAGAGAGCTAAACGGCTCGCGGAAGCATCACCCTAACAGGGTAGCACAGCAAAATATCTAATATAGTTCACAGAAATCCGCGTCTGTCAAGCCACGTCTAAATAACAAACCTTTAGCAAAAATGTTTTGATATGAATGCATAAAGACGTTCAAAACTAAAACCTTGAAGTTACCTAATCACATGCAAGTAAGTTTGCAGCCACTAGATCACCACATTTGAAGGTTGCAAAGTGACACATCAAAGCACAAACTTTATATCAATGAAATGAGAGTAGCAATAGTGGTGATTTAACCACTCTCATTACGTAATCTTTAACTTTCGTATTTAATGACAAATATATATATATATATCGGACAAACTGAGCACTGTTATTTATTGACTAAATTTTTTTGGATGGATATTCACCACTATCTCTTGTAAATCTAATGGAAATTCAGCTTCGTGCATGGTGAAGTGTGAAAGAAATGAAAATTACGACGTACTATGTGCCATCTTATACACATGCTTCCCTTTGCAATGTGCGACATGCAGAAGGAAAAAAAAAAAGGGAATTCAAGCGACAGGTATGAACTGTGAGCTTGAACGCATATAATGCACATTTTATACATATACTCGGTTTAGTGCTAAAAGTCAAATGAGTTCACTCTATAAAATAGAGTCCATTTGATCGAATTAATCAATTCAAATAAAGTAATAGAAATGCGTTCTCATTTTTCTTCCGCGTATGTGTATAGATGTGGTAATATATATATATATATATATATGACAATCGAAATAAAGAACTAGCATGAATTAATGAATATAAAGCAAGAGTTTCGTAATTAAGATCAGGGAAAGAGTGCTGATAACTATCATGATTTGGTTAAAATAGTTCGTTATCTCTTCACTTTAAATAAAATTTCGAGTTCTAATCTTATAAATATAGAAAATTCATATTGAAAGACCTTTTACTCCTTTAGTGGGTAGAGATAACTCGAATCTGAATTAGTTAAGACTTACTAGATTTTCGAATATCATATAATATACACTGGAAAGAAGTAACACTACTATACGAAACTGATTGCATTTGGGAATAGATTTAAGGGGCAAGGGTTGCGGCTGCTCTCCGATTTTTATTAATTTTTTTATTAAATTATCTTATTCAACTTCTTTTAACTTTAACAGTTTTGATACTTTATTTTAATTTTGATTCATATCTAATGGATTCGTAAATCTGTCATGGTTTGATTTTCAAATTCTATTACGTTAGGGTAACCCATCATTAACAATTGAATTTATTATTTACAGGAAAGCTTAATTAGGACTTGAAATCACCTTCCCTTTTTCCTTAGATTAATGTAAGATCTCAGGCTTGGATCTCAATCAGCTGGGTCAACCCCCAACTCCAAGGCTGTGCGAGGCAGCCCGCTTGTTTATTCATCGCAAGGAAAATTTTATAAAACCGTCAAGTTACCATACAAGAAGTTTTGCCCGTCATTGAATTCGTCATAATATGTTCGAGAAGTGAACAATGAAAATGCGTAGGACCCTATTTCTCTTAAGTAAGATCTCGAGTTCTAATATTGTGAATGGAGAGAATTCATTTCGGGATAACTTTACCCCTAGTGGATCACCCCAGCTCGAACTAGATTAGTTAGGATCGGTCAGGCTTCTAGATGCTGGTGGTACAGACCGAAAGAAATAATGCAAATACTTTTTTTATAAGTAGCTCGCAACTATATGAAAATTAATTTTCTTCTATTCCGCATCACATATTATTAAGAAATTTTAAGAACCTTGATTGATCATATTTTTAATCTGATCGAGCCAATATGAGATTTTATAATAATGAATTTTCTCCACTTACCTAACTCAAATGTCAAAATATTTTACCTTAAGAGTAGGCTGTATTAAATCGTTCATGGCAAGCCGGTTGAGTTTTTGCAAATCCCTTTTTTTTTTTCAGATTCTCTTTACCACCTGCCATGCAAAATAAAATTGCGCGAACAATGTAAAAAATATGGAAGATGAAGTCAAGAGAAGCGACGCTTGCGTTTTACGCTAAAAGTCAAAAGAAAAAGTCAAACAATTAGAACTATGAAAAATTGAAAATGTCAACGATATTTACACGCTTGTTGACCCGATGATTCCGTCATTAGACTTCCAAATAGATGATCTCATGCTCGAATCCTACGCTGGGAGGGTTGACCGGAATTTCAAGGATCCTAACCAAATTGCATATTAATCTCGATGTGCGCTTCGACTAACCTGGGAATACTGAATAGTACAAAAAAAAAAGAAGGTTATGTCAATTCTTGATTAGGAAAAAAAAAAGGTAGGTTGTGTCAATAGTGATAATGGAGAAATTCTCTCGTGCGACGGTATATCGCGTAACAGTACTACGTTGTGTCATAAGCTGATAAGATTAAACAATTTTAATATTTTTATGAAATCTAAAAATAAAAAATAACCATAAGAATGGATGAATTCTATTAATTTATAATATCTTATAAATACTTATATACGATACATTAATTACACATAATACTTTGTCGTGGCATGGAGCGTGAGGTGCTAATGCAATGCAATTCTTCCCCATTACTAGGGGCAAGAAAAAGAGCACTTACCCAAAAAAACGAGGAAGAAAATGGAGCTATAACTATACTAATTAACTTGTTCATAAAGTGTGACTTAATAGGTCATTGATCAAAGTCCTGACTTTTTTTTTTCTTTTTTCTCGTAATCTCATAGACTTCAAAAGTGTTCGAGGAAAAAAAAGATATTATTAATCTTTAAAAAAGGTTAATAGTAGATATTTTTATTTGCTCCTTTTTTGCCTTCCTTACCTCCTAGTATTTTTTTTATCTATATAACCGGTATCCAGAAATCTAATAGGTCACGACTAATCAAATTCAAATTGGGAGGATCTATTAGGGGATAAAACTCTTATAAGATAAATTCTCTTCATTTATAAAATTCGAATCCGTAAAAAAAAAAGAAAGAAAGAAGGAGTAGAACAGTAAATGATGCAAGAATTTAAGAATGGTATATCGGTAGTTATTGTAATTACATGAAATATACAGATTGGGGTTGAAAGAATCAAAGAATGGTCGATCATGTTAGATTAATTCTCTAATAGTATGAGACTAATCTATCATTCAGAAGAGTTTGCTCCCGAACTCATCCATCTCCGTCCCTTCGATGTCGGAGTACGTGGCTTTCCTGGCCAAGCCCCTGAGCTGGGAGAGGCTCCTTCCCAGCTTCATGGCCACCTTCATCTCAAACATCTCCCCGTTTTCTCTCTTCTTCACATCCCTCTCCTCCAAGGTCCTCTCGATCGACTCCTCCAACTGCCTGAAGAAACCGGCGCAGTTCCTGTACATCTCCACCACCATTCCCACTTGGCCCCCGTGCTCCAGCGCATTCACCGCTGCTGCCGATGAGCCAGCTGTCACCGCCACTGTTGCAGCTGCGGCCGCAGCCCCGCCAGAGGATCCTACAGCGAAGATGGAAGCCGCAGCGGCCAGGCCAGTTAGCGCGGGTCCAGAAACTGCCAAAGCCTTGTTGGCCTTCAACGCGATGTTGCCTAGCCTCAAGTAGTCCTCCTCGTCCTTTTTCTTCAGCACATTGACTATGGCCCTCATCTCCAACTCTAGCTCCTCGCTCCAACCGTTCCTCTCCTCCTCTGTGGCTGCTCTCTGATCATAGTAGATGCGGGCCTGGCTCGATGGAAAATGCTTTGCTTGTCCGTCATTCCGGAGGGCCAAGGGTTTCTTATTGCTACTGGTTTTAGGCCACCAGGTAGCGGGCTCCAACTTTTTGGGGAACTTCTCGAGCATGGCTCCGAGCAAGGGAAGCGGGTAAGCCCGATCCAGCACGAGCACTCTCTCCATCGCCTCCTCCACATCTGCCAGTGTGGGGGATCGGACGGCAAGCATCGACTGGATCTCTCTCTCGATCTGTTTGAAAAGCCTGATGGCATTCCTCTGCTCTTCCGCCAGCTGTGAGGGCTGGATCTTGTTCATCACTAGCAGCATCCCGGTGGCCGCGGTGAATAGTATAGTGGAAGACACATTCAAAGCCAGTGGAGCTTTCCCTCCGGTGGCCGCTCCGAGGCCGGATAGAGTGGTAGCCGTGAGAGTCATCATGTTGATGGAATTGAGCAAGAGGGTGTTCCAGTTGTCGCGCTGCTCCCCTATATTCCTGTGCATCTCCACCCGGTCCGCAACCGCCTCGAGGACCAAGTACATCTGCTGCTCGACGGTGGCTGGCACTGGTGCGGCATCTGACTCCCGTGGCTCTTCAATAACTACTGCCATGTCATCGCTCAGGTCGAGCAACCGCTGCACGGGGCCCACGTGACCATTTCTACCATTCAGTTGTCGGACAAGCTTCTTAGTCGACATCGATCGAACGTCCGGGAATTCAGGAAGATGGAGTGCAGCTCTTGTCGTCCTCTTCGATGTAGAACAAGAGGAAGTGCAACTGCAAGAAGAGCAAGGAGGAGCCATAGAACGCAACGAGAGTGATGTGGATGCCAAGGAAGCCATTAATGGAAATTCGGAGGTTGCTGCTGCGTTAGTCTTTAGGTTTGCTCGATGTAGATCTTCGTGAACTTGTTGTATGGTGTCTCTCTCTGAAAAACTTGTGTTTGATGGATGTCTTGAACACATAAAGACATATATATAATGTGGTCTGAAGAGTTGGAAATTTTTGACCAATTGACCCAGCCCCTACCTTATAACTGGTTGACGCGTACTTTTCACAATTAAATTTTTCGAAATTTCAACCTTCAACGGTTTGTCCAGGTCTCCCTCATTTTCTCGTCCTGCTGCGGGCGGGCTTAGAATGGCCCGGTCACAATGGTTCACGAAGATTGAATAAGTCCTTCGGACCCTTGGGCTCGATCAAGCCGTTGTCAGCGTACCTCCTCTGCTCTAAATATTCAATAAAATCTTTTGAAAATCCACAAAATTTCAACCCAAAATATTTCATACTTGTAATTGTGATTTTGACCATTGATCATTATTCTTACATATCTCATATCTTGAATACGATTTCCAACTCATTTTTTAAACCTTTCAATTTTCAAGTTTCGACTTGTGGGTAGATATTCCGATAAATCTCTACCTTGACTCGTATAAGCCAAGTATAACTAGTTCCTTCTCAACTGTTATATCTTAACCGTTTACGGACCCTGCCTTATCTTGTGTATGCTACTCAAGTCCAAACTAGTCTTGAACTTATTCAAGGTGTCAGATTTCAACGGCATTCTACAAGATTTATAGCTAGTCAATCGACATGCCGACTTTAACAGGATTATAGTATTCTCCAAGATCACCAAACACTTGAAGCCCAATTCGTTTAGGTGATTTTGACCGATTTCTCTGCGCGTCTTGAGACCACTCTCACTCATAAAAGTTGTCGCATATGTATAAGCCTCCTCAACTTAAGAACTCCTATCTGCATAAGTTGAGTTTCATGACTCTTTGACTCAACCTCTCTCTCTAAAGTGCCTCTAGCTTTTCTCGATCTTGTTCTTAAGTTGCTTGACCACAATAGTATCAAATGACACATGTTTTTTCACAAGGGAATCCGAGTTCTAGCCAATGATGCACGTATCATGCACTCGTTCACTTTTTTATGCCTGAGATCTTCTACTGCTATCAGATTTGAATGGACTTCAACTTTCTAGTGCTCCTTTCAGACTGTGTAAGACTAAAAAAACCTTCATTTTATCTACTGCGGTCCAAAATCAATGATCCCATCAAACTTTTCCAACTTGAATTTTGGCCCCGACATCTTTTACTACTTCAAACCTTGGCTCTAATACTAGTTTTTGGAACAAAACTGCTATGTATAATTTGTTGTATCTCGAGATGTCTCAAGCGAAATAATAAAATAAAAATTTTAGAAACTTAACATCGAGTATTCGTGGAAAAACCCCTTAATGGGAATATCACTAAGGGCAAATTAGGATATACCACTATACAAAATAGGATATTACAGATATCAAGGACACAATCAATTCCAAATCTCAGTATAAATCCCACTTTAAAAAGTCTCGAGATGGCTTGAGATTTGGGTTATCTTTAGGTCATACTTGAGGTGGACTCAGAAGTAGCGACACAGTCGTTGATTCTCTGGAGATGAGACACGGGTTGGAACAAGTCCATTCTTCGAGACATTTACGAGTTACTTGCTCGGAATTGGAGTGTGGTGATTCAACATGTCTACATGGAAGGCAATATCTGCGCAGATTGATTGGCTAATTATGCCTAATTATTTTCCCTTGGTGTTCATCGTCTTAGCTCCTGTTTGGAGGGGCTCGATTTACTGTTATTTGGTGATTCTATTTGGGCCACCATGCCTCAACGCTGTATTATTTAATTTTCTTCAATGCAATAGGGTCTCTACCCCGTACTTCACCCCCCAAAAAAAGTCTAAAACTTAATCTCTTAAGTCCTCACTCACTCGTATTTTTCCTAGATTAAGGATAGAATAAAATGGGTAATTTAATCTTGCATTTCATATTTTTTATTTATTCCACTGTTAAAATTTGTTTTTGCGCATTCTATTAATATAGTCATTTTTTTCTCAAATGGGTGGATGATATTTACTTAAAAAAGACTGGGAATGCTAATTCTATAGCTATTTACAATTACATTCCCTTATATTTTTAAAATAAACTCAGAAATTATTAATTTTCCAGATGGGTTATTCCAATTTATTCTATATTAAACTTATTCCATGATGTTCATTTCCATTCTTTCGCACGAAAGCCCCAAGTAACGAATCGGGAGTTACCCTATCCTGAAGCCATCGCATCCCACCCCACCTCCCCACCAACCCCCCAACATTGCACTCTATTGGTTTGCTCTAACTCTAAACTATATATCTATAAATAAGTCGATGGTATAGAGATTACAAAGCATGAAGATTCTTTCCAACTTATCTTTTGGCAAGCATCGACTTTGAATAAAAATCTAATGGATTCTAATAGATGCATATTTGAATTTGAACGATAATTCATTGAAGAGTAAAATTCTTGTAATCATGAATTTATTTTTAGTTTACAAGACACGAATTCCTGACCTTTCTCAAGAAAAAAAGAGAGGTCGAAACAGTGGATCAATCCACGCTGGTATCTGAGGTTGTTGTTTTCTTAGTATATTTGCTTTTGAGAATGGAGTATGCCAGAAATCCAACATCCATTACACTATAGAGTTAGTACAAGACCATGCATGTCTGAAGAAGTCACCGACTTGGGGCTCCCGTTACAGTCAATGACAAAATATCGCGCGGCACACTTGTAAGAAAATGGATCTATTGTATGGAATCCGACTGACTAAGCTTGAAATCGAACTTCAATTGGATCGATTTCAGTCTGTCGTTTGATTGGGAGGTTACTTGAATTAATTGTGCACGTGTATGAAATTCAACCATACTAAACCGATGATAAAAAAAAACTGGTGTCTTGCCGGAGCCAACCGTTATCCATCAGCATATCGTGCCAAGAAATCTGTTATGCTTGTTTGCAAATAATATTAATTTGTGATTTAAAGTCCTAATTAAGCTTGTTTGCAAATAATATTAACATAATAGAATTTGAAAATGGTTTTGCTTATCCTCCAAGAAAAAATGGATTCAAGATTTTGAAATTGTTCATAATGCTTGAATCGCGATTTACGTTGTTGAATGTTAGTCCTATTATTGTCGGCATTTAAAAGCAACCTTAACAAAGCCGTCCATTCAGTCATTTAAGCTTCGTCCGCTACTTTTCTAACAATTGGTATTTTGGTTTCAAGTATTTGACGGCTTAGTCTAAAATTCAAGAAGTTCAGAGAATGAGGATTTTATAGAATAGTACAACTTTCGATATAAAATTATGAGGTTCTAAATTTGATTTTATCGGTAACACATTATGTAAAATATTCTCCTGGGACTACATGAGACCGATCCCGTTTTCATCCATATGTCTAAACTATTCGGTGGAGGTATATAATTTTCTTATAAAATAGGTTTTAATATTCTTTATACTCTATGATATAAGATTTTATTCATCAACACCAATTATCATATAACAACGTGTTCATACTTGACACGTGTTCTCAACAACTGATCGCAAGTTGGTTATTTTTTTCTTCCAGTCTCATATTTTTCTTTTTTAGAGACCATGAGTTTCTATACTCGGACACAACGATGCGTGGACCTACACGACTGATTTTGATACCATATAAAATATTGACCTAAACTTACATGAGACTGATCTCATTGCAACCATCCCCTTTATTTCCATATTATCTTCTAGATCATATTTCTCTTTCATTAAAAAAAAAAAGAAAAAAGAAAATGGAGAATTTTACTATGAAAGTTTAGCTTCCTTTTTTGGTTATAAAGAAGGTTAAAGATTCAGAAGAGAATAGAGGGGAGGAAAATAGGAATACAAGAAGTCCATCGAAGACAATCGGATTCAAGATGTTGTGAACTAAGGTTTGGTTGCTTTGACATAAGTGGTCGGCGCCATGCTCGTGAATCCATGTGGAAGAACATCTTGTATGTGACGCGTATATTTTATGATAGTATTTATGTGATGATACAAATTAATGAGAATATATTATTTTTTAGGCCTTTTATTTTTATAATTTTATAAAAAATTTAAAATAATTAAATTTTATTAGTTTTTGATATTTCGTAAATATTATCATGTGGTATGCGCTCTGACACATAGTGCTGGCTCTCTATGACAGGGAATAATTTCTCATTATAAAATTAATTAATTAAAAGGACAGCATTTCCATTCTCCACCACAAACCAAATGCATGTCACTGTAGATTCTGGTTAGTATGAGATCTTCAATGACGAATTCGCACACTTCTTTATAATTCAGATTGCACATTAAGCGACAATCTCGACCCTTTTTCTTCTTGTTTGTATTTGTATGTCCTTTTCAAGATGGCGAGGATATAAACATGTATACCAGGCAAAAAAAGTTTTGTCACTTTGAAAAATTATTTATTTTTTACACGTTTCTTAAAATCAGATCGGTTATTAAACTATTTTTTTCTTGAAAACGATGATAGACTGGATATTAAATTAGTTAAGTATAAAAATTTTTGTTAAATGTTCTTTTTCCAGTCTACAGAAATGGTACATATACTTAAAAAAATATATAAGAAAGAGGGAATAAAAGGGGTATGAAAAATTTCACGGTGAAATCGAATTCAGGAGCTCTAGATTACAAGATAAGAATAGTACCGATTGTAGTAATTCATCTTTCACAAAGTTCTATTAAATGTTCGATTGCACATCGCCCAGATAAAGCAAAGATATGAATTTGTGAGAAACTTGGGAACAACTTTTTTTTAGGGGTAAATTAGGTGGTTTTTATTATTATTATAATACTAATTAGCCATTCCCAGACATGGCGAGAGGCGCATTACATACAGATCTAGGGTATCGCATCCCTCCCAGGTCAGCAAACAAAGTGTTCTTCAACCCATCGGGTGGTTCATCCAGGTAAGTACAACAAAAGATGTCAAAGTGTTCCTTCGCGTAGCCCTCCACCGCAAGCTTGGTCATGCTATCCGCTGCCCCATTAGCTTTCCGGTAGATATGAGCTGCTCTAAATCTAGCTAGGGAATAATCGGTTGAGTTCCCTGCATTCAGAAATAAGTGGCATCAGTCTATGGTCACTGGAAGAATTCCACGGGAGATCAAGTGCAGATTTTGCATCCATTTCCAACATAAGAGAGGTTCCTTCCCGATTATGAGCCATTAGAAATATAAACATTGACATGTAATAATATCATCTTATAAAATACTTTCTCCAATATTAGACACGTAATAGAGGAACATGTAATTCCTACGGTGATGATCGAACTTCGAATATCTTAATTATGAATTAAAATTCTGTATTATTGTACTAAGATCGCATCCTGGTCCTCTTATTATCTTTGTTATATTAGTGGATTGACTTGAATATTAGATCTCTTATTATTGTACTTCCTTATATGAGTTTAAGGTTAATCGATCATACATTGGAGTGTCGTCGAAGAACTGTGTAGGAGTTGACATGGTACGACTGCCAGGGCGGCTCCAGCTGTCAATTGGTGCGGATCCAGAGGTATTCGCATATAGGTACTATCAATTATCAAATAAATTCCAAAAGAAAATTTAATTAAAAATATGAAATTGCATGGTCGGCAGTTCTTATTTTAATATATAACTGTTTATGTTCACTATAAATTTTGAGAGAACACGACACTAAACCAAATGAAAAAAGAAAACTGATTAAAATGACAAATGTTCAGATATAGTTTACTGGAAAAAAAGAAAAAATGTAATGAAAGACATTACCGTCATCTATTACGCAGTGTTCATACTCTTATATTTAACCAGAAACATATCAAGAGAGCTAAACAGCTTGCAGGAGCATCACTCTAATAGAGTAACACCATCAAATATCTAATATAGTTTATAGAAATTCGTGTCTGTCAATCTACGTCTAAACGGCACGCTTTTAGCAAAAATGTTTTGATATAAATGCATAAAGAGGGTTCGAAACTAAAACCTTGACATTACCGAATCACATACGAGTGAGTCTGGAGCCACTAGATCACCACATTTGAAGGTTACAAAATGACACATCAAAGCACAAACTTTATATCAATGAAAGGAGGGTAACAATAGCGACGATTTAATCGCTCTTACTACGTAATCTTCGTACTTTCATATTCAATTACAAATATATATATATATATATATATATATGTATATATAGAACAAACTAAGCACTGTTATTTATTGACTAATTTTTTTTGGATGGATATTCACCGCTATCTGTAGTAAATCAAATGGAAATTCAGCTTCGTGCCTGGTGAAACGTGAAAGAAATGAAAATTACGACGTGCTATGTACCATCCTGTACGCACGCTTCCTTTTGCAGTGTGTGCGACATGCCAAAAAAAAAAACAAAAAGGGAATTCAAGCGACAGGTATGAACTGTGAGCTTAAACGCATATAATGCACATCTACACATATACTCGGCTTAGTGCTAAAAGTCAAATGAGTTCACTCTATAAAATAGAACCCATTTGATCGAATTAATCAACTCAAAAAATGTAATCGAAAGGCGTTCTCATTTTTCTTCCGCGTATGTGCACATATGTGGTAATATATGTGTGTGTATATATATATATATATATATATGACAATCGAAATAAAGAACTAACAAGAATTAATGAATCTAAAGCAAGAGTTTCGTAATTAAAATCATTCGTTAAAATCACACTTTAAATAAAATTTCGAGTTCTAATTTTATGAATATGGAAAATTCATATTCGAAGAGTTTTTATTTCTTTAGTGGGTAGAGATAACTCGAACTTGAATTAGTTAAAACTTATTAGATTTCCGAATATTATGTAATATACAATGAAAAGGAGGAACATTAATATACGAAAGTGATTGCATTTGGGAACAAATTTAAGGTGCAAGGGTTGCGGACGCTCTCCGATTTTTATTAATATTTTTTATTAAATTATCTTATTTCACTTTGTTTAATTTTAACAACTTTGATACTTTATTTTAATTTTGATTCATATGTAACCGATTCGTAAACCTGTCCCGATTTGATTTTCAAATTCTATTATGTTAGGGTAACCCATCATTAACAATTGAATTTATTATTTAATTAGGACTTCAAATCACCTTTTTTTTCCCTGGATTAGTGTAAGATCTCAGGTTTGGATCTTGATCATATGGGTGAACCTCCAAGACTGTGCGAGAGGTAGCCCTCTTTTTTATTCGTCGCAATGAAGGTTTTATAAAACCGTCAAGTTACCATATACATGAAGTTTTGCCCATTGTTGAATTCGTCATAATATGTTCCAGAAGTAAATATTGAAAATGCATAGGACCCTCTTCCTCTTAAATAAGATCTCGAGTTCGAATTCTGTGAATGGAGATTTTAGACAAACTTTACCCCTAGTGGGCTCCCTTATTTCGAACTGGATTATTTAGGGTCACTCGGACTTCTAAATACTGATGATACAGATCGAAAGAAACGATGCAAATTGTTTTTTTATAAGTAGCTCGCAACTATATGAAAATTAATTTTCTTCCGCTCCGCATCACATATTATTAAGAAATTTTATGAACAGTGGCTGATCATATATTTAATCAGATTAGACCAATGGGAGAGTTTGTAATAATGAATTTTCTTTATTTTTGAAACTCAAACGTCACAATATTTTACTTTAAGAGTAGGCTATATTAAATCGTTTAGGTCAACACGGTTGAGTTTTTACTAATCTTTTTTTTTTTCAGATTCTCTTTACCACCTGCCATGCAAAAAAACAAAATTACGCGAACAATGTCAAAAATATGCTAAAAGTCAAAAGAAAAAGTCAAATAATTACATATATGACAAATTGAAAATGTCAACCATATCTTAATTTACACGCTTGTTGACTAAGTAATTCCCTCGCTAGACTTCTAAATATATGATCTCATGCTCGACTTCTAGACTGGAAGGGTTGACGGGAATTTTTCCAGGAATTCTAACCCGATTGCATATTAATATCGAGATGTGCTTAAACTGATCCGGGAATATTATGCTGTACGAAAAAAAAAGGTTATGTGAATAGTGATAAGGATATTAGATTTTTTTTCTGGTAAATACTTTCACAAATTATTTTGCTGAAAATTTTTGCAGAAACAAAAACTTTTCTCGCAGATTCTTCTGAACAGATATTGGAGAATATTTAAAAGAAAATACTGGCGATATTAGTAGCCGAAAATATTCGTCAGTAATTATATAATTAGTTGCAATTGATCAAATTTCGCATGACAACTAGGAGAAATTCTTCCGTGCGATGGATATATACCGTAACAATACCTACGTTGTGTTATAAGCTAATAATATTAAATAATTTTAAGATTTTTTATGAAATTAAAAATAAAAAAATAACCATAAGAATAGATGAATTATGTTAATTTATAATATCTCATAAACACTTATATATGAGACATCGGTCACACATAAGACTTTGTCCATGGCATGGAGTGTGAGGTACCAATGCAATGCAATTCTTCCCCATTACTAAGGGCAAGAAAAAGAGCACTTACCCAAAAAAACGAGGAAGAAAATGGAGCTATAACTATACTAATTAATTTGTTCATAAAGTGTGACTTAATAGGTCATTGATCAAATTCCTGACTTTTTTTTTTCTTTTTCTCGTAATCTCATAGACTTCAAATTTGTTCGAGGAAAAAAAGATATTATTAATCTTTAAAAAGGTTAATACTAGATATTATTATTTGCTCCTTTTTTTGCCTTCCTTACCTCCCGGTATTTTTTTTTGTCTGTACAACCGGTATCCAGAAATCTAATGGGATATGACTAATCAAATTCAAATTGAGAGGACCTATTAGGAGGTAAAACTCTTATAAGATATATTCTCTTCATTTATAAAATTCGAACGTGTAAAAAAGAAAAAGAAGAAGGACTATAACAGTAAATGATGCAAGAATTTGAGAATGGTATATCGGTAGTTATTGTAATTACATGAAATATACAGATTGGGGTTGAAAGAATCAAAGAATGGTGGATCATGTTAGATTAATTCTCTAATAATATGCGACTAATCTATCATTCAGAAGAGTTGGCTCCCGAACTCATCCATCTCCGTCCCCTCGATGTCGGAGTACGTGGCTTTCCTGGCCAAGCCCCTGAGCTGGGAGAGGCTCCTTCCCAGCTTCATGGCCACCTTCATCTCAAACATCTCCCCGTTCTCTCTCTTCTCCACATCCCTCTCCTCCAAGGTCCTCTCGATCGACTCCTCCAACTGCCTGAAGAAACCGGCGCAGTTCCTGTACATCTCCACCACCATTCCCACTTGGCCCCCGTGCTCCAGCGCATTCACGGCTGCTGCCAACGAGCCAGCTGTCACCGCCACTGTTGCAGCTCCCGCCGCAGCCCCGCCAGAGGATCCTGCAGCGAAGATGGAAGCCGCAGCAGCCAGGCCAGTTAGTGCGGGTCCTGAAACTGCCAAAGCCTTGTTGGCCTTCAACGCGATGTTGCCTAGCCTCAAGTAGTCCTCCTCGTCCTTTTTCTTCAGCACATTGACTATGGCCCTCATCTCCAACTCTAGCTCCTCGCTCCACCCGTTCCTCTCCTCCTCTGTGGTCGCTCTCTGATTGAAGTAGATGCGGGCCTGGCTTGATGGAAAATGTTTTGCTCGTCCGTCATTCCGGAGGGCCAAGGGTTTCTTATTGATACTGGTTTTAGGCCACCAGGTAGCGGGCTCCAACTTTTTGGGGAACTTCTCGAGCATGGCTCCGAGCAAGGGGAGCGGGTAAGCCCGATCCAACACGAGCACTCTCTCCATCGCCTCCTCCACATCTGCCCGTGTGGGGGATCGGACGGTGAGCATCGACCGGATCTCTCTCTCGATCTGTTTGAAAAGCCTGACGGCATTCCTCTGCTCTTCCGCCAGCTGTGAGGGCTGGATCTTGTTCATCACTAGAAGCATCCCGGTGGCGGCGGTGAATAGTATAGTGGAAGACACATTCAAAGCCAGTGTAGCTTTCCCTCCGGTGGCCGCTCCGAGGCAGGATAGAGTGGTAGCCGTGAGAGTCATCATGTTGATGGAATTGAGCAAGAGGGTGTTCCAGTTGTCGCGCTGCTCCCCTATATTCCTGTGCATCTCTACCCGGTCCGCGACCGCCTCGAGGACCAAGTACATCTGCTGCTCGACGGTGGCTGGCACTGGTGCGGCATCTGACTCGCGGGGCTCTTCAATAACTACTGCCATGTCGTCGCTCAGGTCGAGCAACTGCTGCACGGGGCCCACGTGACCATTTCTACCATTCAGTTGTCGGACGAGCTTCTTGGTCGACATCGATCGAATGTCCGGGAATTCAGGAAGATGGAGTGCAGCTCTCGTTGTCCTCTGCGATGTAGAACAAGAAGAAGTGCAACTGCAAGAAGAGCAAGGAGGAGCAATAGAACGCAGCGAGAGTGATGCAGATGCCAAGGAAGCCATTAATGGAAATTCGGAGGTTGCTGCTGCGTTAGTCTTTAGGTTTGCTAGATGTAGATCTTCGTGAACTTGTTGTATGGTGTCTTGTCTCTGAAAAACTTGTATTTGATGGATGTCTTGAACACATAAAGACATATATATATATATATATATAATGTGGTCTGAAGAGTTGGAAATGTTTGACCAATTGACCCAGCCCCTCCCTTATAACTGGTGGTTTTTTTTTGGCCACCCTTATAACTGGTGGTTGACGCGTTCTTTTCACAATTAAATTTGAACGAATCGTTTTTCGATATTTCAACCTTCAACTGTTTGTCCGGGTCTCCGTCAGTTTCTCGTGCTGCTGCGGGCGGGCTGATATTGGCCCGGTCACAACGGTTCACAAAGATTGAATAAGTCCATGGGACCCTCGGGCTCGATCAAGCCATTGTCAACGTACATCCTCTGCTCTAAATTTCAATAAAATCTTTTTAATATCCACAAAATTTCTACCCAAAATATTTCACACTTCTAATTGTAATTTTGACCATTAATTGTTATTCTTACATATCTTGTACCTTGAGTATGACCTTTCAGTCTTCAAGTTTCGACTTATGGCGAGATATCTCAATAAATCTCTACATTCACTCGTATAAGTCAAGTACAACTAGTTCCTTCTCAACTGCTATGTCTTAACATTTCACGGACCTAGCCTCATCTTGTGTATGCTACTCAGGTCGAAACTAGTCTTGAACTTATTCAAGGTGTTAGATTTCAGTAGCATTCTACAGGATTTATAGCTAACCAATCGACATGCTAACTTTAACATGCTTTTAGTATTCTCCAAGATCACCGAACACTTGAAACCCAATTCGTTTAGGTGATTTTGACTTATTCCTCTACTTGCCTTGAGACCACTCTCTCTCGTAAAAGTTATCGCATCTCTTTAAGCCTCCTCAACTTACCAACTCCTATCTTCATAAGTTGAGTTTCATGACTCTTCGACTCAATCTCTCTCTCTAAAGTGCCTCTAGCTTTTCTGGGGTCTTGTTCTTAAGTTGCTTGACCACAATAGTATCAAATGACACATGTTTTTTCTTTACAGGGTAATTCAAGTTCTAGCCAATGATGCACGTATCATCCACTCGTTCACTTTTTCATGCCCGAGATCTTCTGCTACTGTCAAAGTTGAACGGACTTCAACTTCTAGTGCTCCTTTCAGACTGTGTAAAACTAGCAAAACCTTCATCTTTATTTGCTGCAATCTGAAATCAATTATCCCATCAGACTTTTCCAACTAGAATCTCAGCCCCGACATCTTTTATTGCTTCAAACCTTGGCTCTAATACCAATTTTTGGAACAAAATTGCTCTGTACAATTTGTTGTATCTTGAGATGTCTCAGGTGAAATAATGAAATAAAAATTTTAGAAACTTAACATCGAGTATTCGTGGAAAAATCCCTAAGTGGGGAATAACTAAGGGCAAATTAGGATATATCACTATACAAATTTGGATATTACATACATCAAGGACGCCATAAATTCCAAATCTCAGTACAAATCCCACTTAAAAAAGTCTCGAGATGGCTTGGGATTTGGGTTATCGTCAAGTCATACTTGAGGTGGACTTAGAAGTAGTGACATAGTCATTGATTCTCCGGAGACAAGACACAGGTTGGAACGAGTCCATTTTCCGAGACATTTACAAGTTACTTGATCGGAATTGGAGTGTGGTGATTCAACATGTCCAAAGGGAAGGCAATAATTGCGTAGATTGGCTGGCTAACTACGCCTACTTATCTTCCCTTGGTGTTCATCGTCTTAGCTCTTGTTTGGAGGGGCTCGATTTACTGTTATTTGGTGATTCTATTGGGGCCACCGTACCTCGACGCTGTATTATTTAATTTTCTTCAATACAATAGGGCCTCTGCCCCTACTTCACCCATAAAAAAGGTCTCAAACTTGATCTCTCAAGTCCTCATGCACTCTGATTTTTCTTAGATTAAGAACAAAATAAAATGGGTAATTTAATCTTGCATTTCATTTTTTTAATTTATTCCACTCTTAAAATTTGTTTTTGCACATTCTATTAATATATATATATATATATTTTCTCAAATGGGTGGATGATATTTACTTAAAAAAGACTGGGAATGCTAATTCTATAGCTATTTACAATTACATTCCTTGATATTTTTAAAATAAACTCAAAAATTACTAATTTTCCATATGGGTTATTCCAATTTATTCTATATTAAACTTATTCCATTATGTTCATTTCCATTCTTTCGCACGAAAGCCCCAAGTAACGAATCGGGGGTTACCCTATCCTGAAGCCATCGCATCCCACCCCACCTCCCCACCAACCCCCCAACATTGCAGTCTATTGGTTTGCTCTAAGCTCTAAACTATATCTGTAAACAAGTCGATGGTACAGAGATTACAAAGCATGAAATATCAGAGAAGACGACTTGTAAGATTCTTTTCAACTTGTCTTTTAGCAAGCATCAACTTTGAATAAAAATCTAATGGATTCTAATAGATGCAAATTTGAATTTGAGCGATAATTGATTAAGGAGTAAAATTCTCATAATCATGAATTATTTTAATTTACAAGATATGAATTTGAAACATTTCTCAAGAAAAAAAAAAGAGGTCAAAACAGTGGATCAATCCACACTGGCATTTGAGGTTTTTGTTTTGTTAGTATATTTGCTTTTGGGAATGGAGTATGCCAGAAATCCAACATCCATTACAGTATAGAGTTATTACAAGACCATGCGTGTTTGAAGAAGTGACCGACTTGGAGTTCCCGTTACACTCAATAACAAAATATCACGAGGCATACTTGTAACAAAATGGATCCATTGGATGGAATCTGCCTAACTAAACTTGAAATCGAACTTGAATTGGATCGGTTTTAATCTGTCTTTTGAATGGGAGGTTACATGAATTAATTGTGCTGCAAATGATAATGGAGGTGTAATGTCATTACAATGAGCAGAAGATGAGCTGCTCTATATGTGAAGAATAAGCTGAAAATTCTGCTGGCCTTGGTGGGTGCATGCTCCAGGAGAAGTCATAGAGAAAAGAGATTGCTTTTATATTTTGCTCTCGCTCGACCATACAGTGAGGATCGATTATCGGTGCATTCGTGTTCATGCAGGAGTATGATTCGGTACCACGTGATGTTCTTGGAAAATTTGATTGAAGCTTGAAGTTATACTGATAACCATTCTCGTTATTTTATTTACATATGAATTGTGAATTTCTCGTATATGTTGTGCACGTGTATGGAATTCAACCATACTAAACCGATGACCAAAAAAAAAAAAAGTGTGTCTTGCAGGAGCCAACCATTATCAGGCAGCATATCGTGCCAAGAAATCTGTTATTCCATCAATTTCCCTGAAAATATAATTCACTTATATCACTAGAAGTTCTCCACAAGTTTTCTGTAATTCAAAATAATTGCCGTAAGAGAAAAATAGTTTAGTACAATTGATATTACTCTTATTCTATGATCTAAATACCTTGTGTTCGATCTCATAAGTTAAATTTCTTCTACCATTTTTTACCAATTTTTTTTTACTCTTTTTAAGTTTACGTGTTTTTTTAATACATGAAATAAAATAATAATTGGGCTCAGTAATAAATTCCCAGCTGCATCAGTCTTACTTTCTTGAGAGATGAGTTGGCTACGTCGGCCGTGGACATGACCAATAACTATTTAACACATGATCAAAATGTAGTGTAGTATCACCTCTCTCTCTAAATTAATAATAAAAAAAGAGACTTTTATTATTCCTCAACTTTTTACACGTTTATTATATTCATTTTAAATCTTTATTATTTATCATTCACGTTCTCGGCCTTTTGATATTTTACTATTTTGGTCATATTGTTACTTTTAACAAAATGACCAAAAAGAACATTTCATTCAAAAATTATTTTTAACAAAAATATTTTTCAGAAAAGTTGTATTTTACCTCTAATTAAGAAAATGTTGATTACAAATAGATGTTTATTCTAAAATTAGGGCTCTTTTTTTTTTTCATAATGAGCTATGATTTTATAATAAAAATAGCTATTAATCAATTTTTATTTTTTTGATAATAGCAATCAATTTTTAATTTGGAATGTATCTCAATTTTGAAGGGATGTGGCTATCAGTAACACACTACTAATACTTTTCATTTTCGTTTGCTTTTGTTCTTTTTTCTTTATTTTTTGAAAAATATTTTTGTTGAAAAATAATTTTTAGATGAAATATGCTTTTTTCAATGACAAAAGTAACAGTAAGATTGAAGAGACAAAAACTCAAAAAGTTGATGACATAAATGATAAAAGATAAAGATTTAGGATGAAAACGGTAAAAACAAGAAAAATTGATGATCAAAAGTGTCATTTACTTGTAATAATATTCGTTTTATTAAAGTGATATGGTATTTATTGATGGCATGTTAAATAATTATTAGTCACGTTCATCACTATATTCACGAGTTAAATTCATCTAAGAATATCTCATCTTCTCCTCCCTCTCGAACTTGATAACGAGAAAGCATTGTGTGTAACAGACATATCACGTGATAGTTCTAACGTTGTATTATAAATCAATAAGATTCAACTATTTTTTTACCTAAAAACAAAAAAAAATGCAGAAATAATTGATATGATAGATTCTTCTGGCTTCCCTCTTTGGCTGATGCGGTTCCGACCCGATTGTCTTCGAACCACAATTTTGGGTCCGGTTGAGCATTTAAACACTCTTCCTCAATGAATCACACCAGCTAAAAGAATCCACCTGCCGCTGTTTTTCTCTTCCCCCCTCGTCTTCTT
Source organism: Lagerstroemia speciosa (assembly GCA_037672795.1). Classification (NCBI taxonomy): domain Eukaryota; kingdom Viridiplantae; phylum Streptophyta; class Magnoliopsida; order Myrtales; family Lythraceae; genus Lagerstroemia; species Lagerstroemia speciosa. The sequence continues at coordinate 10,167,903 of CM075294.1, read as the reverse complement.
CGGATCGGGAGTTTAATTTCTTCTCTCTCAAACATTCAGTCTCTATCCACGTCTATCCTTCTCCCGTCCACTCCACCAATCCAAGGAAGCGTGTAGCCAACATTCTCCTTCACCTACCCCCTTCTCTATCCCTCAGTTTTTCCCCTTGAATTTGACCAAACCTTTCAATCTTATAAACCTTCTTAGTGTCCTGTGCCTGCGAAAACGCATACAGGTATCCATGTGGGGTCCAACGATTTGTTATTTCTCGATTTCTTGGCCAACTCATCCTTGAACACAACCCACCAACAAATATTGAAGCTTTTCCTGTTCCTCTCCTTCTGTCTCCTTCTCTCTCTCAGTGATCCTGCATTTGCCTCAGCTTTGGATCTTGACTGTGTGTCTGGGCTAGAGCTATGGCCCTGAAGGGCGCGTCCTTCTGGGGCTGTGCTAAATCGCCTAATCTCCACGTGGGTGTGCCCGATTTGGAGCCGAGACCTTGTGGGTTTGCTCTGAGTCTGAGCAGGAAGCTCGATTTTTTCCCTAGGAGGAGCAGGAAATGGGAATGCTGCTCTCTTGGGGTTCTGGCTCATAGAGCTGTAACTCCTGTTGAAGATGAGAGACCCGATGTTGCTGGGATGGAGCCTTCTGCGACTACTAATCTAACTCAGGAGGACAGCTCCAAAGGCTTTCACAAGGACTTGAGCCTTCTTCCAAGTTAGTGAATTGTAGCCCTCTGCTTAATTACTAATGTATTTATGATTCTTCAATTAGTGGTGAAAGAGAGTTGTTCAGGCTATGTTTTTCATGGAGAAGCTTCTATTATCCTCCGTTGAGATTATGAAAAACTTCAATTTCTTTTATTCATGCTTGATGGATTCAATGGGACCAGCATACATTGTTTTCTTTATGGGGCTGAATTTCTTAAAGTTGTTGGAGGTTGAGTATCGTGCTTTAGATATTGAGATGATAGGATTCATGTGATATTGTCCTAGAATAATGACTTCATTCTTCTCATGTTATTCATGAATTTATATTATCAAAATTTAATTACTGTACGGCAGTCGTGATCAGAGATTGGGCTTTGCTTATCTATGTAGCTATATGATCTAATTTGTCAATCCCCAGGTTGCTAACGTAGTCAAATTTTAAAAGTTGATTTGTCTTTGTGGTCTCACGTTGGCTCCTTCCAGAGCCAGATACTCTTGTTACATTCATGAATTGCTTATTCTTCATTCTTTCCCCTCTCATCATTCATTTTAAATTTTCCGTATGTCCACCTTTGAGTTTCGGTTTCTTGATGTTTTATGTGACATAAATTGCAGAACCATTGTCTGCAGCTGATCTTTTGTCAAACCCAAATAATGGCTCCCAAGTACGAGTTGCTTATCAGGTACATATTTGAAATCCTTGTCATATTCATAGGTTTCTGTGGGTTTCCTTATTGAAGCTTGTCCATCTCATCGTCCAATAAAAGGGGCTACCTGGTGCCTATAGTGAGGCTGCTGCCCTGAAAGTGTACCCAAACTGCGAGACGGTTCCATGTGACGATTTTGAAGCTGCATTCAAGGTTCAACCTATTTCTACTCTCTATAAAATATGCCGGACGATGGTTTTGCAATTAATTTATGTTATATATCACACTACCTGCATGTAAATAAAGGGCATCTATTGTTTATAAATATGATAATATTTTCCACTTTATTTTACAATAGTCATATGCTGTGATATCTTTTCTGACTTTTTCCCCGTTAACTTGGCTAGTTTAAAAGCAGGGTGTGTGTGCGTGCGTTTGAAAGAGTGTAGGCATCTTTTAGAAATTATCATGTCGGTCAGGCAGAAGCTACCCTCTTTGCATTTCCAATCCAATCTTAAATGTTCCTTGTTGCATTGCAGGCAGTTGAATTATGGCTGGTAGATAAAGCAGTTCTGCCTATTGAGAACTCTGTTGGAGGAAGCATACATCGTAATTATGACTTGCTTCTACGCCATAGGCTTCATATAGTCGGGGAGGTGCAATTGCAAGTGAATCACTGCCTTCTCGGTTTGCCTGGCACGAGAAAGGAGGATCTAAAGCGCGTCTTGAGCCACCCTCAGGTTATGTAACATTTGGTTGATCTAGGTGCAGATCTCTATGATCTGAAATATATTTTTTTTTCTGAACTCACTTGTTTAAATGCCTAGGTAGGAAAAATTGTGTGTCATGGCTAGAAGTTTAAAGTAGATATTATTTTCTTACCAGATTGATGGACATATTTGCTTTGTTAGATACATGGATTGGGAAGCCGAGAGCATCATTTTTAAAAATCTGCAGTTATAGTCATCCCTCCTTATTTTGAGGATCAAAAGATAGGCCCTGCAGTGAACTCCTTAAAAAATAGAGCCGCTGTTTGAATTTTCAGCATCCATTGCCTCAATACAAAAGATGCCGTTACTTTTTCATCATTTTCCTACTTTCAAGGAGTTGAAAAAACGTGGGTCAAGTTCAGACACGTAGCTTGAACTGCACTTCCGTTATTGTAGGCTCTTGCTCAATGTGAAATGACGTTGATGAAACTAGGTGTCACCAGAGTAAGTGTTGAAGACACTGCTGGCGCTGCTCAGGTAATAATGCATGCTTTTTATATCAGATAAACTCAATAGATAAACAGTAATGATGGTCAGAACATTCCAAACTTACACTTGTGAAACAGATTGTAGCCTCTAATGATTTAAGGGATACTGGAGCAGTTGCAAGTTCTAGAGCTGCAGACATATATGGTCTCAACATTCTTGCTGAGAAAATTCAGGTTATCATTACACCTCTATGTACATATTCTTGCTAATATATCGAGAATTCTTCACTGTTGATTCTGAAAGTTTGTCTCAAAGAATTTATGTTGCGGACTGATATTATTATTAGCTCCATTAATGTTTCATCCCTGTTAGTAGAAGAAATAATTTCTTACTTTAGAATTCTTTCTTCGTACAAATTTGAGGCTTTGCCAACCCTTCTTTCTTCAAGGAGATTCACATGACCGTATTGAGAGTAGAAGAATATGCCCACACAATGGAACTGAATGTCAAAATACCGACAGAATGAACACATCAGATTCTACTGATGTTAAGTCTCTTTAAATCATATTTAATGCTTGTGTGGTGGATTGATTTTCTCTAAATCTGCCTGATGGATCAGGACAGTGACGATAACATTACTCGCTTCCTAATACTTGCAAGAGAACCTATTATTCCTGGAATGGATCGACCATATAAGGTAATATAATTGCTTCACTGATTATCAATTTCTTACATGGAGAATTTGAACTCTCTAGATAAAATGGTTTTCAGACTAGCATTGTTTTTACTCTGGAAGAAGGCCCAGGGGTACTTTTTAAAGCGCTAGCGGTGTTTGCTCTCAGGGACATCAATTTATCAAAGGTAAGTGAGTCAATTGACATTTAAAAACATTCCCTAGTTGTACTGTTGGATAAATATTATTCAACATGCTAGCAAACTTTTTTCAGATAGAGAGCCGACCGCAAAGGAAGCGTCCTCTAAGGGTTGTAGATGATTCTAATAAAGGGACTGCCAAGTATGTGAAATGTGTTCTTATAATAAAGTTCCGATTATTAATTAGAAACCATGTGCATTAAGTATCACCATGTTATGCTGTGTTGACAATGTTTATGCTGTGATGTCGTGATTCTCAACTAGAGATTGTTTCTTCTGGCAGGTACTTTGACTACCTTTTCTACATTGACTTTGAAGCTTCCATGGCAGAGCCTCGTGCCCAACATGCTCTGGGACATCTCCAGGTAATCTTTCTTCACCTATCTATTTTAACCAAAAAGCTTCTTTTGAGTTTAATATTGAGCAAGCATGAGGTTAGATCATCATTATCTCAATTTATTACAAGCATATCTGTTATTCTCAATCATCAAACACATGAAGATCAATGTGGACACACCACTTTGATAATCTGGTGCTTGATGTTAGGCTGGACAGAGTTGTCTTTCCGCACATGTTAATGGAATCACAGGTCTTGCATCGAGTGTAATGGCTATCCTGGATCACAATTCCAGATGGGTCCCAATTCCTAATGTATGAGTGGGTACGAGAAATTCGCCCTTCTGTAGCCACCCTGTGCAAAACTAGGATGATGTTTGAGCCCTCAACCACCTATCCTAGTTCCAAGGTATCGCTGAGACATTCTGAACAGGCCACCACTGCAGTTGGGTAGCCAATGCAGTCTCTCATCACAAACACTCGACGACAACAGCCCAGTTTGGGCAGGCCACAGCTACAATCGGCTTTGTTGGTGTTTATGACTAAAATCCTGAGGATACTCTTTGCCCATAAATATGCAACCGCCATCATTCTCATTCAATCGCTTCTGCAGGAATTTGCAGGATTCATTAGAGTCCTTGGCTGCTATCTGGCAGATGGTATTCGATAGGAGATTGTTTGGACAGCGGAGAAGAGACCTGCATTTTCAGAGCCCGGTTGGCCATTTCCCTTGTGAATATCCCTGTTCCTTCAGAGAAGGTTAAGCAACACTGACTGCTTTGAATATCCCGCTTAGCCATTTCTTTTCTTTTCTTCTCTTTTACAGAATTAATTTGTTAGGGATGATTCTTCCTCCATTCTTTTACTCTCCTTGGGATTATACTGGTGAAGTTTTAGATAACTGTAGAAATTCGAATAAACCAGAAAATCTCCTCGTTGTCTTAGTATATTGGTTCAGCATTTTAAAATATCTGACACTTCCTCCTACCTGAAGCCTCCCATCATCTAATTTTTCTCATTTCACGTTCTTGGTTTTCCTGAAGTTGTTCAAGTTTAGGCATCTTAGTGATAAGTGGTTCAAGACCTTTCATCTCGAGACCTGAAGTTGCTCAAGACCTTTCAACACTTCCTCAAAGTTTATCTTCGTCCGTGGCATCTCGAAGTGGTCTTCCATAGTCTGCTGACAAAGGTTAGGGTCGAGCAGCTGATTTTGATGTTCTTGCCGTCTAATTCGAGCAAACATTTGAAAAACGTCCCAGACACAGCACAAGGCATTGTTCGAGGATCTTTGGTTGGCCTCAGATTGCACTGAGACATTTCGGTCACTCTGTGTTAGCACATTATGACATGGGAACGTCGTAGAACACCTCTCGTCGAGAGAAAATGGAGAATGCATGATTACACTTTTCACCACCAAGTCCACACCGGAGAGATATAGGTTTGTGACATACTTTCGTGTGATAACCCATTACACAGAAAGCTCTCTACTAGCAGAGGTGTTGTGATCTCCCCTATTGCAAGAGGAAGTCTTCTGTGGAACGATATTATCACGTGGTAATACTTCACGTGGTGGTACCAACCGATGAAATTTAATCAGTTTTATGATTTTTCATAATCCTAATACAGATGATCCACCGGTTTTTGGGTCATGAATGCCGGTTATGGTCTTCAGTTACTTGAAAAAGAAGCAGAGCCCGGGATTTGAACATTGGATGGGTGCTTTGATACTTAAGTTAACGGTTAGATTAATGGGTATGAGAGGCAAAACTGAAGAGGGTACAGTTTTTTATATCCCAGATCCTAAATGAGGTTTAGGTATATTCATAGACTGGCCTTGTGGTGACTCGATGCCATCTTATTCATGGTATGAGCATTGATCTGTGTCAAGAGATCATCCCATGGAGTAGGTGCGCTATATGACTTGATGAAAACCAGACATGGACCATCTATCTTATATGACTGACATGGTAGTTGGCTGGGCGTCTTGGGGAGTAAGTCCAAGTTAATGAGTGGTGAGAGGTCATCTTAGGACTGGCTAGTGTCTGTAGGTTCGAACGAATTGGGATCTAGATTGGGTAATCTCTTGTCTGTCCAGATGATGGGTGATCATGGATCTGTAGTGGCCATCACATCAATAGTTGTTATTTTTAAACTTTGAGAGGTTTGTCTGCTGGTTTGCTTTCCGCAATATCTTCCTTTGGATGCGGCAGTTTGCATCTTTCTTTTCCGTTCTTGTTGTGCGCCTTCCACTTTGAGCCAAAGCTCCAATGAAGAGGTTCGGCTTTCAAGGAAGGGGCCCTCTCTGATCTTCCTCGCAACTTCCGGCCTTGGAGTGAGCCTGTTACCTAGACAGAGGACCTCTAATATCGTTAGCCCTTGGGCTCGTGGTTCGGAGCCTCGTGTCGGCAAGTCCGTCTCGGAACAATTGGTTCACTTTCCTGGTCTCATGCTCAGTCCGTTGTGTCGGCAAATCTTGGCCAAAAAAAAAAAAAAAAAACTGGGATTGCAGTGGCTTCTACATTACCGCATTCAAGAAGACCTTCCATTGGTAAGCAGGACACAGCACCTACACGAATAGCTATCCGTTGAATGGATAAAGGGGTGGTGGTCGAGCAGTTTAAAACTCATTCTCATATAGTGTGGTTAGATTGGGGTCGACAAAGAGACTCTTAAAATGCCCTGGTAGATACCAGCTTCTTATATTATATTAGGTCTTTGGTTGTATTTTGTCAATAATGACCGGTATTAGCACTGATTATTTAGTTCGTCTGATATATTCACAGTTGATCATACGAAAGCACGTACATTACATAGCGGGGTAGTTAGATTACCACTACCGGTACCCTCCATTTTACTTAATAAAAGGGGAAAAAAAACTGTCGTCTACTTTCATGCACACTTGGCAAAAGTCTACCATGTTTCAAGTCTTGTATTAATTTTATTTTTCGATCATAAAGAAAGCATATGCACATACAAGAAGATAAGAGGGAATTAAGGAGAGTTCATCTTGTGAAATAGAGTCATTAGTATTAGGTGGAGAGCAATGCCACACTAAACTGAATCCCCATATATCAAAAATTGATTTCCATATAGTTCGGTGAGATCGGCTCCCAAGTTCGAAGGACATCCCTTTTGCGTATCTGTGTCAAAACATTTGCCAGATGCGTGTTTTTTGGTTTTGATTCTCAATAAACATCAGTTTCTTAGACTGTATTAAATAAACCATGAATACAATCATTTAAAAGCTTATTTATGTAATTTAGTACACCAAAGCATCACTCGCACACAACACCATAACTCTTTATTCTAACAGTACACCATTTAAAACTTGTCCGAGCCAGCCAGCCGGGCTTCGGTTTCTGCTCATGGGACTTCTAATTTGGAACCGATCCTAGGGGAACCGGCGAAGCAGAACCGTGTCCAACGTGATACCGGCTCCGAATGCAAACAGGATTCCCCACTCCATCCCTCCTCCTCCTGCAGCGCTTCGCGTGCCCTCCCTCTTGGTTGCTCGTCGCCTTATCTCATCGAGGACGAAAAAGACCTATGCACTGCCCATATTGCCGTACTCGCTCAGCACGTGCCTGGTCGCCTCAAGCTTGCCGTGCTTCAGCTTGAGTGTCGCCTCGATCTGGTCCAGTATGGCCCGGCCGCCAGTATGGATAGCCCAGAAGAACGACTTCCAGTCTCCTCCCCTCCCATAAGGTTTCGACAGTTCCCTAAGGAACTTGTCGGTATTCCCAGAGATCAGTTCAGGCACACTCTCTGAGATCCGGAAAGTGAGACCCATCTCGCGTAGAGACCCTTCGATCGCACCGTCCGAGTTGGGAATGATTGTTTGCGAGGCGGACATCAGCTTGAGCAGCAGTTTCTCCGCCAATGAATTGGGATCAGCGCCAATGATCAGGGCTGCTGCTCCATCGCCGATGATCGCCTGCGCCAGCAGCGAACTCAAGTCGTGCTTGCACGGCCCGTGGAACGAGCCAAGGGTTATCTCGGAGCACACGACAAGGATCCTCGCACTGGGATTGTTCTCGGCTGTGTCCTTTGCCATCCTCAGGAGAGTGCCGCCGACGTAGCCTCCCTGGTGGTGCGGCATGGTCCTCTTCACGCCCAGTGGAAGGCCCAGAAGCTTGGTGATCTGACAATCGGCGCCCGGCATGTGGACGCCCAAGGTCGAGTGCAATATGAGGTGCGTGATCTTTGACTTCGGCTGGCCCCAGTCCTTGATTGCGGCCAACGCCGCCTCTTTTCCTAGTTCCGGTACCAGCGGGTCGAGGATGTCCTGTCGTGCGTCAAGAGATGGTGCACCGTAGGTAAGCATGCTGGCGTTCTTCTCCAGCAAGTCCCGTTTGAGGTGCGCGTGGCGTTTCTCTATCATAGTCTTGTCGCCTGCGAGCACGAAGAAGAACCCAATACAATAATGGAAGCTCAATCTACTGTTTTTTGTTTGAATAAGGCTGTCCATGGATGAGGCGACATGCACCGAGGTTTTATCGAACCCGCATAGGAAGAATAATAGGTGGAGTCCTGTAAGTCAGTTCATCGACTCGACTCGACCCGACTCGACTCGACCCGACTCGACGAAGAAACTCAGAGTTTTAAGTAGTGAAAACGTTTACCATAGAAATTCTCGCTGCTAAAGATACGTAATATGTACAATGTCTTTCATGAGCTCTCAAGTGGCTGTCTAATTGGGATTATGCAGCCAATTTTCATTGATGCCACTACCTTAGTATAGCATTTTATTAGGTATTTCATGAGATCAGTGATTTTTTTTTCGGTGTATAAAATAGACGGAAAGTCCATAAGGAGATAGAAGGAAATAGGAATTATAAAAGGTACGAGAAGTTCCACCAACAAAATTTAAGCTTGAGTATTCTTCAATTAAAGTTGAGGAAGGTACTACTATACTAGACCTCTTTCCTCTCACGAAACTATTTGCAGTGCCCATTTGATACTTGGAATCCTATCGATCCGAGCCAGCTTAGGTTCGAACTGTATCATACATTAAAAGGTAAGAATTTCTCAGCTTAAATTTTTAAGTTCATTTATAAGATTCAAAACTTTATTTAAAATGAAGAAATGTGAAAACATTGGAATCGATCCATGTAAGTTGATGAAAAGACTTTCTAAACAATCTTACAGGGATAAAATATTTCAAGCTAGTATTGCATTTCATAAATCCGGATTAATGAAAAATGTAAACTTTCTTTATTTTTGCTTAGAACTTTACTCATTAGTGGATAATTCCAGCTTGAATTGGATTAGTTATGATCCGTTATATTTCTAAATATCAGTATCTCAGATCGATAAAGAAAAGAAGCTTAACAACTGCACTACTTACAATTGCTTGTCAACTTCTTCAGACTGGTCGAGTTCTCACTTTTGGTGCCGATTGCTAGGACAAAGGCCTGACGTCCCGGATTCTTCGCCCTCTCCATTACCGGTCTCTCAATGGTCGGCAGGAGGCTCGGTCGTGTCCGGTTGAAGAGTCTAACTTTGAGCCATGAAATGTTGGTGCATAGAGATGCACAGTTATACAGGCTGGACGTCTTAATTGTCCATCCTCCTCAGTACCAATGGGTAGGTCTAGAGCATACGGTAAATATTTACTATAAAATATATAATGAGTTCGTTGTACTATTCAGATCTTAACACGCGTAAAGTTAACTCTCGATACTTTTGAAAACTTTATGCGCGCCAAGATTTAAACAATGATTTATATAATGAGCTCATTATATATTATATATTACATTGAATATTTCCTCATGGAGTGTAACCCAAGTAGGGCTGGTAACCGCTCAATCCCCAAATGGGAGGGAGTCTTACATGCAACAGTTATACCAGTACAGTGTTATTAATTAATAAAATTTGTTCATTTAAAATTTTTTTTATAAAACTCTAAAAATAAAAAAAAGGGGAAAATTTGGATCTTATTTATTTGTGATACTGCATAAATACTGGTACACGATGCACTCGTTACCTATGAGATTTTCTCCCTCAATTGAGCTCTCTGATGAAAGTATGGCTGCAATTGAGGTTGCCTTCCGATCAGGTATCTTGGGGTGCCCCTGATCACCTTCAAACTCAAAGTCCAAAGACTGCCAGACTTGTGGAGAAAATTACCGCGAGAATGATCTGTTGGAGATCTCATTTACTATCCTATGCAGGTCATCGGCAACTTATTGTCTCAATTATGCACAACATGGAACAAAGGGTTTGAAGGTTAAATGGACACATATTTGCGCAACTCGAAGTGAAGGCAGATTAGGCTTAAAGGACCTATCTACTTGGAGCAAAGCCTGCATTTTGAAGCACTTGTGGTTACTCTTCATAAACTCTAGCTCCCAATAGGTGGCTTGGGCAAGGAAATTTCTACTAAGACATAGGTGCTTAAGGGTTGTCCCAGTCATGGAATTTGCAACGTCTATTAAATCTTTGAAAGCTGGATTTCCCCTGCATCACTTGTAAGATTGGAAATGGTCAGTTCATCTCACTCTGGTATGATAAATGGTTTCCAACAGACCCACTGCATTTTCATCTTCCAAATGGGTTTTATACTTTTCCAACCATTTCGCAACAAGTAAGGCTCTCGGCAGTTTTTAAAAATCCAAACCAGTGCTGGCCAAGGAGCAGAGACGGGGACTTAGTCTCTTCCATCCAACAGCTACCAGATTCTATAGCGGTAGCAACAAATGACACTTTCATTTGGTGTCTCAAACCTAAATTCACTATAGCTTCAGCTTGGAAGTCTTGCTACCCAAAGGGCCAAAAGTCTCGTGGCACAAACTCCTCTGGTTCACAGGTCACATCGGTAGAGTTTCTTTCATCTCTTGGTTGACAATTTTAGATCATCTGCCCACAAAAGCTAGAGTGGATAAATGAAATTCTTTGGCATCCTTGCATTGTGATTTTTGTAGAAGCCAGATGAGACACGAGACCACCTTTTTTCTCATGTGGAGCAACTGGACAGATATGGAAGAAGGTGCTGTTGGCCTTGCAGATTACCTGCCCAATAGGTGATTGGAATTTTGAACTAACATGAGATTTAAACAATAGAAGAGGCAAGAGCATTCAAGCCATTACAAGCTAACCGTCACAATATTACATATATATAATTTGGAGGGAAAGGAATAGTAGGATTTACAAGCAAGTTGCTAGCCCGGCTGATGCTCTTGCTAGCTCAATCTTGAGCCTCTTGAATCTACGATTAGCATCTCTTCCTCACCTACAATCCAAGCTCAGTACATCTGCATATTGGAATACCTTTTTGACAAATAGATAGTTTCGATAATTATGCCTTAATTTTGGCACAATCATGTACACCCTGTATAAATTTTGCTATGATTAATGGATTATACTTATCCAAAAAAAATCATAACTATGTAAGCATTGATAATTTGTTAAACCTATATTGGACAAATATGTTATATCAGTAGTACTACATGGAATAACTGCTCAATGAAAGACCTTGTTTTAGTGATTATATGGGTAGTCCTATTATTATATTGTCACGTTGTAACTCAATTAACAAATGCCCAAATATATGAATCTCTAGTACAAAACTGACACAATGCTGAATGAATTGACAAAGAAACAAATATATCTCGCTATTTATTCTGTAAAATATTATAATAGAAATACTTCAGTTATAAATTATAATTAATTGAAATAAAAAATCTAACTATTTATAGATGTATAATAATATCTGAATCCAATACAAACTTACCCCAAATATGTAATCATTTGTTAATAGTTTTGTATTCTTTGTTAAAATATGATGAAATATATTTGGGAGAAGTAGGGGTGGGTATTTTTGTAGAATCTTAAAGTTCATCCGCCAAACTTGGGATGAGCATTTGTGCATCAGTATGATGTTTTCTTCATTTTCTCTTCTCTAGTTGTCATTGACCTAACATGAGAAAGTCATGTACGAATCACATGATAGTTCCTATGTAGTGTTACGATTTAATAAAATTCAATTATTCTTAGGGCTGTTTACTTTTTTGTTTATAATTTTATAAAAAATCTTAAAATGACTGAATCTTATTTGTTTGTGACACCACATAACTGTTACGTGTTATACTTATTACTTATCAGAAGAGCTAAAATTAATTTGTAGAAATTACTAATATCATCCCTTTTAACTAAAGCGATCAATTAACCTTCAAATTCTGCTGAAAGACCCCATCTCGTCCTTACAACGTATACTCTTTTTATTTACAAAAGTTGAATCCGATACCCTATTTAAGGGTGAAAAAGATATCTTATGTGCCGTTTCAATCAAAACCCGTGATGATTCATAAAAATATTATAATTATTTTAATATTTTGGAATCTCGCTATTAGATATTTGTCCCAAAATATGTATAGCATGGACGGTAGCTTTCTCATTCACTTGAGAATATTTTATACCTTCGCCATGCCATGCAACGTTCTTTAATTAATTTGGTCTTCTCTTCCTGGTCAACTGCTGCGCCCATTTTAACGATTAACTGGTGATCTGGTCCGCGCTTCGCTGTGGGATCTTGTACAATTTTTTTGCACATGATTGAAGGTGGAAGATAGAATATGATCAAATGAATCAACTGCTTGCATGCATACATTTGAAGCAGTTTATTCTTCTTTATAATATGCTTGCAACAGACAGTAAGAAAGAAATTCTGTCAATGAAAAAGAACATAAAAAAGATGCTTAAGCTCTTCTATGCTTCTACAAGTTGACCTTGCAACATCCTCACTTGGTTGGCCATATCCTGTGAAGAAATAATAGAAGAAAACAAATTTAAATAATTGAAGAGTTTAAAGAATTTGTTACTTGTCAGGACTGAAGATATGCTCTTGAAATATTTGATACATCAGGTGTTTGCCGGCTACGAGTACACAAATTCCTTGAGGCAAAAACAAACAATAGATATAACAAATATATTCTAGCAAGACAATCACACATAGCTTGCCCCCAGAATATCTTGCATATTCACATCAAGATACAACAACAAAAATATTTTCTTAAGTGCCATGAATCTTGAATTGACCAGCTATGGGAGCATCCAAGATAGATCCTATATTTCTAGTGTTTCCATGGTGCCTTCACTTTAACACTGCATTTCCAAATGCTTATATTGGATGAATCCACCTTCAGGTCATCTTTCCATTCTAGCTCTGTTGAAGCAGTGTCTTATTGATTCTAGGTATACTTCAATTGACTTACTGCTTTTTCTCGTAAAATGTTATTAGTCTCTTTCACTCGGTGGTCATTTGATATTAAGAAAACACTGTAGATATCCCAAAAAGGCACATCAATCACCAATGCAGAACTTCAGCTTCAAGCAAGTGTAACTACTACTTAAGAATCTAACTAAACCTCATAACCAAAAAAAAATAGTTATCCTAGAAACAAAACCCAAACTATAAATAGACTTATTGGTCTACTATTGTTACATTTTTTCCTTGGATAAGTAAGGAAGCAATGGCTGAGATGACTGCACTACTAAAGCAACCGAAACGCATTTATAAAACAAACCTACAATTATTGAGCCAATAAAACTCAGCATCATTTCAGTTATTTTTCACACAAAAGTGCAACAACCATGCCTTAATTTGAGCATGGCTCGAGTAAGTTCAATTTGTCTCAACATTAACCATTAGTGATTATCATTTATTCATTAAAAGCAAATCCAATTTCCCATCAGCTTAGTTTCTAAATTCCCTCTAAGTGATTTTTCAACTCTAGAAGAAAGACACTTACTATAGCAAGCACAAGCTTGGGTAAGCCTGACTCCTGGAAGAAGAAGACAATGTCCATGCCATTGATACGACCATGCCGATCCAAATCGACTCTCCTAAAATCGAATCGCAAACATCCACACTCGATGTCCCTAAATGACTATAATATGCATGATAGAAAATTTCACCAGGAAGGGAAAATGGAAGCTTTTAGGGGAAAAAAAGGATCAGCATAGTTGACCAAAAGTCCGGCATCGATATAGCCAAGCTCCGCCGGCTTAAATCTTCCTTTTTTAGTGTTTCTAAAATGTTCTATTAACAAAAAACAGATGAATGAGATCAGAGAACATGATAACCGTGTCCTTCCCATATTCTTATTTAAAAGGTCACATAGGTTCCTGCTATTTATTTTTATTCACTCAAGAGGAAAACTTGTGACATTCAAATTGTTATTTAAGCTAAAATTGCACACTCAGATCTTAACTCAAGCTTCGATGTCTTTTAAACAAAAACTTTTACGTGCTAGTAGCTAAACAATATGATGCAAATGAATAGTATCTTTGGAGAAAAAGGAGAGTAATTAGAGTTTGTGACAGCCACAACACCAGGGGGGGTGCGGAGAGTCTTTGATTTCTTTTTCGCTTTTATTTCTATCATTTGCCACCTGAGAAAGACCATCATTGTTTGTACCATCAGAAGAGTGTAATTTGGAATTTTCAGGTCTTTTCTGTCTCAGAGAATGTACATTCAGTTCCAATGTTCAGAATGTTTTCCATCAAACATGCGATTCTAATGCTTGCCTGAGGCAAATTCAATTTTATGTATTAATTCGACAGCGTAATTGGAGATGAATAAATAATTCATAAATTTGTTTAAAAAAATTAACAATAGCTTGGAAACATTCGATTAGTTGATAGTGAAGAAAATGCACTCCTACTTACCTCTGGAAGATCAATCTTATTTACAACCACAATGTGCTGTCTTTCCAGCTAATAGGGGTTGCACATCTTCAATCCCTGCAAGACCACACCATTAGCAATTAAAGAAATCTCTCATAGATGTTAGACATGGAATGAGATGAAGTTTGTACATAAAAGGGACCAATATCTAAATGTTTATATCGCATACATGGATTTCACCTTGAGCTAGAAAGCAAGATCATGTCAAGTTGTCTCTAGTAATAAAAAGCAATCTCCGTTCTTAAATTTAGCAAGTTATCTTTGATTTTCTTTTACCAGTATGCAAAGTAGCTTGTTAAACTTTGACCAAAAAAACTGAGAGAACTCGCAGCCAACTCTCTCTGCAGCCTACCGCATAACCAATTCCTTATCCTGTCAATGTACGGATCCCTCAGTGTCGAGGCTACTGCATCACCAGAGCCCTCTCCTGTCCATGCTTGCTCCATGTCCTATTTGATCTCAGCTTGTGTTGCCTCCCTCAGATGCATGCAGCTCACGTTTCTACCTTGTCCACATAGCCCCTCTCCTCCATCTCCACGTCTATCCTAATCCTCCACTCCTTCCCCAGTAGCAGCTACTCCAAGCGAAATATAGTCTTTGGCCAGAACGCCCGCTTCAAAGAGAGAGCAATTTGCATGTCCGAATAATAAAAAAGCCAAAGAGGACACAAAAGACAAAGAAATTACCTTGGATGTGATCGAGAAATCGTTGGCCTTGGCAGGCTGCTAGATCTCTCGCCAAGACCGATTGAAAGACCTGAAAACACAAATGAGAGTGCTACGACCCTTGCTTGACTCTCAATTTGGGATTAAAATAGCAGAAATCAGAATTCCTAGTGTCCTGACTGGTAGAATGCATCCAAAAAATTTTCGAGCAAATGTTCTGTGAGCTCACACCTTTGAGAAAACATGCAGGGCAACAGACGATCTTATGAGCAGTGCCAAAACATACAATTTTCGATACTTGGAGATGTACAAAGTAGAAATTAGGAACGGAGGCTTTGATTTAAGAGTAAAGCAGCCAAAGGAAGCAACAATAGGGCAAAGGATATAGAAGCGTCCGTCTAATTATCAATCTTGAAGGGGAATGAGCGACAGAACGAAGGCATAAACCCACTATAACAACTAAATCTGGGAAAATACGCGATAGCATGGAGAAAGATCAGAACCTGAGGGATTTCCCTTTATGTTAAATCACTTGCATGCCTCATTTGTTCAACCCTTCTGAAAGATAACACTTCTTCTTCATGAAGAAAGAGAAGGAAGGTGAGCAGGGCATGGAAGAGTTTCGTCGGCGGCAACGGGGACAGATTTGCGAAGCCAGTGGAGGCTGGAAGAGGAAGGTGAGAGGGGCATGGAAGAAGGCGAGAGGCGCATGCAAGAGTTTCATCGGCAGCTGCAGGGACAGATTTGCGAAGCCGGTGGAGGTTGAAGCTGGGATGTTCACCAGTAGAGGATAAGCACGGTAGCCAAGAGAGAATTGGGGCACAGAATCGGAGGAGGAAGACAGCTGTTCACCTATAAGGAGAAGGAGAAGACACGAAAGGAAATCGAATAAAAGGGCAAAACTCATTAAAAAATAATATGCGAGTAAAGAAAGCATCTTACTCGCCATATCAGGAGGGAGCAACGTGGGTAATGAGGGGAGATGGGGTGGACAGGTGTGAGAGGGGGAGGACAGTTGTGCTTTGAAATTGAAAACTGAGCAAAGAAAAAAGAGGAAGAAGATAGCAAGAAGTAGAAATTCGAAACCGGGTCTGGCGCTTGAAAGTGTAGGTGAAAGTGTAGCTAGAGTACCACTGGACCAAGGACATGCTTTGCCCATCCCTTTTGCCTTAGTATTATATGTAGCAAAAGAGAGGTGGACACGTGTCAGAAGGAGAGCTAAAGGCACCAGCTTTCATATATATAATAATAGATAATAGATTATTTCGGTATTATATTGTCAAATTAACTAATGCCCAAATACGAATCTCCAGTTCAACTCCAAAAATGCCAATGATCACAGATCTAAAGGTTGCTGAGGAGAAACTGATCCAATTCGGAGTTGTTGATGTTTATACCAGTCAATCATAGAATAAATATTTTTTCATTCTGATTAAGCTTCCTGGTGACATTATTGTTACTGTGATCAAGGAAGCATTACCAAACACACTTCTAGAAAGATCAAAAGTGATCAGAGCTGTAATTGTACGCATTTGTAATGAACTTAAACGTGCCAATGGTATGATAATATGATATGATGACAATGCTGCAGTTGTTATTGATCAAGAAGGAAATCCAAAAGGAATTCGAGTTTTTGGTGCGTATTCTATGCTTACGATTCTACTATATATGTCTTTTTCATTCCGTCAAAAATCGATTTTACAGTATAGACGCTTATGACATTGGGTCGAACTCTTTTTTGATATCAAGGTAAAAGTTATGAATAATCATCGACTCCTGGGAAGGGGTAGGAGAATGGGACCTATTATGGGACATTCAATGCATTATAGACGTATTTGTTTAGGAAACCAAGACCCCATCTGTAAGGAGAGAAAAGATCAGGGCGTCGAAGTCAAAGAGGTGAGGCAATGATTATTTTAAAAAATGAAACATAATAAAAATGCAAATTTTAAAAATCAAAGTTAGAATTTAATATGTAATCAAAGTTTTAGTTATTAATCTTTAAAAAAATTTTAAAAAATACAAATTTAAATAAATATAAACTAAAAACCCTAATGAATGATGTGAACCTTATTGGGCAGAATGATTTTTTCCTATGATAGACAATGTGCAAGAAATATAGTGCCCTTTTACTAATTCAGACTTTTGAAGACCGCCAAGATAGATATTTAATGCATTATATCTTCTTGAATAGATCCACTGTTTTAATTTTCACTCAAGTGCGTGTGTATATATATATATATTATATGGGAGGAGTGACGTTAGTTGGTCGTACTTTTGAATTCCTGAAAATACCGTTGATAAATCTTAGGAGATCATCCCAAGGAGTAGGTGCTCGATCTGACTTGACTAAAATCAGGTATGAACCATCTATCTTATATGACTAACGTAGTAGTTGGGTAGGCGTCTTTGGGAGTAAGTTCGGTTAGTCAGTGGTGAGAGGTGGTCTTAAAACTGGCCAATGTCAGTCGGTTCGAACGAGTCGGATCGGGTAATCTCTCATCTGCCCAAATGATGGGTGATCCATGGATCTATAAGGGCCATCACATTAGTAGTTGTTGGATTTAAATGGCTGTCACGGGTCGCTTAACGGTTGCATCGCAATTGTAATAGTTTCGGGTCGTAGTGGCGCTGCATGATAGCGTCGCGGGTGTTGTGGTCCAAAATTTTTTTTTATACATCCAACATGAATAAAAATAAATTTATGATATTATCGACTAATATTCACTCGAGAAATGTGACAAATGGAGCTTTTCTACACATATAATGCATATATAACTTCATATCAACAAAAAAAAATTGAAAAACATGTAAATGTGTATAAAAATGTGAATAACTGTGTAAATTTGAAGAAAAAAGCTCGTCGCGGCCGTTACATTTGATATTTTGTCCATCATGCCGTTAGGGCCGCGATGCTCAATCATTTCTTTTCTAACGGCATTTCCGGTACTGTTACGTAATGGCCGACGCACCGATTTTTTAAACCATTTGTTCCTTGAAACTTTTAGCGGTTTGTCCGCTGGTTTGCTTTCTGCAGTATCTTCCTCTAGGTGGGGCAGTTTGCATCTTTCTTTTCCTTTCTTGTTGCGCGCCTTCCCCTTCGACCCAAAGCTCCGACGAAGAGGTTCGGCCTTCCAGAAACGGACCCTCTCTGATCTTACTTGCAACTTCCGACCTTGTAGTGAGCCTGTTACCTAGACGGGGGACCTCTAATACCCTTGGGACTTGGGCTCGTGGTTCGTAGCCTCGTATCGGCAAGTCGGTCTTGGAACACTTAGTTCGCTTCCCTGGTCTCATGCTCAGTCCAGTCTGCAGGCAAATCTTGTCCAAAAAAAAGAAAAACTGGGATTGCAGTGGCTGCTACATTACCGCATTGGAGAAGACCTTCCATTGGTATGCGGGACACAGCACCTACACGAATAGCTATCCTTTGAACGGATGAAAGAATGGTGGTCGAGAAGTTTAAAATTCATTCTCATGCAGTGTGGTAAGATCGGGGTCGATAAAGAGACTCTTGAACTTGTGTCCTGATAGATACAAGTTTCTTATGCTATATTAGGCTTTTGGTTGTGTTATGTCAACGAAGGCCGGTATTAGTATTGATTATTCAATTCATCTGATATATTCATAATTGAATACACAAAAGTCCGAATATTATGTAGCAGGTGGTTAGATTGCCACCGCTACCCCTCCTTTTTATTTATTAAAAGAAAAGAAAAACTATAGTCTGCTTTCATGAACACTTGGCAAAAGCGTACCATGTTTCGAGTGTTGTATTACTTTTCTTTTTCGATTATAAAAGAAGTATATGCACATGCATGAGGATAAGAGGGAATTAAGGAGGGTTCAACTAGTGAAATCGAATTCAAGACTCATTAGTGTCAGGTCGAGAGCGGATATGCTGCACTAAAGTGATCCCCATATATCAATTATTGATTGAGCTACCAACGAGATGGAAACTTGACCAACTAGATGCTAAGTCAGAAGGTCTTTTTCATGCAGGATATTACTTAAGGCACTAAGAGACTTCTCTTCTGTTATCTATCCCAACGATTAAAGATGCATGAAGATGTTCTTGATACCCAACTGCCAACAACGGTAGTCTAATGGTCAAAAATTAATTTTCATATAGTTTGATGAGATCGGCTCCGAAGTTTGACGGACATCCCTTTCACGTAATTACGTCAAAATATTTGTTAGAAACTTGTTTTTCGGTCTTGGTCCTCGATAGACATCAATTTATTGGACTATATTAGGTCAACCACGAACATAGTCCTTTAAAAGCTCAACTTATTTATGCAATTTCCACCAGATCATCACTCACAGATACAGTACATGTATGGCCCGGTTCGAACCGTCGACCACTCGCATACAACACCATCGAATAACATGTTCCTTATTCTTAACAAACTTACGAACAACTCTGCCCAAAACACAATTCCTTATTCTAACAGGGCAGCATTTATCACTTCTTCGAGCCAGCCAACCCGGCCACTCTCGGGGTTTCTAATTCGGAACCGGATCTGTCTAAGTCCTGCGAAGCAGGACCGCATCCAATGTGAGACCGGCGCCGAATGCAAACAGGATTCCCCATTCCATTCTTTTGCCTTCTCGTCCCCTTATCTCATCGAGAACGAAAAAGACCGATGCGCTGCCTATATTGCCGTACTTGCTCAGCACGAGCCTGGTCGCCTCGAGCTTGCCGTCATTTAGCCTGAGTGTCTCCGCGATCTTGTCCAGTGTGGCCCGGCTGCCGGTATGGATAGCCCAGAAGAATGTGTTCCAGTCTCCTGGCATCTTAAAAGGGTCCAAGAGATCCCTGAGGAACTTCTCGATATGCCCAGAGATCAGTTCGGGCACTCTCTCTGAGATCCGGAAAGTGAGCCCCATCTCGCGTAGAGACCCTTTGATGTCACTGTCCGAGTCAGGAACGATCGTTTGCGAGGCGGACATCAGCTCGAACAGTGGACTCTCCTTCCCTTTATCCGGATCAGCGCCGACGATCAGAGCTGCCGCTCCATTGCCGATGGTCCCCTGGGCCAGGAGCGAACCCAAGTCTGCCTTGCACGGCCTGAGGATTGGGCCGAGGGTTATCTCGGAGCACACGATGAGGATCCTTGCGGCGGGATTGTTCTCGGCTGTGTCCTTTGCGATCCTCAGGAGAGTGCCGCCGACGTAGCTTCCCTGGTGGTACAGCATGGTCCTCTTCACGCCCAGTGGAAGGCCCAGACTCTTGGTGATCCAACAATCGGCTCCCGGCATGTGGACGCCCGAGGTCGAGTGGAACATGAGGTGCGTGATCTTCGACTTCGGCTGGCCCCAGTTCTTGATCGCGGCCGACGCCGCCTCTTTTCCTTGTTCCTTTACCAGCGAGACGAGGCCGTCCTGTCGTACGTTGAGAGACGGTGCACCGTCGGTAAGCTTGCGCTCGTCCTTCTTGAGCAAGTCCAGTGTGAGGTGCGTGTGGCGTTCCGTTATCGTAATAGTCTTGTCGCCTGCGAGCACGAAGAAGAACCAAATACAATAATGGAAGCTCAATCTACTGTTTTTTGTTTGAATGAGGCTGTCCATGGATGAGGCGACATGCACCAAGGTTTTATCGAACCCGCATATGAAGAATAATAGGTTGAGGCACGTAAGTCAGTTCATAACCTCGACTCGACTTGACTTGACAAAGAAACTCAAAGAGTTTTAAGTAGTGAAAAAGTTTACCACAAAAATTCTCGCTGCTAAGATATGTAATATGTGTAATGTCTTTCATGAGCTCTCAAGTGGCTGTATAATTGGGATTATGCTGCTAATTTTCATTGATGCCACTACCTTAGCATAGCATTTTATTAGGTATTTCATGATATCAATGATTTTTTTTTCAGGTATACACAAGAGACAAAAAATTTGGAAGGAGATAGAAGGAAATAAGAATTATAAAAGGTAATGGAAGTTTCGCTGATGAGATTTAAGCTCGAGTATTTTTCATCCAAAGTCGAGGAAAGTACCACTATATCAAGCATCTTTCCTCTCATGAAAGTATTTTCGGTGCCTGTTTGATACTTGGAATCCTATCGATCCCGGCTAGCTTAGGTTTGAATTGGATCATACATTAAAAGGTAAAATTTTTCTAGTTTTAAATTTTCAAGTTCATTTATAAGACTTGAAACTTTGTTTAAGAAGAAATCCAGAAACAATTGATCAATCCATGTAAGATGATGAAAATATTTTGGAAACAATCTTACTAGGATAAAATATCTCAAGCTATTCCTTATTTTACCCAAAAAAAAAAAAAAATCTCAAGCTAGCATTGCATTTCAGAAATCCGCATTGACTAATGAAAAATATTTTCGTAAATTTTCTTTGTGGAACCTTTCAGCTTAAATTGAATTAATTATGATCCGTTAGATTTCTGAATTCTAATAGCTTAGATCGAACAAGCTTGACAACTGCACTACTTACAAATGCTTTCGAACTTCCCCTTCAAACCGGTTGAGTTCTCACTCTCCTGGAAGTAGAGATCGGGATAGCCGGGCTGATGGATGACACTATTGGGCTTGGCCGTGCCGATTGCCAGGACAAAGGCCGGACCTCGAGGCTTCTGAGCCCCTCCCCGATTTTCCATCTCCCTCTCCGGCCCGGTCTCTCAATGGTCGGCAGGAGGCTCCGTCGTGTCCGGTTGAAGAGTTTTAACTTTGAGCGATGAAATTTTGGTGCATAGAGATGCACAGCTATATAGGCTGGACGTCCTTTTTTTTTTTTCCCCCTTAATTGTCCATCCTTCTTAGTACCAATGGGTACGTCTAGAGTATCGGGTAAATATTCAGTATGTAATACACAACGAGTTTATTATGTAAATCATAATTCGAATCTTAAGACACGTAAAATTTTCACGTGTGTTAAGATTTGAACGGCAATTTGCACAATGAACTCATCGAGTTATAACCAAAGTAGGGTCAAGCCGGTCGACAGCCGCTCAAACCCCCCAGTGGGAGGATAAAGTCTTTGTGACACGGTATCATTATATGACAGTACTTACGGGATGACACTAATAAAATAGAATCAGTGAAATTTGTAATTTTTTTTATAAAAGCTAAAAACAAAAAATAATCATAAGAATAGCTAATTCTAATCGGATGATGTCACTGCATAAGTACCGTCACATGGTTCTCTAGTGGTGGGGTCTTACATCTAATGGTTATATGACACGGTGTTACGAATAAATAAGATTAGGTTATTTTAATTTTTTTATAAAATACTCAAAATATAAAAATAACTAATTTTATTAATTTATAATATTGTATAAATATGGTACATGATACGCTGGTTGCTTACCAGACCTTCTCTGTCGGCGGAGCTCTTTGGTGAAGGTATATCAGCAATTGAATTGTTTCTTATCCCCACAGCATTGGTCATCTCCGGTGTCTTTAGTCAGTGCAAAACAATTTTTTTTTCAATCTTTTTTCTATTTTTTTAGCACTATCATACGCTCTAATTAGCTTTATTTTACATCTTTTAAGTCCGTCATCATTTCAAGTACTTTTTGTCGTTAATTCTCCCCCTACTCCCCCCAGAATACCTTCAATTTCCGAAGATTACTTCTTTGGTGAGTCCAATTCTTTTATTTATATTGATTTTATCCGTCTTCTCATCTTAACCTCAGTTACGATCTTTCAATTTGATCCATATTTCACCAAATTCACTTCTTAAATTGAAAATGTGGATTTTTTAAAAATGAAATAACCCAAATTGTATTTTCTTTACCGGGTGAAATCACTTCTTGTTCTTCGACAGCCATTGATGTTAAACTTCAAGTGATGAAATCGTCTTCTCATTTCTTATAAATTGGAAAAAACTTATCTCAATTCATTCAATCCTTACACATCAGCATACTTATTGCTCAAATTTATGCTTGACGACACACTGTGCGGAGCGTGGGTCATATGCTTAGTAAATATATTTATAGCATTAGGTAAGAGTAGGTAAGAGTTGGTAGCAAATTTTACCACTACTCTCCCATCTTTTCACTTAAATATATTGTCACTGTCACAGTGTAAATATCTAAGATAAGAAAATCAAGAGTGTGGATGCCTTGATGTTGATCCGACATACTAGTGGGAATCGATTGGGAGTGTGTCATTTCATTGATCATGTTTTTAGATTCGTCCCTGTCCCTAGTTACAGGGTATGCATACATATATATATATATATATACACACACAAGTATGTAACACATGAATTTTAATATTAGGCTCCTAATGCATTGAAAATTTATATTAGAGATGTTGTTTTAGTGTATTAGAAATAGGATACTTAGAAATAAGATTGTATTAATAAGATAATTGTCCTTAAAAAGCATATATTATCTATTAAAATTTCGATGTTACATAATATCTTTATTTCATGAATATTATCTATAAACAAAAAATAAAGTAATTATCCATAAAAATTAAATTAATCTATCAGGATCACTATTGATCGACCAATCAGATATAAGCATGGGAATGACACATCAGCTCTTCTCCTCTATAGATAGAGAGCTCATTTTCATAAATCAACAATAGAAGAGAATGTGACAAAGCCAGAAGAAACTCTATCGACTTGAAGACACTCGAAAGAAGAACTATGCACGGGTATAAGGTAGACCCGAAATCGGTTTCGTAACCTACCCTATTGGGTAGGTTACGGGTAAGAAAATGAGGAACCGGTCGGTTAAGGTTCCAAATGAATAGGATATTCGGAACCAGAACTTGTTAACTATTTATATTGTTTATTTTAATCGTTTATAATTTCTTCATTTGAACCCCGATTCTTCAATCGTTTATTTTTACATTATAATGTATACCCAACTCAATAAACTTTCATTTGACATATCAATATGCTTATTCGATGAATTTATTATGATTTCCATATAGTTTGCTGAGATCGGCTCCAAGTTCGAATGACATCCCCTTTGAGTATCTGTGTCAAAATATCTGCTATAAGAGGTTTTTTTTTTTGTTTTGATTCTCAATAAACACCTGTTTCTTGTACTATATTAGGTAAACCATGAACACAGTCCTTTAAAAGCTTAATTATGTAATTTAGTACACCAGACCATCACTCGCATACAACACCATCGAATAACATGTTCCTTATTCTTAACCAACTTGCGAACAGCTCAAACATAACTCCTTATTCTAACAGTGCACCATTTATAACTTATCCGAGCCAGCCAGCCCGGCTTCGGTTTCTGCCCCTGGGGCTTCTAATTTGGAACCCGATCCTAGGGGAACTGGCGAAGCAGAACCGCATCCAACGTGATACCGGCTCCGAGTGCAAACAGGATTCCCCACTCCATCCCTCCTCCTGGCTCCTCCTGCAGCGCTTCTGGTGCCCTCTCTCTCGGTTGCTCGCCGCCTTGTCTCATCGAGAATGAAAAAGACCGATGCACTGCCAATATTGCTGTACTCGCTCAGCATGTGCTTGGCCGCCACGAGCTTGCCGTGATTGAGCCTGAGTGTCACCTCGATCTGGTCCAGTATGGTCCCAGCCGCTGGTATGGACAGCCCAGAAGAATGCGTTCCAGTCTCCTGCCATCTTAAAAGGGTCCAAAGAGTTCCCTACGGAACTCCTCGGTATGCCCAGAGATCAGTTCCCGAACTCTCTCTGAGATCCGGAAAGTGATCCCCATCTCGCAGAGAGATCGATCTCACCATCCGAGTCGGGAATGATTGTTTGCAAGGAGGACATCAGCTCGAACATCGGTCTCTCCACGAATTGATCGGGATTAGCACCAATGATCAGAGCTGCCGTTCCATCACCGATGATTGCCTGGGCCAGGAGCGAACCCAAGTCGGCCTCGCACAGCCCATCGAACAAGCCGAGGGTTATCTCGGAGCACACGACGAGGATCCTCGAGCCTTGATTGTTCTCGGGTGTGTGTGTCCTTCACCATCCTCAGGAGAGTGCCGCCGACGTAGCTTCCCTGGTGGTACAGCATGGTCCTCTTCACGCCCAGTGGAAGGCCCAGAAGCTTGGTGAACTGACAATCGGCGCCCGGCATGCGGACGCCCGAGGTCGAGTGGAATATGAGGTGCATGATCTTCGACTTCTGCTCGCCTCACTCCTTGATCGCTGCCGATGCCGCCTCTTTTCATAGTTCCTGTACCAGCGGGACGAGGATGTCCTGTCATGCGTCAAGAGATGGTGCTCCGTAGGTGAGCATGCTGGGATCTTCTCGGGCAAGTCCTGTGCGGGATGCGTGTGGGGTTTCTCTATCATAGTCTTATCGCCCGCGAGCACGAAGAAGAGCCGAATACAATAATGGAAGCTCAATCTACTTTTTTTTTTTTTTTTGTTGGAATGAGGTTGTCCATGGATGAGGCGACATGCACTGAGGTTTTATCGAACCCGCATAGGAAGAATAATAGGTGGAGGCTCGTAAGTCAGTTTATAAACTTGACTCGACTCGACAAAGAAACTCAGAGTTTTAAGTAGTGAAAACGTTTAGCATAGAAATTCTCGCTGTTAAGATATGTAATATGTAAAATGTCTTTCATGAGCTCTCAAGTGGCTGTCTAATTGGGATTATGCAGCTTATTTTCAATGATGCCACTACCTTAGTGTAGCATTTTATTAAGTATTTCATGATATCAGTGAACATTTTTTTTTTAACGTACAAAAGATACGGAAAGTCTATAAGAAGATAGAAGGAAACATGAATTATAAAAGGTACGAGAAGTTCCACCGATAAGATTTGAGCTCGAGTATTCTTCAATTAAAGTGGAGGAAGGTACTACTATACTAGACCTCTTTCCTCTCACGAAAATGTTTTCGTGCCCCATTTGATACTTGGAATCCTATCGATCCCAGCTAGCTTAGGTTCGAACTGTATCATACATTAAAAGGTAAGATTTTCTCGGCTTTAAATTTACAAGTTCATTTATAACACTCAAAACTTTATTTAAGAAGAAGAAATGTAAAAATATTTGAATCAATCCATGTAAGTTGATGAAAATACTTTCTAAACAATCCTACAAGGATAAAATATTTGAAGCTAGCATTGCATTTAATAAATCCGGATTAACGAAAATATTTTTGTAAACTTTCTTATTTTTTGGAGAACTTTACTCGTTAGTGAACAATTCCAACTTGAACTGAATTAGTTATGATCAATTATATTTCTGAATATAAGTAGCTCATATCGATAAAGAAAAGAAGCTTAACAACTGCACTATTTACAAACGCTTTTCAACTTCTCCTTCAGAATGGGCAACTTCTCACTTTAGGTGCCCATTGCTAGGACAAAGGACTGACGTCCAGGATTCTTCGCCCCCTCCATTACCGGTCTCTCAATGGTCGGCAGGAGGCTCGGTCGTGTCCGGTTGGAGCGTCTAACTTTGAGCCGTGAAATGTTGGTGCATAGAGATGCACAGTTATACAGGCTGGACGTCTTAATTGTCCATCCTCCTCAGTACCAATGGGTAGGTCTAGAGCATTCAGTAAATATTTAGCATAAAATATATAATGAGTTCGTTGTGCTATTCAGGTCTTAATACGCGTAAAGTCAACTCTCGATAATTTTAAAAACTTTATGCGTGCCAAGATTTAAACAATAATTTATATAATGAGTTCATTATATATTATATATTACAATGAATATTTCCTCATGGATTATAACCCAAGTAGGGCCGGTAACCGCTCAATCCCCAAATGGGAGGGAGTCTTACATGCAATAGTTATACCAATACCGTCTTATTAATTAATAAAATTCGTTCATTTTTAATTTATTTTTATAAAATTCTAAGAAAAAAAAAAGAAAAAATTGGATCTTATTTATTTGTGATACTGCATAAATACTAGTACACGATGCATTCATTACCTACTAGATTTTCTCCCTCAATTGAGCTCTTTGATGAAGGTATGGCTGCAATTGAGGTTACCTTCCGATCAGGTATCTTGGGGTGCCCCTGATCACCTTTAAACTCAAAGTCCAAAGGCTGCGAGACTCTTGTGGAGAAAATTACCGTTGAGAATAATCTGTTGGAGATCTCATTTACTATCCTATGCAGGTCATCTGCAACTTATTATCTCAATTATGCACACCTTGGAACAAAAGGTTTTCAGGTTAAATGGACACATATTTGCGCAACTCGAAGTGAAGGCAAATTAGGCTTAAAGGACCTATCTACTTGGAACAAAACCTACATTTTGAAGCACTTGTGGTTACTCTTCATAAACTCTAGCTCCCTATAGGTGGCTTGGGCAAAGAAATTTCTACTGAGACATAGGTGCTTATGGGCTATCCCAGTTCCCTCATCCTACTCATGAAATTTGCGATGTCTATTAAATCTTCGAAAGTAGGATTTCCCCTACATCACTTGTAAGATTGGAAATAGTGAGTTCATCTCACTCTAGTATGATAAATAGTTTCCAACAGGCCCACCGCATTGTCATCTTCCAAATGAGTTTTATACTTTTCCAACCATTTTGCAACAGGCAAGGCTCTCGGCTGTTTTTAAAAATCCAAACTTGTGCTAGCCAAGGAGCAAAGACGGGGACTTAGTCTCTTCCATCCAATAGCTACCAGATTCTATAGCGATAGCAAAAAATGACACTTTCCTTTGGTGTCTCAAACCTAAATTCACTATAGTTTCAGCTTGGAAGTCTTGCTACCCAAAAGGCCAAAAGTGTCGTGGGACAAACTCTTTTGGTTCACAGGTCACATTGGTAGAGTTTCTTTCATCTCTTGGTTGACAATCTTGGATCATCTGCCCACAAAAACTAGAGTGGATAAATGAAATTCTTTGGCATCCTTGCATTGTGAGTTTTGTAGAAGCTAGATGAGACACTAGATCGCCTTTTTTTCTCATGTGGAACAATTGGACAGATATGGAAGAAGGTGTTATTGGCCTTGCAGATTACTCCTCCAATAGGTGATTGGAATTTTGAACTCACATGAGCTTTAAATAATAGAAGAGGCAAGAGCATTCAAGCCATTAAAAGCTAACTGTCACGATCTACATATATATAATTTGGAGGGAAAGGAATAGTAGGATTTTCAAGCAAGTTGCTAGCCCAATTGATGCTCTTGCTAGCTCAATCTTGAGCCTCTTGAATCTATGATTAGCATCTCTTCCTCACCTACAATCCAAGCTCGGTACATACGCATATTGGAATACCTTTTTGACAAATAGATAGTTTCAATAATTATGCCTTAATTTTGGCACAATCATGTACACCCCGTGCAAATTTTGCTATGATTAATGGATTATACTTATCCAAAAAAATAATCATAACTATATAAGTATTGATAATTTGTTAAATCTATATTGGAAAAATATATTATATCAGAACTACCACATGGAATAACCGCCCAATGAAAGACCTTGTTTTAGTGAACATATGAGTAGTCATATTATTATATTGTCACGCTGTAACTGAATTAAAGAATGTCCAAATATAGTACAAAACTGACACAATGCTGAATGAATTGACAAGGAAACAAATATATCTCGCCATTTATTATGTAAAATATTATAATAAAAATACTCCAGTTATAAATTATAATTGAATCTGAATTCGACACAAATTTATCATGGATATGTAATCATTTGTTAATAGTTTTGTATTCTTCGTTAAAATATGATGAAATATATATGGAAGAAGCCGGGGCGGGGGGTGGGGGTTGGGGGTGCGTATTTTTAAAGAATCTTAAAGTTCATCCGCCAAACCTAGGATGACCATTTGTGCGTCAGTATGATATTTTCTTCATTTTCTCTTCTTCAGTTGTCATTGACCTAGCATAAGAAAGTCATGTATGAACCACAGGATATTATTTAGTGGTATTACAATATAATAAAATTCAATTATTTTTAGGGTTGGTTTATTTTTGTGTTTATGATTTTATAAAAAGTCTCAAAATGACTGATCGAATCTTATTGGGTTATTTGTCTAAAAAATCATGAATTATTTAAGAATTCCCTAATCTACCACAAACTATTTTTTTGGTCGAGAAAATCACGAGTTATGCTCATTTTTCCTAATCTACCACGAACTTTTTTTTGGCCTAGAAAATCACAAATTATGCTTCTTTTCCCTAATCTATCACATTGTTAATTTCATCTGTTAATTGCTGATGTGCACTATTAATTTTACTGATTGCGCAAATGGAGTCTGGTGGTATTACACGTGGTGTCCATCTGGTCATAAAAAATACAAACTATTAGCTGATTCTCTAGTTTATCAGAAGGATGAATGTGCAAATAGATGTTTTTATAACTAGATGGACGCTAGATGTGATATCAATTAGTAAAATTAATAGTGCACGTCAGTAATTAACAGACAAAATTAACAATGTAGTAGATTAGGGAAAATGAGCGTAGGTCGTGATTTTTTTGGACAAAAAAAAGTTCATGGTAGATTAAAAATTTCTTAAATAATTCATGATTTTCTGGAAAAAAATAGTTCATGTTAAATTAGGGAAGTCTTGAATAGTTCATATTTTTTAGGCAAAATTCAATTTTATTTGTTTGTGACATCGCATAACTGTCACGTGTTCTACTCGTTACACATAATACTCTCTTACTTATCAGAAGAGCTAAAATTAATTTGTAGAAATTACTAATATCATCCCTTTCAACTAAAACGATCAAACCCATCTCCTCCTTACAACATATACTCTTTTCATTTACAAAAGTTGAATCTCTTTTTTTTTTGGTGCAAAAAAAAAGTTGAATCTCATACCTATTTAAGGGTGAAAATGTTATCTCATGCACCGTTTCAATCAAAACTCGTAATGATTCATAAAAATATTATAATTATTTTAATATCCTGGAATCTTGCTATTAGATATTTGTCCCCAGGTGTGTATAGCATAGACGGTAGCTTTCTCATTGACTTGGGAATATTTTATACCTTCCCGATTTTAGTGATTAATTATTTCGGTATTATATTGTCAAATTAACTAATGCCCAAATACGAATGTCCAGTTCAACTTCAACAATGCCAGTGATCACAGATCTAGAGGTTGCTGAGGAGAAACTGATCCAGTTCGGAGTTGTTGATGTTTATGCCAGTCAATCATAGAATAAATATTTTGATTCATTCCGATTAAGCTTCCTGGTGACATGATTGTTATTGTGATCAAGGAAGCATTACCAAACACACCTCTAGAAAGATCAGAAGTGATCAATGCTGTAATTGTACGCATTTGTAAAGAACTTAAACGTGACAACGGCATGATAATATGATATGATGACAATGCTGTAATTATTATTGATCAAGAAGGAAATCCAAAAGGAACTCGACGATTCTACCATATATGTCTTTTTCATTCCATTGAAAATCGATTTTATGGTGTAGACGCTTATGACATTGGGTCGAACTCTTTCGTGATGTCAAGGTAAAAGTTATGAATAGTCATCAACTCCTGGGAAGCGGAAGGAGAATTGGACCTATTATGGGATGTACAATGCATCATAGACGTATTTGTTTAGGAAACCAAGACCCCATCTGTAAGGAGAGAAAAGATCAGGGCATCGAAGTCAAAGAGGTGAGGCAATGATTATTTTAAAAAATGAAAAATAATAAAAATGCAAATTTTAAAAATTAAAGTTAAAATTTAATATGTAATCAAAGTTTTAGTTATTAATCTTAAAAAAATATAAAAAATATAAATTTAAATAAATATAAACTAAAAACCCTAATGAATGATGTGAATCTTAATGGGCATAATGATTTTTTTCTATGATAGACAACGTGCAAGAAATATAGTGCCCTTTTACTAATTCAGACTTTTGAAGACTGCCAAGATAAATATTTAATGCATTATATCTTCTTGAATAGATCCACTGTTTTAATTTTCACTCAAGTTTATATATATATATATATATATTATATGGGAGGAGTGACGTTAGTTGGTCTTACTTTTGAATTCCTGAAAATACGGTTGATAAATCTTAGGAGATCATCCCAAGGAGTAGGTGCTCGATCCGACTTGACTAAAATCAGGTATGAACCATCTATCTTATATGAATAACATAGTAGTTGGGTAGGCGTCTTGGGGAGTAAGTTCGGTTAGTCAGTGGTGAGAGGTGGTCTTAAAACTGGCCAATGTCAGTCGGTTCGAACGAGTCCGATCGAGCAATCTCTCATCTACCCAAATGATGGGTGATCCATGGATCTGTAAGGGCCATCACATTAGTAGTTGTTGGATTTAAATGGCTGTTGCGGGTCGCTTAACGGTCGCAACGCAATTGTAACAGTTTCGGGTTGTTGTGGCGCTGCATAATAGCGTCGCGGGTGTTGTGGTCCAAAATTTTCTTTTTACATCCAACATGAATAAAAATAAATTTATGATATTATCGACTAATATTCACTCGAGAAATGTGACAAATGGAGCTTTTCTACACATATAATGCATATATAACTTCATATCAACATAAAAAAATTGAAAAATGCATGATTTTAATATTTTTGAAAGAGAAAAAATGTAAATGCGTACAAAAATGTGAATACCAGTGTACATTTGAAGAAAAAAGCTCGTCGCGGCCGTTACATTTGATATTTTGTCCGTCATGCCGTTAGGGCCCCGATGCTCAATCATTTCTTTTCTAACGGCATTTCCGGTACTGTTACGTAATGGCCGACGCACCGATTTTTTAAACCATTTGTTCCTTGAAACTTTTAGCGGTTTGTCCGCTGGTTTGCTTTCTGCAGTATCTTCCTCTAGGTGGGGCAGTTTGCATCTTTCTTTTCCTTTCTTGTTGCGCGCCTTCCCCTTCGACCCAAAGCTCCGACGAAGAGGTTCGGCCTTCCAGAAACGGACCCTCTCTGATCTTACTTGCAACTTCCGACCTTGTAGTGAGCCTGTTACCTAGACGGGGGACCTCTAATACCCTTGGTACTTGGGCTCCTGGTTCGTAGCCTCGTATCGGCAAGTCGGTCTTGGAACACTTAGTTCGCTTCCCTGGTCTCATGCTCAGTCCAGTCTGCAGGCAAATCTTGTCCAAAAAAAAGAAAAACTGGGATTGCAGTGGCTGCTACATTCAAGCATTGGAGAAGACCTTCCATTGGTATGCGGGACACAGCACCTACACGAATAGCTATCCTTTGAACGGATGAAAGAATGATGGTCGAGAAGTTTAAAATTCATTCTCATGCAGTGTGGTAAAATCGGGGTCGATAAAGAGACTCTTGAACTTGTGTCCTGATAGATACCAGTTTCTTATGCTATATTAGGCTTTTGGTTGTGTTATGTCAACGAAGGCCGGTATTAGTATTGATTATTCAATTCATCTGATATATTCATAATTGAATACACAAAAGTCCGAATATTATGTAGCACGTAGTTAGATTGCCACTGCTACCCCTCCTTTTTATTTTATTAAAAGAAAAGAAAAACTATAGTCTCCTTTCATGAGCACTTGGTAAAAGTGTACCGTGTTTCAAATGCTGTATTAAAAAATCTCAAGCTAGCATTGCATTTCAGAAATCCGCATTGACTAATGAAAAATATTGTTCGTAAATTTTCTTTGTGGAACCTTTCAACTTAAATTGGATTAATTATGATCCGTTAGGTTTCTGAATTCCAATAGTTTAGATTGAACAAGCTTGACTACTGCACTACTTACAAATGCGTTCGAACTTCCCCTTCAAACCGGTTGAGTTCTCACTATCGGTGACCTGGAAGTAGAGATCGGGATAGCCGGGCTGATGGATGACACTATTGGGCTTGGCCGTGCCGATTGCCAGGACAAAGGCCGGACCTCGAGCCTTCTGAACCCCTCCCGGATTTTCCATCTCCCTCTCCAGCCCGGTCTCTCAATGGTCGGCACGAGGCTCCGTCGTGTCCGGTTGAAGAGTTTTAACTTTGAGCGATGAAATTTTGGTGCATAGAGAGATGCACAGCTATATAGGCTGGACGTCTTAATTTTTTTTTTCCTTAATTGTCCATCCTTCTTAGTACCAATGGGTAGGTCTGGAGTACTGGGTAAATGTTCAGTGTATAACACACAACGAGTTTATTATGTAAATTATAATTTGAATCTTAACACACGTAAAATTTTCACATGTGTTAAGATTTGAACGGCAATTTGCACAATGAACTCATTGAGTTATAGCCAAAGTAGGGTCAAGTCGGTCGGCAACCGCTCAAACCGCCCGCGGGAGGATAAAGTCTTTGTGACACGGTGTCACTATGTGGCAGTACTACAGGATAATATTAACAAAATAGAACCAGTGAAATTTGAGATTTTTTTTATAAAAGCTAAAAAGAAAAAAATAATCATAAGGATAGCTAATTCTAATTAGATGATGTCACCACATAAGTACCGTCACGTGGTAATACCGTCACATAAAAGACTTTCTCTAATGGCAGGGTCTTACATCTAATGGTTATATGACACGGTATTACGAATCAATAAGATTAGGTTATTTTAATTTTTTTTATAAAATACTCAAAATATAAAAATAACTAAATCTTATTAATTTATAATACTGTATAAATATGGTACATGATACGCTGGTTGCTTACCAGACCTTCTCCGTTGGCGAAGCTCTTTGGTGAAAGTATAGCTGCAATTGAATTGTTTCTTATCCCCACAGCATTCGTCATCTCCAGTGTCTTAAGTCAGTACAAAACAATTTTTTTATCATTTTTCTATTCTTTTTTTTTAGAACTACCATACGCTCTAATTAGATTTATTTTACATCTTTTAAGTCCTTCGTCGTCATTTCAAGTACTTTTTGTCGTTAATTCTCCCCCTACTCCCTCTAGAATACCTTCAATTTCCGAAGATTGCTTCTTTGGTGAGTCCAATTCTTTTATTTATATTGGTTTTATCCGTCTTTTCATCTTAACCTCAGTTATGATCTTTCAATTTGATCCATATTTCACCAAATTCATTTCTTAAATTGAAAATGAGGATTTCTTAAAAATGAAACAACCCAAATTGTATTTTCTTTACAGGGTGAAATCACTTCTTGTTCTTCGACAACCATCGATGTTAAACTTCAAGTGAGGAAATCGTCTTCTCATTTCTTATAAATTGGAAAAAAACTTATCTCAATTCATTCAATCCTTACACATCAACATACTTATTGCTCACATCTATGTTTGACGACACTCACTGTGCGGAGCGTGGGTCATATGCTTAGTAAAAATATTTATAGCATTAGGTAGGAGTAGGTAGGAGTTGGTAGCAAGTTTTACCACTACTCTCCCGTTTTTTCACTTAAATGTATTGTCACTGTCAGTGTGTAAATATCTAAGATAAGAAAAGCAAGAGTGTGGATGCCTTCATGTTGATCCGACATACTGGTGGAAATCGATTGGGAGTGTGTCATTTCATTGATTATGTTTTTAGATTCGTCCCTATCCCTGGTTACAGGGTATGCATACATATATATACAGACACACACAAGTGTGTAACACCTGAATTTTAATAATAGGCTCCTAATGCAGTGAAAATTTATATTAGAGATGTTTTAGTGTATTAGAAATAGGATACTTAGAAATAAGATTGTATTAATAAGATAATTGTCCTTAAAAAGCATATATTATCTATTAAATTTCAATGTTACATAATATCTTTATTTCATGAATATTATCTATAAACAAAAAATAAAGTAATTATCCGTAAAAATTCAATTAAACTATCAGGATGAATACTGATCGACCAATCAGATATAAGCATGGGAATGACACATCAGCTCTTCTCCTCTAGATAGAGAGATCATTTTCATAAATCAACAATAGAAGAGAATGTGACAAAGCCTGAAGAAACTCTATCGACTTGAAGACACTCGAAAGCAGAACTATGCACAAGTATAAGGTAGACCCGAAATCGATTTTGTAACCTACCCTATTGGGTAGGTTATTGGTAACAAAATGAGGAACCGGTTGGTTAAAGTTCCAAATGAACAAGGTATTCAGAACTGGAACTTGTTAACAATTTATATTGTTTATTTTAATCGTTCATAATTTCTTCATTTGAACCCCAATTCTTGAATCGTTTATTTTTACATTATGATGTATACCCAACTCGATAAACTTTCATTTGACATATCAAATATGCTTATTCAATGAATTTATTGTGATTTCCATATAGTTGGGTGAGATCGTGTCACGACCCGAAAATTTGGCAGAGTTTCCTCTTATTTTTAAGATATTCCAGATAAAAACAAACCTGCTATATATTCATCCAGATAATATTTACTCCAGTGGTACATTCATAGTCCAAGCTCTTTCTTTCACCATCCAAAAATCACCTCCACCAAAATTCAGGTCGTAACAGAATATCCAGAACTATTACACATTTAATTTACATACTGATACCTATCTACAAGAAATCTTACGCTGATCCCCGAACCAAAATGGAAATTCCAGCGGCTCGTCTTTCTCCTATTTATCTGAAAAGAAAATATCGCAGGGGGTGAGCTGCGGACTCAGTGAGTACAAATTTCTATAATAGAATAATATTATAAATATAATTTGCCACAATTCACATATACTAATATAATTCCCATAAATCATATATATTGTATAATCACAATAAGAATAGTAATGAAACTATTTAATCCTAATAGTGATGCAATGCATACAATCAATCAATCCAAACAATAGCCATGGGGTCGCACTCCCTCTGCGACAGAGTTATGACGGTATCGATACTCCGCTCTCCGACGATACCGTGACCCCGCGAAATAATCAATATCAATCTTCCTCCCAATCTCCTGGTGCCCTTCGTCTCCACACCTCACACCCGCGGGGGCCGCCCATTACCCTCCGGCGGTAAGAGCAATTTTGATTATCTTATTTTTATATTCCACCGAATATCGGCGATAAATTAAATCTCTCTCTTTCCTCTTTGATTATATTTTCTTTCTTTTTTTTTCTTTTGGCCCATTTCTAGTCCGCCGGCTTAGCGGTCACCATGGCTATTTACAATCACAATCAATAATGCACACACTGACATGCAAGTTCCGTAGCAATTAAAAGAAATCTCATTCCTACGCATGGATCTCGAACACAATTAGTATAGTCTACAACCTTTATGATATATATGTGTATACATATGCATATGCATGCAGCCACATATTGAAATTTATATATATATATATACACACACATATATACACATGCATATAGATATGCATGCAGCAACATTTACCCATCCCTTGGAATTTATATATATATATATTGCATGCAGCCATGCATTATAATCATGTCTTATATATATATATGTATGTATATCGATATACATGGTTATTATATATATATCAAAATGTAAATTATTCTACAATAGAAAATAAGTACTCACCACCCCTTCAGTCGGTCTACCGGTCTCGTTCTCTCGGAGGTCTATTTCCAGCTTCTTCAAGTCCTATAATATCATTTACAATAAATTTAAATATCTCATATATATTTATATTAAAAATGACCCTAAAAATTATTCTAAGATACTATTCATTGTACTTTTACTGATCTTATGACTTTCACTTATCAAGTTAAAACTCATGGGAATGCATCATTCTAATTAAATCCTACAAAGTTATATATACAACATTGAGTAATATAATTTATTTGATTCGAATTAAACCTCAATTTCATTCCACTCTTTTATGATTTCCTCATCGCCGTGGGGTTGCCCTCTGTGCTTTCCTTCCCTTTTTTTTTTTCCTCTGTTTTCTTTTCTTACGTAAGGATCATCTATATATATACGTGTGTATGCATATGGAGTTAATCTGTTCTACAATGATCAATCCTATTTCCTTTACATATCGTATTAACCGTATTTCTATACTAAAAACATATAACCTATAATATACTAACAAGGAATACGATTTACTAGACTTGAAATAGTTCTAACTTATACTCTATTTTCCTTACCTGTGACTTCCCTGAGCTCTCTGTGTCTCAGTTTCTTCTTCTTCTTCTCCTCCTCCACTCCGTCTCGTTCTCTGTCCGAAGGCTGGGAAAGGAAATGGCTGAAGTGGATGAAATGAAAGGTAATATATATATATATATGTGCGTGTGTGTGTATGTGATTGGGAGGGCGGTGGCAGAAGATAAGGGAGGAGGGAAAGGGAATAATAAAATATTCCTAAAGGAGTAAATATCTTCCTCTTTTTTTTTTTTTTTTCGGTTAATCCCTGAGCTGACAAATTCCTCCCCACTAATTAAAATTTCGTCCTCGAAATTTATTTACCTGATTCAGGAAAAAGGTAAGGGTATTTAATCCGCATAGCATCCTCAGATTCCCAAGTTGCTTCCTCCCTTGACTGACTCTTCCATAAGACTTTTACCAATGGTATTCGCTTGGTTCGAAGCACTTGTTCCTTCGTGTCAAGTATCGCCACCGGTTCCTCCTCATATGTCAAGTTCTCATTCAGTTCCACCGGTTGATAAGTCAATATGTGAGAAGAGTCTGGCACATACTTGCGTAGCATCGAGACATGGAACACATTGTGTATACGGGCCAAATCAGGGGGGAGAGCCAATCTATATGCCACTTTACCAATACGCTCAAGAATTTCGTACGGCCCAATGTACCTTGGACTGAGTTTTCCCTTCTTACCAAATCTTAGAACACCCTTCCAAGGAGACACCTTCAAAAAAACGTAGTCCCCCACTTCAAATTCTAAGTCTTTCCTTCGTCTATCTGCATAGTTCTTCTGTCGATCCTGAGCTGTCTTTAGCCTGTCTCTGATGACTTTTATTTTCTCAACAGTCAAGTCAACGATCTCAGGACCAGTAAGCTGCCGTTCTCCAACTTCATTCCAACATACTGGGGTCCGACAAACTCTTCCATACAGAGATTCATATGGAGCCATACCAATGCTGGACTGATAACTGTTATTGTAAGCAAATTCCATTAAAGGTAAGTGATCATCCCAGCTACCTGAAAATTCGATGACACAAGCTCTCAACATGTCTTCCAAGATTTGAATGGTTCGCTCTGATTGTCCATCTGTCTGTGGATGAAAAGCAGTGCTCAAGTTCAACTTTGCTCCCATAGCACTTACAAAATTGTTCCAATACCTTGAAGTGAAATATGAGCCTCTATCTGATACGATAGATACCGGAACTCCATGAAGTCTCACTATCTCATTAATGAAAAGTTGTGCCAATCTGTCCGCCCCATACGTAGTTTTAACTGGCAGAAAGTGAGCAGATTTGGTCAATCGATCAATTATCACCCATATAGAATCATGACCCTTTTGCGTTCGAGGAAGTCCAGTGACAAAATCCATAGCGATCCTCTCCCATTTCCACTCAGGAATAGGTAGTGGCTGCAGTAATCCAGATGGATACTGATGCTCTGCTTTGATCTGTTGGCACACTAGACATTTAGCAACAAAGTCTGCTATATCTCTCTTCATGTTGTTCCACCAGTAGCTTGCTTTCAGATTATGATACATCTTCGTACCGCCCGGGTGCATGGCATAGGGTGAACTATGAGCCTCTGTAAGAATCTCTTTCTTCAACTCCTCATTATCTGGTACACAAATTCTGGACTTAAACATCAATGTACCATCTTCAGTAAGCACAAAGTCAGCTCTTCTTTCTTCCATTATCTCGCTCTTCACCTTCATCAAGAACGAATCTTCCTGCTGTGCCTCTCGAATTCGATCAATTAGAACTGGCTTCACGTCATACATAGCCATTAATGATCCACTCTTTGTCGCCTCCAATTTAGCTCTCAAAGATTTCAACTCATTGAACAATGTACCATGTACAGAAGATTTACGACTCAATGCGTCGGCAACCACGTTAGCCTTTCCTGGGTGATAATGAATCATGCAGTCGTAGTCTTTTATCAGTTCCATCCATCGCCTCTGCCTCAAGTTAAGTTCCTTCTGGGTAAACAAATATTTCAAACTTTTGTGGTCAGTGTAGATTTCGCACTTTGCCCCATAAAGATAATGTCTCCAAAGCTTCAAGGCAAACACTACCGCAGCTAATTCAAGATCATGTGTAGGATAATTCCTTTCATGATTCCTCAGCTGTCGAGATGCATAAGCCACCACTTTACCATGTTGCATCAAAACACAGCCTAAACCCTGATGAGAAGCATCGCTGTAGATTACAAAACCTTCATCTGGGGATGGAATAATAAGCACTGGTGCAGTGGTCAACCGACTCTTCAGTTCTTGGAAGCTCTGCTCACAAGCATCTGTCCACTCAAACTTCACATTCTTTCGGGTCAGTTTTGTCAGAGGACCAGCAATAAGGGAAAATCCTTCAACAAATCTTCGATAATATCCTGCTAATCCGAGGAAACTTCGCACTTCCGTTGCATTGCCAGGCCGCTTCCAATTCAAGATAGCTTCAACCTTGGCAGGATCCACCGATATCCCTTCTCCTGTAATCACATGTCCGAGAAAGTCAACTCGGTCTAACCAGAATTGACATTTACTGAACTTGGCATACAGTTGTTTCTCCCTCAGAGTCTGCAATACAATTCGTAGATGCTGCTCATGATCATTCTTGTCCCTCGAATATACCAAAATATCATCAATGAAAACCACAACAAATTTATCAAGGTAGGGCTGGAACACTCGATTCATCAAATCCATGAAAGCTGCAGGAGCGTTCGTTAAACCGAAAGGCATCACAAGAAATTCATAGTGTCCATATCTAGTACGAAAAGCTGTCTTCGGAACATCGGAATCTCTTATTTTCAATTGATGATACCCTGATCGAAGATCAATCTTTGAAAACACACTAGCACCCCTGAGTTGGTCAAACAAATCATCTATCCGTGGTAGTGGATACCTGTTCCGTACTGTGACTCGATTCAACTGTCGGTAGTCAATGCACAGTCTCAAGGTACCATCCTTCTTCTTTACAAATAAAACTGGAGCGCCCCAAGGTGACACACTCGGTCTGATGAATCCCTTCTCCAACAATTCTTGTAACTGAGTCTTCAATTCCTTGAGTTCAGCCGGGGCCATACGATAAGGTGTAATGGAAATCGGTGAGGTTCCTGGCTCTAGTTCAATGGTGAACTCAATCTCTCTATCTGGTGGCAACCCATGTAGATCATCTGGGAATACATCTTGAAACTCACAAACTACTGGAATATCAATTATCTTCGGTAATTCTACTCCAGCAGATATGGCATAAGCTATATATCCTTCACATCCATTCTTCAACAATTTGGTTGCCTTGATATAGGATATAAAGCTAAATGGAATACCCTTCTGATCTCCGTGCCACTTAAACTCAGTCTCATTCGGTATCTTGAATATGACTTCCTTTTTATAACATTCAATGGATGCATGATGGGAAGAAAGCCAATCCATACCCAATATAACATCAAAATCCCGAATATCCAGTGGGATCAAATCCACTAACATTTCCCTCTCTCCAACCTGAATAATACACCCCCGATATATCTTGTCAACTATTACCTTTCCCCCAGTAGGTGTTGCTATGGACATATGAAAATCTAATGGCTCTTGAGGTACATTAGCATGTATTGCAAAGTTTAATGATATGAATGAATGAGTAGAGCCGGGATCAATGAGTACTTGTGCAGACCTACTGAAGAGAGTTAAATTACCTGTAACGACAGCGGGGGTAGCATCTGCGTCACGTCTTGTCAAGGTGAAGACCCTTCCCTGTGTCATGGGCCTGTTCGCCTGGCTTGTTCTAGGAGTCGATTGGGCTGTATTGCTCGCACTTGATCCACTTCCTTGCCCCTGGTAGCTCCTAGATCCACTCGTCTGTCCTCTTCCTCTGTTCGGGAATATTCTCCCTCTAGTCCCGCTGCCGACACTGGCACTACCAACTGAGGAGGTAGCTCGAGGACAGTATTGTTGTAGGTGCCCTTTCATTCCACATCGAAAACAAATCACATCTCTTCCTACCAGCAAGGGACAATGAATTTTGATATGGCCAAGTCGCCCACAATGGAAACACCCTCTAGGTCGTACTTGACATTCACCTGCATGCATACGACCACACGTTTGGCAAGGGCGATTTCTCGGGAGATTGAGACTACTGTGTCCTTCCCCTGATAAGTGACTGGATGAAATCGGATTCGACCGATAAATGGACTTATCCCTTGATGAACCTGAGACAAACCCGCCTCGCTTTGAAGACCTGTAAGATGCTTCTGAAATTGGATCGTGTCGAGTCTTCCCTCGTTGCCCTATCTCTGTCATTTCATCCCGCAAATCTTGTTCAGCAATGAGAGCCTTATTGTAGAGTTCAGAATACCTGGAAAGCTCGAAAATAGACAATCGGGATCTCAGCTCGATGTTCAGGCCATCCAAGAATCGACTACACCTCGCAGCTTCATCAGTAACCAAAGTGGGAGCAAATCGAGATAAACGGGTAAACTTCAGTTCATATTCCGCCACTGATTCATCTCCTTGCTTCAAGTTCAGGAACTCCCTCTCCTTAAGACGCCGATAGGAAACAGGATAATACTTCTCAAAGAATGCCTCGGTGAACTGGGCCCAAGTAATAGTACCTGTGGAGGTCGGATCGAGTCGTCTTCTAGTAGTCTCCCACCAATGTCTCGAGTCTCCAGTCAACATAAAGGCTGCAAGAACGACTTGTTGTGTATCTGGAACTCCCATGACAGAAAAGATCCTTTCAATATCGGCAACCCAGTTCTCTGCTATCTCAGGTTCTGCTGTTCCTGAGAATGAAGGAGGCCCTAACTTCCTGAAATTTTCATACGGTATCCTCTCAGGATTCGCTTGTGCAGCTACTTGTTGCTGATAAAAGGCTGCTTGTTGCTCAATTAGTCGTGTTTGCTCTTCAACTAGACGCGCCATTGCGTCCAAGGTGCCCTGAACATTTAAATTCCTCTCAAGGGGGTCAACAGGGACTTCTTGTGAACGGGCTTGGGAGATCTGATCCTCCACCGGAGCCGGAGGTGCTTCTTGACCAATTGCACCCTCCACAGATCGGTATCTCGGTGGAAGTCGTCGAGCACGCTGTGGTCTCATTGCTAATTCCCTATCCAAATATAAACGATATATAATTTATAAATTGAATAATAACTCAGCCGCGGAATATCTAACCTATCACAAAACTATACGGGGATCATGCGTCTACATTTGTCTACAGAATCTCCTAACCTAAGCTCTGATACCAAAAATTGTCACGACCCGAAAATTTGGCAGAGTTTCCTCTTATTTTTAAGATATTCCAGATAAAAACAAACCTGCTATATATTCATCCAGATAATATTTACTCCAGTGGTACATTCATAGTCCAAGCTCTTTCTTTCACCATCCAAAAATCACCTCCACCAAAATTCAGGTCGTAACAGAATATCCAGAACTATTACACATTTAATTTACATACTGATACCTATCTACAAGAAATCTTACGCTGATCCCCGAACCAAAATGGAAATTCCAGCGGCTCGTCTTTCTCCTATTTATCTGAAAAGAAAATATCGCAGGGGGTGAGCTGCGGGCTCAGTGAGTACAAATTTCTATAATAGAATAATATTATAAATATAATTTGTCACAATTCACATATACTAATATAATTCCCATAAATCATATATATTGTATAATCACAATAAGAATAGTAATGAAACTATTTAATCCTAATAGTGATGCAATGCATACAATCAATCAATACAAACAATAGCCATGGGGTCGCACTCCCTCTGCGACAGAGTTATGACGGTATCGATACTCCGCTCTCCGACGATACCGTGACCCCGCGAAATAATCAATATCAATCTTCCTCCCAATCTCCCGGTGCCCTTCGTCTACACACCTCACACCCGCGGGGGCCGCCCATTACCCTCCGGCGGTAAGAGCAATTTTTTGATTATCTTATTTTTATATTCCACCGAATATCGGCGATAAATTAAATCTCTCTCTTTCCTCTTTGATTATATTTTCTTTCTTTTCTTTTTTTTTTCTTTTGGCCCATTTCTAGTCCGCCGGCTTAGCGGTCACCATGGCTATTTACAATCACAATCAATAATGCACACATTGACATGCAAGTTCCGTAGCAATTAAAAGAAATCTCATTCCTACGCATGGATCTCGAATACAATTAGTATAGTCTACAACCTTTATGATATATATGTGTATACATATGCATATGCATGCAGCCACATATTGAAATTTATATATATATATATA
Organism: Lagerstroemia speciosa; assembly: GCA_037672795.1. Taxonomy (NCBI): domain Eukaryota; kingdom Viridiplantae; phylum Streptophyta; class Magnoliopsida; order Myrtales; family Lythraceae; genus Lagerstroemia; species Lagerstroemia speciosa. The sequence goes on along the minus strand of CM075294.1, from coordinate 10,124,707 downwards.
TACACACATATATACACATGCATATAGATATGCATGCAGCAACATTTACCCATCCCTTGGAATTTATATATATATATATATTGCATGCAGCCATGCATTATAATCATGTCTTATATATATATATGTATGTATATCGATATACATGGTTATTATATATATATCATAATGCAAATTATTCTACAATAGAAAATAAGTACTCACCACCCCCTTCAGTCGGTCTACCGGTCTCGTTCTCTCGGAGGTCTATTTCCAGCTTCTTCAAGTCCTATAATATCATTTACAATAAATTTAAATATCTCATATATATTTATATTAAAAATGACCCTAAAAATTATTCTAAGATACTATTCATTGTACTTTTACTGATCTTATGACTTTCACTTATCAAGTTAAAACTCATGGGAATGCATCATTCTAATTAAATCCTACAAAGTTATATATACAACATTGAGTAATATAATTTATTTGATTCGAATTAAACCTCAATTTCATTCCACTCTTTTATGATTTCCTCATCGCCGTGGGGTTGCCCTCTGTGCTTTCCTTCCCTTTTTTTTTTTCCTCTGTTTTCTTTCCTTACGTAAGGATCATCTATATATATACGTGTGTATGCATATGGAGTTAATCTGTTCTACAATGATCAATCCTATTTCCTTTACATATCGTATTAACCGTATTTCTATACTAAAAACATATAACCTATAATATACTAACAAGGAATACGATTTACTAGACTTGAAATAGTTCTAACTTATACTCTATTTTCCTTACTCGTGACTTCCCTGAGCTCTTTGTGTCTCAGTTTCTTCTTCTTCTTCTCCTCCACTCCGTCTCGTTCTCTGTCCGAAGGCTGGGAAAGGAAATGGCTGAAGTGGATGAAAATGAAAGGTAATATATATATATATATATGTGCGTGTGTGTGTATGTGATTAGGAGGGCGGTGGCAGAAGATAAGGGAGGAGGGAAAGGGAATAATAAAATATTCCTAAAGGAGTAAATATCTTCCTCTTTTTTTTTTTTTTTTCGGTTAATCCCTGAGCTGACAGATCGGCTCCCAAGTTCGAATGACATCCCTTTTGAGTATATGCGTCAAAATATCTGCTATAAGCGTATTTTTTTTGTTTTGATTCTCAATAAACAACTGGTTCTTGTACTATATTAGGTAAACCATGAACACAGTCCTTTAAAAGCTTAATTATGTAATTTAGTACACCAGACCATCACTCGCAAACAACACCATCGAATAACATGTTCCTTATTCTTAACCAACTTGCGAACAGCTCAAACATAACTCCTTATTCTAACAGTGCACCATTTATAACTTATCCGAGCTAGACAGCCCGGCTTCGGTTTCTGCTCCGGGGACTTCTAATTTGGAACCCGATCCTAGGGGAACTGGCGAAGCAGAACTGCATCCAACGTGATATCGGCTCCGAATGCAAATAGGATTCCCCACTCCATCCCTCCTCCTGGCTCCTCCTGCAGCGCTTCTGGTGCCCTCTCTCTCGGTTGCTCGCCCCCTTCTCTCATCGAGAATGAAAAAGACCAATGCACTGCCAATATTGCTATACTCGCTCAGCATGTGCTTGGTCGCCATGAGCTTGCCGTGATTGAGCCTGAGTGTCACCTCGATCTGGTCCAGTATGGTCCCAGCCGCTGGTATGGACAACACAGAAGAATGCATTCCATTCTCCTGCTATCTTAAAAGGGTCCAAAGAGTTCCCTGAGGAACTCCTCAGTATGCCCAGAGATCAGTTCGCGAACTCTCTCTGAGATCTGGAAAGTGATCCCCATATCGCATAGAGACCATTCGATCTCACCATCCGAGTCGGGAAAGATTGTTTGCAAGGCGGATATAAGCTCGAACATCGGTCTCTCCAGGAATTGATCAGGATTAGCACCAATGATCAGAGCTGCTGTTCCATCGCCGATGACTGCCTGGGCCAGGAGCGAACCCAAGTCGGCCTCGCACAGCCCATTGAACAAGCCAAGGGTTATCTCGGAGCACACGACGAGGATCCTCGAGCCGGGATTGTTCTCGGGTGTGTGTGTCCTTCACCATCCTCAGGAGAGTGCCGCCGACGTAGCTTCCCTGGTGGTACAGCATGGTCCTCTTTCATGAGTTAGAGTCCAAATGTCATCGGGTTGATCAAATTGGACATTCCAATAAATAGATATGACCTTTTTACAAAGCCTGCCACAGTCGTATTGTTGTTCACCGTTTGGGCAATATTCGTTCAAAAAATTATATCTCCATCTTTAAGATAAAGTTCAGGGTCCAAGACCATAGAGTCGAAGCTAACTCAATTATCTTCATGACAAAACTAATTTGCTCAATTTTAACTCAATTAAATCCACTTGCCAAGCCTCCAAATCCCACATAGTTGCTAATGCCGACAATTCTTATTCAATTCGTACATACCAGCATGCTCATTACTCAGATTTATGCTTGACAACACTCATCGTGTGGAGCATGGGTCATATGCTTAGTAAATATATTTATAGCATTAGGTAGGTGTTGGTAGCAAATTGTACCACTGCTCTCCCATCTTTTCACTTAAATGCAGTGTCATCGGCACCGTGTAAATGTCTAACCCTGTGTTTGGATGGGGTGAATGGAGGGGGAATTTTTTTTCTTGTTTGGGTAGTTCTATTTAATGGAGGGGAAGGAGAATAAGGGGAATTATCCATCCCAATTCCTCCATGCCCACTTTTTTTCACCCTTGATTTGAAGTTGAATGATGTTGAAACATATATTAAAAATTCATGTAAAATAAAATTATCAAATTGCTCATTTTACGAAATCAATACGGAAAACCTAGTCTCACTTTTTTTCTATAAAATTAGAAACTGGTTGTCTTTCCTCTGCTCTCAACTTCCGACGAATACCTTCCACTCCAAACAGAGATACGACACTTTATTTTATAATCATATAGTGTATTCTCTCTTTTGATTATATAATTGACTTACATCTTGTAATTGTTTTCTTCTATTTATTGAATCATCTACATTTGAGAAGTGAATACAAGATAAAAGTCGTAGTCAAATTTGATATAAAGAGAAGGATATTTTTGTCTATCAATAAATAAGTCATATTCATACGATATTAATTTTTTTTCATTCTTCCTCTTTATTATAATAAATCCAAATAAGATAAATATTTTTCCTCCATTCCCATCCCCTCATTTCTCCTTCATTCACCCTCCATCCAAACATGCCATAAGATAAGAAATTCAACAGTGTGGACGCCTTAATGTTGATCTGGATTATAGGTAGGAACCGATTAGGAGTGTGCATGGGCGATTGCCTCTTTAAACTGGAGAAAATTTATGAAATAATATATAAATTTTACTTGATATTGTCTATTTTTGTCAAATTATTTTATCCTGAACTCGTTATCTTGCTCTAGTATTGAGTGTCATCTCATTGATAATGTTTTTAGATCAGTCCTTAGTTAGAGGATATGCACATATATATATATACACACACACACATACACACAAGCATGCAACTCATGAATTTTATCATAGGCTCCTAATGCATTGAAAATTTATATTAGAGATGTTGTTTTAGTATATTAGAAATAGAATACTTAGAAATAAGATTTTATCAATAAGATAATTATCCATAAAAAGCATATATTATCTGTCAAAATTTGAAGGTTACATAATATCTTTATTTGATGGATATTATCTACAAATGATATCAAGAATTATCCATAAAAATTGAAATAAATTATCAGGATCTATGCTGATCGACCAATCAAATATACACACAAAGATTGACATATTTGCCCATCTCCTCTATAGATAGAGAGGTCAACTTTAGAAATCAACAATAGAAGAGAAGGTGCCAAAGTCTAAAGAAACTCTGCCAACTTGAAGACACTTGGAAGACTTCACACGAACTCACCGGATCAAGCCTACTAGCCCTATTGGTGCACCTCAATTAAGATCTAGTTGCTCCAGCCTTTGTCAAGATCCCAAAGCGGGTGCAGCAAGTCAAGCTCATAGACCAGTTAATTCCACCATCAGCACTTGGTCGAGACCAAGCCACAGTGGCTCTCGTTCGAGACCCCAAAGCAGATTTGGCGAATCAATGCCACAGGTTGCGATGACTCCACAACCATCGATCATTTGATATCAAGCCATGTAAGCCCCTTGCTTGATACCTTCACGGATCCATTGGATCAAGCCCAAAGGCCCCAGTGGATCTATGCTATTCCTCAACCGAGAGCAAGCCCAAGCTCTCATCCAAGACACAACACGTGAGAGAGAATTCATGGATCTTTTTGTGTTTTTTATTTGCAAAATTTCATTGGAGAAATTGTACCCCTAGTTAATACAAGTTCAATTTATCACTCAATCTTCTTGTCTACGTATTTTAGACTTGAAATGTATCCCATACATGCACAATTTTACACTAATATATACAATTCATTGGATTTTTAAAGGTTTGGTCAAGTTAATTTGAAATAATGTTGAACCAATTATATTTTATAAATTAAATTGTATTTATTTCTATAACAATCGGTTAACCATACCGTAAAAAAATGGTCATATATGGTTCGGTTATTTTGTGATAAAGTGGTTATGGTATAGAATTAATATCTAAAATGGATTGAACTAAATATGTGATTTGGTTTGGTTTGAAATGGTTTTTCAAATCGAACCATGCCATGAACATCCATTCTCTTGGCAGGTAATCACCTCAACAATCTTTCATAGAGTAAAATTCATTTCTCTTATGTCACTCAAATCATACACGAAAAAAAATATGGACCAATTCACGGGTAGAATGGTCCGTATATCATCTATATTATATATTGGAAGAGCTCAAGTCTTTGTTTTTTTTTTTTTTTTGCTTTTTTAAATTACCAAAAAAGTAACTATACCACATAAAACATAATTCTAATATATTGGAAGAGCTCATGTCTTTGATTTTTTTTTTTTGCCTTTTTAAATTACCCATACCACATAAAATATAATTCTAATAATTTTTAGATTTAGAAAAATTTAGAATGCTATGGTAAATTCACTTATATATAATTGCCCAATCTATTTTACCATAACTTTCTTTCTCCTCTCTTTTTACACATATTTTTCTCCTACTTTATCTCTACAATTTTAGTAATATAAAGAAATCATTCAACTTATCTGTTAAATTTATTACTTAATTTTCATATTTAATTTATTGAGAAATCACAAGTTGGAGATGTTAACTGCAATTAAGATTAATTCTTTAATCATCTGCTTACATGATCACTTTCTTCACCAAATTCATTAGATAATAAAATCCGTGTGCAGTACGGGTTAACCTCTGCTAGTTAAATATCAACACAAATGAAAAATATGTTATTAACTAAGCATCCGATCATCAGTTCAATTAAAATATCCTGCCGATCGTAATGTCCCGTCTCAAGCACCGCGAAGCTTATTAGCGACCATCAGGACGATGGTGCGCGCACAGCATATTGAAGTACTCGTTCTTCTCCAGCAGCTGGGACGGATCGGTTGTCGGGGGCTGCTTGGAGTTCTCCTCACGGTCGTCCACTGAGGACATGCCACCGCTCGCCTTGGTCGAGACGCCGAGGTAGTCTTTGCCTCTGAGCATGCCCTGTGCGTCTTCCAGGTCTCCCACGGCCTCGACATAGTTCTCGGCGCAGCAGCTGTAGCCCTCCTTGAGCCTGGGGACCGTTGCGGAACCTGCCAGGGATCGGAGTAAAGATGGATAGAACATTCCAAACTTCACTTGTGAAACAGATTGTAGCCTCCAATGATTTAAGGGAATACTGGAGTAGTTGCAAGTTCTAGAGCTGCAGACATATGAGGTCTCAACATTCTTGCTGAGAAAATTCAGGTTCTTCGACTGCGACCGATGTTAAAATTCAAGTGAAGAAATCTTTTTGCCATTCCTTATTAATTGGGAAAAAAAACTTATCTCAATTTATTCAATCCGTGCACATCAGCATGCTCATACCTCCTTTTACTTATTAAAAGAAAAGAAAAAAACTATCGTCTCCTTCCATGAACACTTGGCAAAAGTCCGCCACGTTTCAAGTGTTGTATTAATTTTTTTTCGATTATAAAGGAAGTACATGTACATGCAAGAGGATAAGAGGGAATTAAGCAGAGGTCAATTGGTGAATTCGAATCTAAGACTCATTAGTGTGAGGTCGGGAGCGGATATGCTGCACTACACTAAATCCCCATATATCAATTATTGGTTGAGCTACCAGCGAGATGGAAACTTGACCAACTAGATGCCAAGTCAGAAGGTCTTTTTCATGCAGGATATTACTTAAGACACTAAGAGACTCTTCTTCTGTTATCTATCCCAACGATTTAAGGAGCATGAAGATGTTCTTGATACCCAACTGCCAAGTATAGTAGTCTAACGGTCAAAAATCTATTTTCATATAGTTCGATGAGATCAGCTCTCAAGTTCGATGGACATCCCTTTCGTGTAATTGCATCAAAACATATGCTAGAAGCTTATTTTTCGGTCTTTGTCCCCTAGAGATATCGATTTATTGGACTGTGTTAAATCAACCACGAACAGTCCTTTAAAAGCTCAACTTATTTATGCAATTTCCACCAGATCATCACTCACACATACATTACATGCATGGCCCGGTTCGGACCGTCAACTACTGGCATACAACACCATCGAATAACGTGTTCCTTATTCCTAACAAACTTACGAACACCTCTGCCCAAAACACAATTCCTTACTCTAACAGGGCAGCATTTATCACTTCTTCGAGCCAGCCAACCAGGCTTCGGTTTCTCCTCTCGGAGATTCTAATTCGGAACCGGATCTGCCTAAGTCCTGCGAAGCAGAACCGCATCCAATGTGACACCGGCTCCGAATGCAAACAGGATTCCCCATTCCATTCTTTTGCCTCCCTGTCCCCTTATCTCATCGAGAATGAAAAAGACCGATGCGCTGCCTATATTGCTGGACTCGCTCAGCACGTGCTTGGTCGCCTCGAGCTTGCCGTGATTCAGCTTGAGTGTCGCCTGGATCTGGTCAAGTATGGCCTGGCCGCCGGTATGGATAGCCCAGAAGAATGAGTTCCAGTCTCCTCCCCTCCCATAAGGTTCCGACAGTTTCCTGAGGAACTTGTCGGTATGCCCAGAGATCAGTTTGGGCGCGCTCTCTGAGATCCGGAAGGTGAGCCCCATCTCGCCTAGAGACCCTTCGATAGCACGGCCCGAGTCAGGAATGATCATTTGCGAGGCGGACATCAGCTCGAACAGCGGTGTCTCCAATGATGGATCAGGATCAGCGCCGACAATCAGAGCTGCCGCTCCGTTGCCGATGATCGCCTGGGCCAGGAGCGAACCCAAGTTGGCATCGCACAGCCCGTTGAATGAGTCGAGGGTTATCTCGGAGCACACAACAAGGATCCTCGCGCCGGGATTGTTCTCCGCTGTGTCCTTTGCCATCCTCAGCAGAGTGCTGCCGACGTAGCTTCCCTGGTGGCACAGCATGGTCCTCTTCACGTCCAGTGGCAGGCCCAGAAGCTTGGTGAACCGACAATCAGCGCCCGGCATGTGGACGCCCGAGGTCGAGTGGAATATGAGGTGCGTGATCTTCGACTTCGGCTGGCCCCACTCCTTGATCGCAACTGACGCGGCGTCTTTTCCTAGTTCCTGTACCAGCGAGACGAGGATGTCCTGTCGTGCGACAAGAGATGGTAAACTGTAGGTGAGCATGTCCCGTGTGGGGTGCTTGTGGGGTTTCTCTATCATAGCCTTGTCGCCTGCGAGCACGAAGAAGAACCAAATACAATAATGGAAGCTCAATCTACTGTTTTTTGTTTGAATGAGGCTGTCCATGGATGAGGCGACATGCACCAAGGTTTTATCGAAGTCACATAGAAAGAATAATAGGTGGAGGCTTGTAAGTCAGTTCATAAACTCGACAAAGAAACTCATAGTTGTAAGTAGTGAAAACGTTTACCATAGAAATTCTCGCTGCTAAGATATGTAATATGTACAGTGTCTTTCATGAACTCTCAAGTGGCTGTCTAATTGGGATTATGCAGCTAATTTTCATTGATGCCACTACCTTAGTATAGCATTTTATTAGGTATTTCATGATATCAGTGAATAATTTTTTTCGGTGTACAAAAGACACGGAAAGTCCATAAGGAGATAGAAGGAAATAGGGATTATAAAAGGTATGAAAAGTTCTACAAATAAAATTTGAGCTCGAGTACTCTTCAATTAAAGTCGAGGAAGGTACTACTATACTGGACCTCTTTCCTCTCACGAAACTATTCTCGGTGCCCCATTTGATACCTGGAATCCTATCGATCCCAGCCAGCTTAGGTTCAAGCTGGATCATACATTAAAGGATAAGATTTTCTCAGCTTTAAATTTTCAAGTTAAATTATACGACTCAAAATTTTATTTAAGAAAAAGAAATGCAGTGATATTTGAATCAATTCATGTAAGTTGATGAAAATACTTTCTAAACAATCCCACAAGGATAAAATATCTGAAGCTAGTATTGCATTTAATAAATCCGGATTAACGAAAAATATTTTTGTAAACTTTCTTTATTTTTTGGAGAACTTTACTCGTTAGTGAACAATTCCAGTTTGAACTGAATTAGTTATGATCCGTTATATTTCTGAATATAAGTAGCTCATATCGATAAAGAAAAGAAGCTTAACAACTGCACTACTTACAAACGCTTTTCAACTTCTCCTTCGGAATGGGCAACTTCTCACTTTTGGTGCCGATTGCTAGGACAAAGGCCTGACGTCCAGGATTCTTCGCCCCCTCCATTACCGGTCTCTCAATGGTCGGCAGGAGGCTCGGTCGTGTCCGGTTGAAGAGTCTAACTTTGAGCCATGAAATGATGGTGCATAGAGATGCACAGTTATATAGGCTGGACGTCTTAATTGTCCATCCTCATTAGTACCAATGGGTAGGTCTAGAGCATACAGTAAATATTTAGTATAAAATATATAATGAGTTCGTTGCACTATTCAAATCTTAATATACATAAAGATAACTCTCGATAATTATGAAAACTTTATGCTTGTCAAGATCTAAACAATAATTTACACAATGAGCTCATTATATATTATGTATTACACCGAATATATTACATATTCTCAGCTTGCAACATAGTCGGATCGAGTAATCTCTTATCTTCCCACACGATGGACGATCCATGGATCTGTAAGGGCTGCTCATTAGTAGTGGTTAAATTTAAATCGCGGTCGCAGATCGCGTAACGGTCGCATAATGGCCACATTGTGATTGTAATAGTTTCGGGTCGTTACGAGTGTTGCAGTCCAAATGTTATTTATACATCCAAAATGAATAAAAATAAATATATAATATTATCGATTAATATTCACTCGAGAAATGCGAAAAATGGAGTTTTTCTACACATATAATGTATATATAACTTCATATCAACATAAAAAATGAAAAATGCATGATTTTAATATTTTCGTAAGAGAAAAAATATAAATGTCTATAAAAATATGAATAACTGCGTAAATTTCAAGAAAAATGCTCGTCCGACCGTTACAACCGATATTTTATCTGTTACACCGTTATGGCTGCGATGCTCAGAGATTTCTTTTCTAACCGCGATTTCGATACTGTTAGGCAACAGTCACGATGCATCGATTTATAAAACCATTTGTTCCTTGACAATTTTAGCGGTTTGTCTGCTGGTTTGCTTTCTGCAATATCTTCCTCTAGATGCGCCAGTTTGCATCTTTCTTTTCCTTTCTTGTTGCGCGCCTTCCCTTCGACCCACAGCTCCGAGGAAGAGGTTCGGGTTTCCGGAAACGGGCCCTCTCTGATCTTCTTTGCAACTTCCGACCTCGTAGTGAGCCTGTTACCTAGATGGGGGACCTCTAATATCCTTGGTCATTGGGCTCGTGGTTCGTAGCCTCGTATCGACAAGTCCGTCTCGGAGCACTTAGTTCACTTCCCTGGTCTCATGCTGAGTCCATCTGCAGGCAAATCTCCGCCCCCCCCCCCCCCCCCAAAAAAAAAAAAAAAAAACTGGGATTGCAGTGGCTGCTACGTTACCGCATTGAAGAAGACCTTCCATTGGTACGCGGGACACAGCACCTACATGAATAGCTATCCTTTGAAAGAATAAAAAGGTGGTGATCGAGTAGTCTAAAACTCATTCGCATGCAGTGTGGTGAGAGCGGGGTTGACAAAGAGACTCTTGAACTTGTATTTCGATGACACCAATTTTTAATATACCAATGAAAGCCGGTATTACTATTAATTGTTCATAAAAATATTATAATTCTTTTAACATTCCGGAATCTCGCTATTATGTATTTATCTCAAAATATGTATAGCATGGACTGTAGCTTTCTCATTGGCTTGGGAGTATTTAATACCTTCCCCCATGCCATGCCACGTGCTTTAATTAATTTGGTCTTCTCATCCTGGTCAACTGCTGCACTCGTTTTAATGATTAACTAGGATGTGGACAGCACTTTGCAGCGGAGGGTTCGGGCGAGGGTCGGCGGTTTCAGGTGGCTTCGATTGCTACTAGCACATGATTAAAACAGATTGGAGTCACAATTCAAGATGAGAGATTTGAGCAATTAGCGGCTGGACTGATAGAATGAATAAGGCAATAGTAAAAAAAGAATGCAAAGTTAAAAAAAAAAAAAAAAGGAAGTGGAACAATGAAACATTAGTTTTTTGAAATGAATAACACAATAGTAAAAATGAAAGTGAGACCGCCAAAGGAAGGAATTGGTCCGGGACCTCTTCTTAAGAGAAGAGAGAGATACCCATTGAGCTATCAGCTGTCTGGATCATATTATTAAAAAAAAATAATATGTATGCTAAAATGAAAATGGACATGTGTCAGATACAACCTGAAGTGCATCGGTTTTAATATATAATATAGATTATTTCAATATTGTTCTGTCAAATCAACTAATACCAAGATACGAATCTCCAGTTCAACTCCCACAATACAAATGATCATAGATCTAGAGGCGCCGCTGCTGAGGAAACCAAGACCCCATCTGCAAGGAGAGAAAAGATCAGGGCATCGAAGTCAAAGAGGTGAGGCAATGATTATTTTAAAAAATGGAAAATAACAAAAAATGCAAATTTTGAAAATCAAAGTTAGAATTTAATATATAATCAAAGTTTTAGTTATTAATCATTAAAAAATTAAAAAATATACAAATTTAAATAAATATAAACTAAAAACACTAACAAATGATGGGAACCCTAATGAGCAGAATGACTTTTTCCTATGATAGACAACGTGCAAGAAATATAGTGCCCTTTTACTAATTCAGACTTTTGAAGACTGCCGAGATGGATATTTACTGCATTATATCTTCTTGAATAGATCCACTATTTTACTTTTCAATCAAGTCTTTTATTATATCTTCTTGATCAGATCCACTTTTTTAATTTTCACTCAAGTTTATATATATATACACATTATATAAGATGAGTGATATTAGTTGGTCTTATTTTTGAATTTCTAAAAATACTCTTGATAAATCTCAAGAGATCATCCCAAGGAGTAGGTGCTCGATCTGACTTGACTAAAATCAGGTATGGACCATCTATCTCATATGACTAACATAGTAGTTGGCTGGGCGTCTTAGGGGAGTAAGTTCAGGTTAGTCAGTGGTCAGAGGTCGTCTTAGAACTGGCTAGTGTCAGTCGGTTTGAACGAGTCGGGTCGGTTAATCTCTTATCTTCCGACATGATGGGCGATCCATGGATCTGTAAGGGCTATCTCATTAGTAGTGGTCGGATTTAAATTGCGGTTGCAGGTCGCGTAACTATCGCGTTGCGATTGTAACAGTTTCGGGTTGTTGCGGATGCCATAGTCCCAATTTTTTCATACATCCAAAATGAATAAAAGTAAATATATGATATTATCGATGAATATTCACTCGAGAAATGTGACAAATGGAGTTTTTCTACATATATAATGCATATATAACTCCATATCAACATAAAACATTGAAAAATGCATGATTTTAATGTTTTTGTAAGAGAAAAACATGTAAATATGTATAAAAATGTGAATAAATTTAAATATGTATAAAAATGTGAATAACTGTGTAAATTTGAAGAAAAAGCTCGTCGCGGCAGTTACAACCGATAAGTTGTCCGTTACGCCATTACAGCCGCGATGCTCCGAGATTTCTTTTCTAACCGTGATTCTCATACTGTTACGTAACAGCCGCAACGCACGGATTTATAAAACCATTTGTTCCTTGACACTTTTAGCGGTTTGTCGGCTGCTTTGCTTTGTGCAGTATTCCTCTAGATGCGGCAGTTTGCATCTTTCTTTTCCTTTCTTGTTGCGTGCCTTCCCCTTCGACCCAAAGCTCCGAGGAAGAGGTTAGGCTTTCCGGAAGCGGGCCCTCTCTGATCTTCTTTGCAACTTCCGACCTCGTAGCAAGCCTGTTACCTAGATGGGGGCCCTATTCTCATACAGTGCGGTGAAATCGGGGTCGTTAAAGAGACTCTTGAACTTGTGTTCTGATGACACTAATTTCTTAGGCTATATATTAGGTCTTTGATAGTGTTATATGTCAATGAAGGCCGGTATTAGTATTAATTGTTCAATTCTTCTGATATATTCACGATTGAACACAGAAAACCCGAACGTTATGTAGCGAGATGGTTAGATTGACACAACTGACACCTTCCTTTTTACTTAACAAAGGGAAAAGAAAACTATTTTCCCCTTTCATGCACACTAGGCAACGGTCTACCATGTTTCAAGTCTTGTATTAATTTTCTTTTTCGATTATAAAGAAAGTATATACACGTACAAGAGGATAAGAGGGAATTGAAGAGAGTTCAACCGGTGAAATAGACCCATTATTGTCAGGACGAGAGCGGATGCTGCACTAAACTAAACCGCCACATGTCAATTATTGATTGAGCATGAGCTACCAACGACATGGAAACTTGTCCAACTAGCTGATGCCAAGTCAGAAGGTCATTTTTCATGCAGGATATTACTTAAGAGACCAAGAGACTTCTCTTCCCTTATCTATCCCAACGATTTAATGTGCACTAAGATGCTCTTGATACTCGACGTCCAAGGACGAGTCTAATGGTCAAAAATTGATTTCCATATAGTTTGGCGAGATCAGCTTCCAAGTTCGAAGGACATCCCTTTTGCGTAACTATATCAAAACATCTGCTAGAAGTGTATTTTTTTTTTTTGTTTTGATCCTTAATAAACACCGGTTTCTTGGACTATATTAGGTAAACCACGAACACAGTCCTTTAAAAGCTTATTTATGTAATTTAGTACACCAGACCATCACTCGCATACAACACCATCGAACAACATGTTCCTTGTTCTTAACCAACTTGCGAACAGCTCCGCTCGCCCAAAACTCCTTATTCTAACAGTGCACCATTTATAACTTATCCGAGCCAGCCAGCCCAGCTTCGGTTTCTCCTCCTGGGACTTTTAATTTGGAACCCGATCCTAGGGGAACCAGCGAAGCAGAACCGCATCCAACGTGATACCGGCTCCGAATGCAAACAGGATTCCCCACTCCATCCCTCCTCCTCCTGCAGTGCTTCCCTTGCCCTTCCTCTCGGTTGCTCATCGCCGTATCTCATCGAGAACAAAAAAGACCGATGCGCTGCCCATATTGCCATACTCGCTCAGCACGTGCCTGGTTGCCTCGAGCTTGCTGGGATCCAGCCTGAGTGTCGCCCTGATCTGGTCCAGTATGGCCTGGCCGCCGGTTAATTTTTACCCTACTCCCTCTAGAATACCTTTAATTTCCGAAAATTACTTCTTTGGTGAGTCCAATTTTTTTATTTATAATGATTTTATCCGTCCTTTCGTCTTAACCTCACTTAAGATCTTTTAATTTGATCCATATTTCACCAAATTCATTTCTTAAATTGATTTTTTTAAAATGACATAGCCCAAATTGCATTTTCTTTATTGGGTGAAATCACTTCTTGTTCTTCGACTGCCACCGATGTTAAAATTTAAGTGAGGAAATCGTCTTCTCATTCCTTATAAATTGGAAAAAAAAAACTTATCTCAATTTATTCAATTCCTACACATTGACATACTCATTGCTCACATTTATGCTTGACGACACTCACTGTGTCAAGCGTGGGCCATATGCTTAGTACATATATTTATAGCATTGGGTAGGAGTTGGCAGCAAATTGTACCGCCACTCTCCCATCTTTTCACTTAAATGTATTGTGATCGACACCGTATAAATATATAAGATAAGAAAATCAAGAGTGTGGATGCCTTCATGTTGATCCGAATTGTAGGTAGGAATCGATTGGGAGTGTGCCATCTCATTAATAATGTTTTTAGATCAATCCCTAGTTACAAGTATGCATATATATAACACAAAACAAGTATTTAACTCATGAAATTTATAATAGGCTCCTCATGCATTGATAATTTATATTAGAGATGTTGTTTTAGTGTATTAGAAATAGAATACTTCGAAATAAGATTGTATTAATAAGAAATTATCCAAAAAAATAGATATTATCTATTAAAAGCAGGAGGTTACATATCAGTTCATATAGGGCTGCAACAATATTTTCTTTCCACTTTTACTTAGTCCTTACAGCTGAAATATTATTAGTGCAACAATATTTTCTTCTCCTGAGCTAAGCACGAATTTTATCTTTCATTTATGAAAATTTCTAATGAATATTCACCATATTAGTGACACTTGAAAATAAGAAACTTGCAAAAAGACCGGAGGATCTGTGAGAAATGAAATTTTGAACCTAACTGGCTTATATAGGCCAGCCCTGCACACTAAGGCTTGGAAATCAATTTTATTGGGCTTATTTCATACCTTTCATTATTTTGCTATATTTTTTCCTTGATCTTTCATGAGTTAGAGTCCAAATTTCATTAGCGTTGATCAAATTGGACATTCCAATAAATAGATATGACTTTTTTGCAAGACCTACCACAATCCGATTGTTGTTCACAGTTTGGGTAATATTCGTTCAGAAAATTATATCTCCATCTCTGAGATGAATCTCACGGTTCAAGACCATGGAGTCGAAGCTAACTCAATGATCTTCATGACGAAACTAATTTGCTCAATTTTAACTCAATTAAATTCACTTGCCAAGCCTCTGAATCTCACGTAGTTGTTAATGCCGACAATTCTTATTCAATTCGTGCACATCGGCATGCTCATGCTCACATTTATGCTTGACGACACTCATCGTGTGGAGCATGGGTCATCTGCTTAGTAAATATACTTACAGCATTAGGTAGGAGTTGGCAGCAAATTGTACCACCACTCTCCCATCTTTTCACTTAAATGTATTGTCACCGATACCGTGTAAATATCTAACCCTTTGTTTGGATGGGGTGAATGGAGGGAAAATTTTTTCCTTATTTGGGTAGTTCTATTTAATGGAAGGGACGGAGAATAAGGGGAATTATTCATCCCAATTCCCTGGCCCATTTTCTTTCACCCCCAACTTGAAGTTGAATGGGGTGAAATATATATTAAAAATTCATGTAAAATAAAATTATCAAATTACCCATTTTACAAAATCAATACAGGAAACCTAATCTCACTTTTCTTTCTTATAAAATTAGAAACGAGTTGTCTTTTCTCTACTCTCAACTTCCAACAAACACCTTCCGTGCCAATCTGAGGTACGACACTTTATTTTATAATTGTATAAAGTATTCTCTCTTTTGATTATATGATTGAATTACATCTTGTAATTGTTTTCTTCTATTTATTGAATCATCCATGTTCGAGAAATGAGTACAAGATAAAAGTCGTAGTCAAATTTGATATAAAGAGAAGGATATTTTTGTCTATTAATAAATAAGCCATATTCATACGATGTTAATTTTTCCCATTCTTCCTCTTTGATATAATAAATCCAAATAAGATAAATATTTTTCCTCCATTCCTGTCCCCTCCTTTCCCCTCGTTTCTCCTTCATTCACCCTCCATCCAAACATACCGTAAGATAAGAAAATCAAGAGTGTGGACGCCTTAATGTTGATCCAGATTATAGGTAGGAATCAATTAGGAGTGTGCGTGGGCGATTGCCTCTTTGAACTCGTGAAAATTTATGAAAGAATATATGAATTTTACTTGATTTTATCTGTTTTTATCAAATTATTATATTTCACACTCTTGAACTCGTCATCTCGCTCTAGTATTGAGTGTCATCTCATTGATAATGTTTTTAGATCAGTCCCTAGTTATAGGGTATGCATATATATATACACACACACAAGTATGCAACTCATGTCTAATGCATTGAAAATTTATATTAGAGATTTTGTTTTAGTGTATTTGAAATAGAATACTCATAAACAAGATTGTGTCCATAAAATATCTTTATTTTATGAATATTATCTACAAATAAAATCAAGTAATTATTCATAAAAATCGAAATAAATTGTCAGGATCTATACTGATAGACCAATCAGATATGCGCACATAGATTGACATTTGCCCCTCTCCTCTGTGGATAGAGAGGTCATCTTTAGGAATCAACAATAGAAGAGAAAGTGCCAAAGTCTGAAGAAACTCTACGGACTTGAAGACACTCCGAAGACTTCAGATGGACTCGCCGGATCAAGCCTACTAGCCCTGTTGGTGCACCTCGATTGAGATCCAGTTGCTTCAGCCCTTGTTTGAGATCCCAAAGTGAATGCAGCGAATCAAGCTCATAGACCAGTTGATTCCACCATTAGCACTTGATCAAGACCAAGCCACAATGGCCCTCGTTCGAGACCCCAAAGCATATTTGGCGTATCAAGGCCATAGGCTGTGGTGACTCCACAACCATCGATCATTTGATATCAAGCCATGTAAGCCCCTCGCTTGATACCTTCACAGACCCATTGGACCAAGACTAAAGGCCCCAGTGGATCTATGCTCTTCCTCAACCGAGAGCAAGCCCAAGCTCTCATCCAAGACCCAACATGTGAAAGAGAATTTGTGGATCTTTTTGTGTTTATTATTTACAGAAATTTCATTACAGAAATTGAACCCCTTAACTAATACAAGTTCAATTTATCGCTCAACCTTCTTGTCTACGTATTTCAGACTTGAAATGTATCGCGTGCATGTTCAATTTTACACTAATTTAATTGGCTTTTTAAAGGTTTAGTCTAGTTAATTTGAAACAATGCTGAACCAATTATATTTTATAAATTAAATTGTATTTATTTCTATAACAATCAGTTAACCATACCGTAAAAAAACTGGTCATATATGGTTCAGTTATTTTGTGATATGTGGTTATGGTATGGAATTAATATCTAAAATGGATTGAACTAAATATGTGGTTCAATTTGGTTCGAAATGGTTTTTCGAATCGAACCATGCCATGAACACCCATTCTCTTGGCAGGTAATCACCTCAACAATCTTTCATAGAGTAAAATTCATCTCTCTTATATCACTCAAATCATACACGAAAAAACATATGGACCAATTCGCGGGTAGAATGGTCCGTATATCATCTTCATCTACATTATATATTGGAAGAGCTCGGGTCCTTTTTTTTCCCCCTTTTTGAAATTACCTATACCACATAAAATACAATTCTAATATATTCGAAGGGCTCATGTCTTTAATTTTTTTCACCTTTTTAAATTATCCATACCACATAAAATATGATTCTAATAATTTTTAGATTCAAAAAAAATTATAATACTATGGTAAATTCACTGATATATAATTATCTGATCTATTTTATCATAACTTTCTTTCTCTTCTCGCTTTTTACACATATATTATTTTCCTACTTTATCTCTACAATTTTAATAATATAAAAAAAATCATTCAGCTTATGTGTTAAATTTATTACTTAATTTTCATATTTAATTTATTGAGAAATCACGAGTTCGATACGTTAACTGCAATTAAGATTCTTTAATCATCTACTTACATGATCACTTTCTTCACCAAATTCCTTAGATAATAAAATCCGTGTGCGGTACGGGTTAACCTCTAGTAGTTAAATATCAACGCAAACGAAAAATATGTTATTAACTAAGCATCCGATCATCAGTTCAAGCAAAATATCTTGCCGATCGTAATGTCCCGTCTCACGCACCGCGAAGCTTATCAGCGACCATCAGGACGATGGTGCGCGCACAGCATATTGAAGTACTTGTTCTTCTCCGGCAGCTGGGATGTATCGGTTGTCGGGGGCTGCTTGAAGTTCTCCCCACAGTCGTCCACCGAGGACATGCCACCGCTCGCCTTGGTCGAGATGCCGAGGTAGTCTTCCAGGTCTCCCACAGCCTCGGTGCAGGAGCTGTAGTCCTCCTTGAGCCTGGGGTCCGTCGCGGACCCTACCAGGGATCGTATGTAGCCAAGCGTCTCCTCGCCTTTCGACCGGGAAAATGTGATGGCGGTGTCTTCCAGTGACTCGAGGCTTGGGGCTTGTGCTGAGCCCGGAATGGACTTCATGACCTGAATACAAAAGATGCATTTAATTTTTCATCATTTTCCTACTTTTAAGGGGTTGAGAAAAAGTGGGTCAAGTCCAGATCCGTAGCTTCAACTACACTTCCGTTATTGTAGGCTCTTCGTCAATGTGAAACGACGTCAATGAAACTCGGTGTCGCCAGAGTAAGTTGTGAAACAGATAATCTCAATATATATACAGTAACGATGGTTAGAACGTTCCAAACGTCACTTGTGCCGCAGACATATGTGGTCTCAACATTCTTGCCGAGAAAATTCAGGTTCTTCGACTGCGACTGATGTTAAAATTCAAGTGAGGAAATCTTTTTCCCATTCCTTATAAATTGAAAAAAAAAACATATCTTAATTTATTCAGTCTGCACACATCAGCATGCTCATTGCTCATATTTATGCTTGACGACACTCACTGTGCGGAGCGTGGATCATATGCTTAGTAAATATATTTATAGCATTAGGTAGAGTTGGCAGTAAAATGTACCACCACTCTCCCATCTTCACACTTAAATGTATTGTGACCCACACCTTGTAAATATCTAAGCTAAGAAAATGAAGATTGTGGACGACCACCACTCTCCCATCTTCATACTTAAATGTATTGTCACCCACACCATGTAAATATCTAAGCTAAGAAAATCAAGATTGTGGACGCCTTAACCTTCATCCGGGTTACAGGTAGGAATCGGTTAGAAGTGTGTGTGTGGGCGATCGCCTTTTTAAACTCGAGAAAATTCATGAATTAATATATACATTTTGATTTTATCTGGTTTTATTAAATTATAACACTTCACACCCTTGAGCTCGTTCTCTTACTCTATTATTGAGTGTCATCTCATTGATAATGTTTTTAGATCTGCCCCTAGTTACAGGACATGCATATATATACACACACACACAAGTATGTAACTCTTGAATTTTATAATAGGCTGCTAATGCATTGAAAATTTATATTAGAGGTGTTGTTTTAGTGTATTAGAAATATAATACTTAGGAATCAGATTGTACCAATAAGATAATTATCCATAACTACACTTCCGTTATTGCAGTCTCTTGCTCAATGTGAAATGACGTTGATGAACTAGGTGTAACCAAAGTAAGTGTCGAAGACGCTGCTGGCGCTGCTTAGGCAATAGTGCTTACTTTGTATATCAGATAAACTCAATATACATACAGTGATGATGGTTAGAACATTCCAAACTTCCCTTGTGAAATAGATTGTAGCCTCCAATGATTTAAGGGATGCTGGAGCAGACATATATAATCTCAATACTCTTGCTGAGAAAATTCAGGTTATCATTACATATGAATGCGTAATTCTGACAATTTTTGATATGATACGGTAACCCGAAATAGAGTTAGACGGGTTTGGGTCAAGCCTATTCGGACATGAGCCATTTAAACATGAACCTGTTCAGATAAGATAAATAAACGTATTTAATTGGGTTAATCTATATAATTCGATAATATGTTTATTAAATCTATTTCACTATTCAACTTATTTAATATATTTATATATATAAGTTTTATAATATGTAAAACATTATATACATTATATGTTTTATTATTAATCTTGCTATTTATTATATTAATTATCTATAAACATAATTATTTTAGTAGTTGTATGATATATTATTAAAACATTAAAATATAATTAATGCTTGATGGTGAATTGATTTTCTCTAATTCTATCTGATGGATTATGACAGTGATGATAATATTACCCGCTTCTTAATATCTGCAAGAGAACCTGTTAATCCCAGGACAGATCAACCATATAAGGTAATATAATTGCCTCACTGATCAACGACTTCTTGCATGGAGAATTTGAACTCTCTGGATATAAGGGTTTTCAGACTAGCAGTGTCTTTACTCTGGAAGAAAGCCCTGGGGTACTTTTTAAAGCGCTAGCAGTGTTTCCTCTCAAGGACATCAATTTATAAAAGGTAAGTGAGCCAATTTTTTTTCTTTTGGCTGAAGAGGTAAGTGAGTCAATTGGCATTTAAAAACATACCCCAGTCGTACTGTTCGATAAATATCATTCAACGTGCTGGGAAACTTTTTTCAGGTAGAGAGCCGACTGCAAAGGAAGCGTCCTCTCTAAGGGTTGTAGATGATTCAAATAAACGAACTGCCAAGTATGTGAAATGTGTTACTGGAGCAAAGTTCTGATTATTAATTAAAAACCATGTGCGTTAAATATCACCATGTTATGCTGTGTTGACAATGTTTATGCTGAAATATTCTCAACTGGAGATTGTTTCATCTGGCAGGTACTTTGACTACCTTTTCTACATTGACTTTGAAGATTCCGTGGCAGAGCGTTTTGCCCAACATGCTCTGGGACATCTCCAGGTAATCTTTCTTCACCTTTCTATTTTAACCAAAAAGCTTCTTTTGTGGCATGAGGTTAGATCATCATTATCTCAACTTATTACAAGCATATCTGTTATTCTCAATCACCAAGCACATGAAGATCAATGTGGAAACACCACTTTGATAATCTGGTGATTGATGTTAGGCTGGACAGAGTTGTCTTTCCACATATGTTAATGGAATCACAATTCTTGCATCGAGTGTAATGGCTATCCTGGATCACAATTCCAGATGGGTCCCAATTCCTAATGTGTAAGTGGTTACGAGAAATTCACCCTTCTCTGTAGCCATTCTGTGCAAAACTAGGATGATATTTGAGCCTTCAACCACCTACCTAGTTCCAAGGTATCGCTGAGACATTCGGGACAGGCCACCACTGTAGTTGGGTAGCCAATGTAGTCTCTCACCACAAACACTTGACTGTATCGCCGAGGCATTCTGGGCAGGCCACCACTGCAGTTGGGTAGCCAATGCAGTCTATCATCACAAACACTGGACCACAGCAGCCCAATTTGGGCAGGCCACCGCTACAATCGGATTTGTCGGTGTTTATGACTAAAATCCTGAGGATACTCTTTGCCCATAAATGAGAACCCTATGCAATCGCCATCATTCTCATTCAATCGCTTCTGCAGGAATTTGCAGGATTCCTTAGAGTCCTCGGCCGCTATCCGACAGATGGTACTCGATAGGAGATTCTTTGGACAGCAGAGAAGAGACCCGCATTTTCAGAGCCCAGTGAGCCATTTTGCTTGTGAACATCCCTGTTCCTCCAGACAAGGTTAAGCAACACTCATTGCTCTGAATGTCCCGGTTAGCCGTTTCTTTTCTTTTCTTTTACAAAATTAATTTGTTAGGGATGATTCTTCCTCTATTCTTTTACTCTCCTTGAGATTATACTGGTGAAGTTTGTGAGATAACTGTAGGAATTCGAATAAACCAGAAAATCCCCGAGTTTTATTAGTAATTTCGTTCCCCCGGTTTCAAATACCTTACACTTCCTCCTACCTGAAGTCTCCCAATTTCTAATTTTTCTCATTTCAGTTTCTTGGTTTTCCTCAAGTGTTTTGTGTCCAGGCATCTTAGTGATAAGTGGTCTTCGTCCATCGCATCTCAAAGTGGTCTTCCATAGTTTGCTGACTAAAGGTTACAGTCGAGCAGCTGATTTTAATGTTCTTGCTGTCTAATTCGAGAGAACATTTGAAAAACATCCCATACACAGCACAAGGCACTGTACGAGGATCTTTGGTCTGCCTCACATTGCACCAAGACATGTCAGTTACTACTCCGTGTTAGCAAGCTATGAGATAGGAACGTCGTAGAACACCTCTGGTCCAGAGAAAATGGAGAATGCATGATTACACTTTTCACAACCAAGTCCACCCTCCAGAGATTACAAAACTGAGGCCGTGATCGATAACCGCTGCAGAGAAGCTTTTTGTGGAAAGATGCAACTCGTGAGAGTACCGAGGTTGGATTGATTAACTAGTGTAGCTAAGGAAAACTAAGCAGTAGATGATTATGCATAACTAGTTGCGGATAATGCGGATCCCGTCTAGGGCGGCGGCTGTTCATGTGTGCAAATGAAATAAAGCAAAAGAGTCGGCTTGGAGCCGATCTGCGTTAGAGTCTGAGGATTGTAAATGCGTCTACTGAAATATAATTGAGACAGAGCAAGAAAGACTGGCTAAGGTGAATGCAGTTTTCTGATTGATGTCAGGAAAAATGAAAGTATAGTAAGAGGTTGTCGAGCTGAAAGTGTAACGAAATTAAACTTATAGGACTGAATTAGTCATTTTTAAACTTATAAAACTTAATTACTAAAAACGATAAATATATAGGATTTCGAGTATTATTTTTCCAAAAATATCCACCGGTGCTGGTGATTCATTTTCCTTTCATAGGCAACAGTCTACCATGTTTTAAGTCTTGTATTCATTTTCTTTTCTAATTATTAAAGGAAGTCTATGCACCTGCAAGAGGATAAGAGGAGAAAAGGGAATTAAGGGAAGTCTAATTGGTGAAATAGAACCCAAGACTCATTAGTGTCCGGTTGAGAGCAGTAAAACTATATATATATATATATATTGTAAAGAGAGATTTCAGAAATCTTATATATTTGTCGATTTTTGCAAGTGAGTCCTAAATATTTTAAAATGTTAAATCAAATCTTACATGTTATTTGCTTTACAACATCGAGTTCTCTCCGTTACCTATTGTTGCTTTAAGCCGACGTGGCGCTTACGTGTCGCTGATGTAGCATTAACGCACGTCAGTTTAAAGTAACAGTAGGTGATGGAAATGACTCGATATTATAATATAGATAACATATAGGACTTGATTTACTATTTTGAAATATTTAAAATTCACTTACATGAATCGACAAATATATAAGGCTCTCGGTATCATTTCTCTATATTGTTTTGATTTAGCTACCAACGAAATGGAAACCTGACCAACTAGATGCCATGTCCGAAGGTCTTTTCAATGCAGGATATTACTTAAGACACTAAGAGACTTCTCTTTTGTTATCTATCCCAAAGATTCAAGGAGTATGAAGATGTTCTTCGCACCACTAAAAACGGTAGTCTAATGGTTAAAAACTGATTTTCATATAGTTTGATGAGATTGGCTCCTAAGTTCGAATTCCTTTTACATAGTTGTGTCAAAATATCTGCTTAATGCGTGTTCTTTAGTCTTAGTTCTTGATGGACAACAGTTTCTTGTACTATATTTGGTGAACTACAAACATAGTCCTCTAAAAGCTCAACTTATTCATGTAATTTCCAACAGACAATCACTCGCCCATATATTGCATGTATGGCCCCGCTCAACAAAGAGTCTTACGTGTAACGGGTATATCACATGACAGTACTGACGTAGTGTTACGAGTCAATATAATTCAATTGTTTTTAGAATTTTTTTAATAAAACCAAAAAAATCCTAAAAATAGTTTAATTTTATTAATTAATATCACCACATAGGTATTATTACTTACCATTACATACAAGACTTTCTCCCGGCTCGGACCCTCGATCACTCGCATACAACACCACCGAACAACATGAACCTTATTCTTAACAAACTTAGGTGCAAACTCTGTCCACAACACAATTCCTTATTCTAACAGTGCAGCATTTATAACTGCTCCGAGCCAGCCAGCCGGGCTCTGGTTTCTCCTCTCGGGGCTTCTAATTCGGAAGTGGATCCGCAGGGAACCTGCGAAGCAGAACTGCATCCAGCGTGAGACCGGATCCGAATGCAAACAGGATTCCCCATTCCATCCTTCCTCCTCCCGTGCCGCTTCTCGTGCCCTTGTTCTCGGTACCTCGTCGCCTTATCTCATCGAGCACGAAAAAGACTGATGCGCTGCCCATGTTACCATACTCGCTCAACACGTGTCTGGTCGCCTTGAGCTTGTCATGATTCAGACCGAGTTTTGCTTCGATCTGGTCCAGTATGGCCCGACCGCCGGTATGGATAGCCCAGAAAAATGAGTTCCAGTCTCCTCCCATCCCAAAAGGGTCCAAGAATTCCCTGAGGAACTTCTCGGTATGCCCAGAGATCAGTGCGGGCACGCTCTTTGAGATCCGGAAAGTGAGCCCCATTTCACGTAGAGGCCCCTCGATTGCACTTTCCGAGCCGGGAACGATCGTTTCGGAGGCAGAGACCAGCTCAAACAGCGGCCTCTCCACCGGCGCATCAGGATCAGCGCCGATGATCAGAGCCGCCGCGCCATCGCCGATGATCGCCTGGCCCAGAAGCGAATCTAAGTCGGCCTCGCACGGCCCATGGAATGAGCCGAGAGTTATCTCAGAGCATACCACGAGGATTCTAGAGCCGGGATTGTTCTCGGCTATGTCCTTCGCCATCCTCAGGAGAGTGCCGCCGACGTAGCACCCCTGGTGGTACAGCATGATCCTCTTCACGCCCAGCTGAAGTCCAAGAAGCTTGGTGATCTGACAATCGGCGCCTGGCATGTGGACGCCCGAGGTCGAGTGGAATATGAGGTGCGTGATCTTCGACTTTGGCTGGCCCCACTCCTCGATCGCAGCCGATGCCGCCTCTTTTCCTAGTTCGGGTACCAGCGGGACGAGGATGTCCTGGCGTGCGTCCAGGGACGGTGCACCGTATGTGAGCATGCTAGTGTTCTTCTCGAACAAGGCCGGCGTGAGGTGCGTGTGGCGTTTCTTTATCATAGTCTTGTCGCCTGCATGCACAAGGAAGAGCCTAATACAATAATAGAATCTCAATCGGTTTTTCTATGAAAGCTGTCCATGGATGCGGCGACATGTACCGAGGTTTTATCAAGCCTGCGATTCGAAGAATGTTAAGTGGAGGCCCATAAGTCGGTTCATAAACTCGACTCAACGAAGAAACTCAGAGTTTTAAGTAGCGAAAACGTTTACCAAGGATCTTTCATTTTAATGCATGGGCCTCGGAGCCCGTTTGATTTTAAAAAAAAAAAACGTTTACCTAGGACAGGAATTCTCGTTGCTAAGATATGTAATATGTGTAATGTCTTTCATGAGCTCTCAAGTGGCTGTCTGATTGGGATTTTTCCCGTTAGAAATTGGGATCTTTCTTATGTGGCTAATTTTCATTAATGCCACTAAATTATTATAGCATTTTATTAGGTATTTTCAAGATATTAACCAACGTTTTTTTTTTTTCATATACAAGGGAGATAGAAAGTTCCAAAGAAGATATAACGAAACAAGGAATAAAGGGCACGGGAAGTTTTGTTGATGAGATTTAAACTTGAAACTTCTTCATCTAAAGTCAAGAATAGTACCATTGTACCGAACCTCTTTCCTTTGACAGAAGTATTTGCAATGCGCTATTTTGTACTTAGAATCCTATCAGATCGCACACTAAACGATATGATTCTCTCAGTTTTAAATTTTTAAATTTATTCACAAGACTCGAAACTTTATTTAAGAAGAAGAAACGTCGAAACGGTTGAATCAATATCCATGTAGATTGATTAAAATATTTTCTAGA
Source organism: Lagerstroemia speciosa (assembly GCA_037672795.1). NCBI lineage: Eukaryota > Viridiplantae > Streptophyta > Magnoliopsida > Myrtales > Lythraceae > Lagerstroemia > Lagerstroemia speciosa. The sequence continues at coordinate 10,098,844 of CM075294.1, read as the reverse complement.
CAAACTTACAAGGATAAAATATCTCAAGCTAGTATCGCGTTTCGGAAATCCGCATTGTTTAATGGAAATATTTTCGTAAACTTTTTCCTGATTATTTTTCAGCAGTGAACTTTTCCTGATTTAGCGAATTCAGAAAGAAGCTTAACAACTGCACTGCTTACAGATGCGTTTGAACTTCTCCTTCAGAAGGGTCATGTTCTCACTGTTGGTGACCTGGAAGTAGAGATCAGGACAGCCGGCCTGACGGATGATGTTGGCGGGATTGGCCGTGCCGATTGCCAGGACAGCAGCCGGACCTCGAGCCTTCTGAAGCCCTTCTGGTATTCCGATCTCCCTCTCCATTACCGGTCTCTCAATGTTTGGCGGGAGGTTCGGTCGCGTCCGGTTGAAGAGTTTTACTTTGAGCCAAGAAAATTTTGGTGCATAGAGAAGCGCAGCTGGACGTCTTTATTGTCCATCCTTCTTAGTGCCAATAGGTAGGTACGGGGTATAGAGTAAATATTCGGTATGTAATATATAACGAATTTATTATATAAATTATAATTCAGATCTTGAACTGTGTATCAGGATCTGAATTGTGATTTATACAGTAAATTCGTGATTTATTACACAAAATATTTACTCATAACCTAAGTAGATTAGTAACTGCTCAATTCCCCCCAGTGGGAGGGAGTCTATGTGCGATTGTTTTACCAATACAGTGTTACGAATTAATATGATCAGATTTATTTTAGTTTTTATAAAATTATAAAAATTTAAAAATAATTAAATTTTATTTATTTATAACACCACATAAATACTAATACATAATACATTCGTTACCTACTAGACATTGTCCCTCAATTTTTTTTTTTTTTTTTTTTTTTGATAACCGAGGTATCCGAGCGCCTTCCGGGCCCGACTAGCGATGGTTGCGACACCTCCTCCTCGGGGCACACGCAATAATAATGGATCTCTTTAATGAAAGTATGGCTGTAATTAAATTTTCTTATCCTCGCGGCATTGGTCGCCGCCGCTACCTTAAGTAAGCACAAAACAATTTTGATCTTTTTTTTTTTGGAACTACCTCCGCTCTAACTAACCTTATTTTGCACCTTTTAAGTCCTTCGTGGTCATTTCAAGTATTTTTTCCATTTCTCGAAAATGACGTAGTGAGAAAGAATTAATCAAGTTATTTTAATTAATATTAATTATGATAATTACTCGGGTGAATAACACTAATTTACTCGTATATCATATTTTAATTAGTATTTTCTTAAGTTACGTGACGAAGTAAGATCATCGAAGAATTTCTCCTCAATCCTTCCCTGCTCTTTCTCCTGCATGGTCTTATTCTGAAACCGTTCCTCCCTCGGATATCTTCAATCTCCGCAATAACTTCTTTGGTGAGTTGGATTATTTTATGAGTAAATTAACAATTTCATCCTCGAGAAATGAACTTTGAGTCACTTGGGTCCTTTAGAAATTTTTTACCTCAGTTAACTCCTTCATAGATGCATTTTTCATCATTTTGGTCCCTCATGATATCAAGGGGTCCCTCATGGTATCAATTTTATCCCTCACGATCTCGTCCCTCATGGTATCAATTTCGTTCCTCATGCTATCAATTTCGTCCCTCGTGGTATCAATTTCATTCCTCAATTTCGTCCCTCATAGTATCAATTAGGTGCCTAAGAGATTCTCTGTTAACTTTTCTGTCAATTTTGATGGAAATAATTGCAATTTCGTTCCTTAGAGATGAGTTTTGCATCATTTGCGTCTTTAGACAATTTTTAAAAATTCTTGAAAATTTAAAGTAATTTTAAAAATTCTAAAATTTTTTAAATAATTGGAAAATTTTCTAAATTTTTTAAATAATTTTCAAAAATTCTAAAATTTTTTAGATAATTTTCTAAAATTTTTTAAATATATTTAGAAAATTCTAAAAAATTTTAAATACCTTAAGAATATTGTAAAAATTTTTATATAATTTTAAAATATTCTAAAAATTTTACAAAATTCAAGCAGTTTTTTTAAAAGTAAGATACAAAATACTTGTCCATCACCTCTACATTGTGAAAATTTTCAGAAAATTTTAAAATTTTTTTATCTTTCTTGTAAGTGTCTCTTTATGTCACCTATGACAGTAAAATATTGGTCCATTCCATCTGCAATATATATCTCTAGGGGTGTGCGGAAAATCGGTTCGGGAACGAACCGATTTCGAACCAAACTGAACTAAAAGAACCGATTCAATTCTGTTTAAAATCAGTTCAAACCGAACAAAATTGGATTTGGAACGGTTCGGTTGAAAATCTGTTCCAATCGAATTGAATTGGTTTTTAAATTAAAACCAATTCGGTTCAGTTCGAACTGGTTAACTGTATTAATTACACTTAGAAATTAATCGAACCACTTTTCCTAAAAAAATCGCACCAAAATAGAACCGGTTCTAACTAGTTTGGCTCCTGTTCGGTTCTTCCCGAACTAGTTCGGTTGCATACCCCTATATATCTTATACAATTTTTAGAATCTTCTCGATTTTTTCGGTTTTTATAATTTTCAAATAAATTTCTAATTTTATGAATAATTTTAAAATTTTCATGATTTTGGAAAATTTTTAATTTTTTTATTTTATGAAAGTTTTTTGGTTTTTAAAGCTTTTATAACCTTCATAATTTAATAAATTATTTATTTATTTTTAATTTTTCTTAATTTAAAAAAAGAAATTTTTTTATATTTTGAACATATAATTTTTAATTTTTATTTATATTATTGAAATTTTTTATATTTTTAAATAATGAAAATTTAAAAATAAGGTAGAAAAATATAAAAAATTTCCAAATTTTAATATTTTTCATAAATTTTAAAAAATTTTCAAACTCTTCATTCTTTTATATATTTTTAATATTTTTATTTTTTTAGTTTTCCTATATTTTATAATCTTCTTGATTAATTTTTCTATATGTTTTAAAATTTTTTCTAATTTAAAATATTTAAGATTTTTATTTTTTATTTTTTAATTTTTATTTAAAAATATTATTCGGATATGTCACGCTATTCAAAAAAATTATTTAAAATAAAAAATTTATGAGGGACCTAATTGATAAAAAAATTAAAATGGAGACGTAATTGATAATATAATAATCAATTAGTGAGAGGACAAATGGAAGAAAAATAAATAGAGAGGCGGACCTAATTGATAGTATAATCACGCCGTTAGTATTCAGTTTAACGGAGGGACCTGATTGAAGCCATGAGGGATCCAATTGAAGTGATAGGGGACCCAATTGAAGTGATAATGGACGCAAATGATACACCAAAAGGTTATAATTGAGGCAAAAAAACCCACTTAAGGACTTAACTGATGTAAAATACATTTTTGAGGGAGTTAACTGAGGTAAAACATCTCTAAATGACCCAAGTGACGTAAAGTCTATCTCTCGAGGACGAAATTGTTAATTTACTCTTATTTTATTTATGATTTTATCCGTCTTTTTCACCTATGTGTTTCAGCAAATTCATTTCTTCTTGAATTGAAAATGGGGATTTTTTTATAAAATGAAATAACCCAAATTGTATTTTTTTACTAGGTGAAACCACTTCTTGTTCTTCAACTGCCCACTGACAGCGGGTCATATGCTAGTAAATAAATATATATATATATATATATATAGCATTAGGTAACAGTTGGCAGCAAAGTGCCATGACCCTCATCTTTTGACTTAAATGTATTCTAACCGACGTGTAAATACTAAGATAAGAAAGTCAAGAATGTGGAAGCCTTAATCTCGATTCGGTTACAGGCAGGAATCAATTTGGAGTGTATGTTGGTGATCACCTGTTTGAACTCGATAAAATATATGAATTAATATATAAATTTCATTTGATTAAGTTATTGAATTTTACGAGGGTGAAAATTTATATTGCACTAATAGGAGATGCATTTTTATGAATAATACCAATTTGTTGCATATTTTCAAATTAGCACCACTATTTAAGGATTTTATTGGGTTTTTTTTTTATAATGTTAAAATTATCTCTCTCATTCTTCACCGTCATTCTCCACTGGCATGAGAATTCTCTCCTTCCCACCCCCAGTCAGCAGCTTGCCCCCCATTCTTGTCACACTATTGTCGTTCTAACCGTCTTCCCGCTACCTCTCCCATCTTCTCCTACAGTTTTTGTCGCCCTTCCTGTCACTCAGAAACACCTATCGCCTCTCCTTAGACCAGGCAAACTGTGTCGTGTCGTGTTTAAACGTGTCGTGTCTAAACGTGTCCGGGTTAGAAACTCCAATGATCTGGATATGACACATTTATTTTTCGTGTTTAAACGGGTTAGTGTCTAAACGGTCTTGTCTAAACCGTGTCTAAACCGTGTCTAAACCGGGTTGACCCATTTAATGCAAAATATCGACAATATATAATTATACTCTAATAATATATGATGTAATTATTAAAATAATAATATTTATTGATAATTAGTACAATAAGTAAGTAAGATTAATCAATTATTGATCATGTAATGCATGTAATATTTTATTATCATAAAATTTTTATATATAAATGTATTAAATGAGTCAATATATGTATAAAAATAGTTAATATATTTAATAAACGTGTTTAATCGTGTCGTGTCGTGTTATACAGGTTCAAACCCAGTTAAACACGTTTATTTATCGTGTCTGTACAGGTTCGTGTCTAAACGGGTTCGTGTCTAAATAGGCTTGACCCAAACCCGCCTAACTCCGTGTCGTGTCGTGTCGGGTTACCGTGTCGTGTCAATAATTGCCAGGCCTACCTCTCCTGTCACCCCTCTAGTCGTCGACCCGTCACCCCTCCCGTTGTCTACTTGTCGCCCCTCCCACTAATCCCATTGTTGATTTTGTTGCAAGAGGTGAGAGAGCTCAAGGGAGAATTGTAAGAGGAAGGAGAGATCCCGTAGAGGAGAGAGAGCGCTCGAGGGGGAAGGGCTAAAAATGAAATATGGGGCAGAGGAGAGAGGGTGGGTTATTTTTTCAAAGACAAGTATGAGATTTTACTTAATTTGATGCTATTTTTTAAATCATATATAAACTAATGTTATTGGTGTAAGATGATTAGATATGTATGCTACTTCTTTTCCATTAACACTATTTCACACTATTGAGCTCATTCTCTTACTCTATTTATTGAGTTCCATCACATTGATAAGGTTTTTAGATTCATCCCTAGTTACAGGATATGCATACATACATAAATATATATACAAATATGTAACTCATAAATTTTATAATAGGCTCCTAATGCATTGAAAATTTATATTAGAGATATTATTTTAGTGTATTAGGAAATAAAATATGTGTTAATGGTGGAGAATAGCACAACTCTCCATCAAACTTTCAAAACTAGCACCAGTTTGTAAGAATTTTAAAAAATAGCACCAGTTTATGTTAAAAGTCCATTTTACCCCTACTCCTCTCTCTCTCTCTCTCTCTCTCTCTCCCCCCTCTTCTGTGCGTGCCCAGCCTTTTCTTCTTCTTCCTCCTTTTGCAACCGGCGACAAGCGGCCGGTGTCGCCAGCGACAGGCGCTGGCCGATTAGCGGCGTTGGACGACGAGGGGCCGATGTTGCCGGTGACGGGTGTCGGAAGATGAGCGGTGTCGGGCTGTCGTTGCAACGGCTTCGTGCAGTCGTCGCAGCAGCTCGGGCCGTCGTCGCACCGGCAGCGGGTGGTCGTCGCAACGGAGTTGGGCGGCGAGCGGCATCGGGCAACTAGTGTCGGGTGTCTAGCACCGTGCATCGTGCGCCAGTCATCGGTCGCCGGGGGACGCCTAGCTTGGGGTCTATGCGTCGCCGGAGGATGCCTATCCAGGCGCCGGTGCTGCAGGAAGAAAAAGGAGAAGAAGAAGAAGAAGAAGGAAGAAGAAGAAAAAGAAAGAGAAGAAGAAGAGGAGAAGGCACAGAACAGAAGAGGTGGGAGGGAGAGGTGAGAGAGAGTTTGATTGAAAATGAGAGGGGTAGTTTTGGGATTATGAAAAAATTAGTAAAAAGGATATATATATATATATAGTAGTGTTAGTTTTGAAAAGTATTATAAAGTAGTGCTAGTTTTGAAATTTTTTATTTTATTAGTGTTAGAAAAATTTTCACCTCATAAAATATTTAGAAATAAGATTGTATCAATCAGATAAATTGTCCATAAAAAGAATATATTATCTACGAAAATTTAGAGCATAATATTTTCATTTTAAGAATATTATTTGCAAATAAAATCAGATAATTATCTATAAAAATGCAAATAAACAGTCATGATCGATTCTAATCAATCGGATGTAAGCACAATAATTGAAATATTAGCTGCTCTCCTCCATAGACAAAGTGCTTCTCTTTAGAAATTAACTATAAAAGAAGGTGTTAAATTTTGAAGAAGCTCTACTAATTTAAAAACGCTCAAAAGACTTCACAAAGACTCACTGGATCAAGCATACAATTCCAAGCCCTGTTAGTGCCACCTCAATTGAGATCAAGCTGCTTCAGTCCTTGCTTGAGACCACAAGACAGACCTAGCAGATCAAGCTCATAGACCTCGTTGATTCCACCACTAGCTCTCGACTGAGACCAAGCCACCCAAACCATTGTTTGAGACCCCAAAGCAAATTCGGCCTGATGACTCCACAACCAGTGAGTTCGAGATCAAGCCACGCAAGCCCCTTGCACGAGACCTCCATGAACTTGTCAAATTAAGCCCAAAGGCCCCGGTGAATCTACGCTCCTCCTTGGTTGAAAGCAAACCCAAGCTACCGTTCAAGACCCAGCACATGAACGAGAATCAGAAGATCTTTTTTGTATTTTCTATTTACAAAAATTTTATTGAAGAAATTGTACCTCTTAATTAATACAAGTTCAATTCGTCACTCAATCTTCAGGTCTACGTATTTCAAACTCGAAAATTATCCCGTACATGTACAATTTTGGAGTGAAATATACAACTAATTGGATTTTTATCGGTTTGGACCTGTTAATTTTGAACAACTCCAAACCAATTATATTTTATAGATTAAATTCTATTTCTTTGAATAAAAATAGTCAGATATGGTTTGGTTATTTTGCGGCGAAATGGTTAGGTTATGGACATAATATCTCGAATTAATCGAATCGAATCAAATATATGATTCAGTTTGGTTCGAAATGGTCTTTCGAATCCAACCACGCCATGAACACGCCCATACTCTTGAGATCCTGTAATATTTTTTACATGCATATAGAACTATTTTTTGTACCACTCAATATCCAAAAATACAGTGTATCTTGGCTCTTTTTTTGAATATGTAATTTGACTAATTCAAATTCGAGTGAGGTAAGTACATTAAAAATAAAAATCTCCTAATGTCTGCTTTTCTTCATCCACGCGAGTTAAACTAACACCTTATTTAGAGAAAAGAGCAAACAATCTTTCATATAGTAAAATTCATTTCTATTATATCACTTAATTATGTGCAAAAAAAAAAAAAAAAGAACCGATTCGCGAGTAGAATGGTCCCTACATCATCCCATATTATATACTGGAAGAGCTCACCTCTTTGATTTTTTTAATGCTTTTCTAAATTACTCATAGAATATATAACATAATTTTTTAAAATTTTTAGATTAAAAAATTAAGAATGTTATAGTAAAAATTCACTGATACATAATTACCTAATCTATTTTACCCTAACTTTCTTTATCTTCTCTTTTTTCAAATACATTTTTCTCCTCTTCTATCATTTTCATTATATAAAAAATCGCTCAATTTTCTTCCAAAATTTATGACTTAATTTCCAGACTCAATTCATCGAAAAATCTCGCGTTCGAGACAATAACCGTAATTAAGTTTTTTTTTTGATAACCTATTTACGTGATCATGTTCTTGACCGAATTTATTAGACAACGAAAATCCATGCGCACGATACGAGTCAATCTCTAGTTAATATCGACGCAAATGAAAAATATGTTATTAACTAACCATCCGATAATGTCCCCTCTCACGCACCATGAAGTCTACTAGCTATCATCAGGACGATGGTGCACAGCATATTGAAATACTTGTTCTTCTCAGGTAGCTGGGACGGGTCAGCTATTGGGGGCTGCTTGAAGTTCTCCTGGCAGTCGTCCACCGAGGACATGCCAGCGCTTGCCTTGGCTGAGACGCCGAGGTAGTCCTTGCTTCTGAGCATGCCCTGGGCGTCCTCCAGGTCTCCCACGGCGTCGACATAGTTCTCGGCGCAGGAGCTGTAGTCCTCCTTGAGCCTGGGGTCCGTCGCAGACCCTACCAGTGACCGAACGTAGCCGAGCGTCTCCTTGCCCTTCGACTGGGAAAATGTGATGGCGGTGTCCTCTAGTGACTCGAGGCTCGGGGCTTCGGCTGCACCCGGAATTGACTTGATGACCTGTAAGCAGAAGGGCTGGTCCAGTGCTTTGGAGCATATGTCGCTGGACAGGTCATTGGCGGCTGCCTCAGTGCTGTCAACAAGCCGGCCGGATGACGGGTTGATGGCTTGGATCACGACCAAGGAAACCAGCAAAAGGGAAGTGGATTCACGGAAAGAAGCCATTGAAATCTTAATAGTTCTGGACGAGTATAGTCTTCAAACAGTGCGTGTTTCAATTGCACGGTGGAAGAAACGTTAGATATAGGAGATTTCTTCCAACCGAAGAGGAAAAAGGAATGTAGATTACATTCCAACAGAAGGATAATATTGTCATGGAAACTACTGTCCACACATGCTATTGGGTTCCAAAAAAAAAAAAGTATATTTGTTATGTAATTCACCACTAATTAATGCAATACCAAATACAAAATTTGTAGTTAGTGCCGTAATTATGAAAAATAATAAGGAAATGACAATTTCAATAATCTTAAAACCCTTATGATGAACAACTTGAATATTTAAGGTTTTAGTGTTTTTAAGTTATTTTTAGAATCTTTTAAATAATTTAGAATTTTTAGACTTTCCTAAGTTATTAGATTTTTCGGGCTTAGGTTTTTAAAGCCCTCTATGGTGTTGAGGGCTATTTAAGTGTTTATGATTTGGAGTATCTTTTAGTTTCTTTTGTGGTCGATACGGTCTTTTTTTTTTAGTAATTAATCATATTTATATTCATCATTAATGTTATGTGAATCTATTTTTAAAATTAAAGAAACGCATATTTAATATTTATGGTCTTGAAAATATAACTATTCGTTCATTAATGATAAATGAGATATGTATCGGAAGTGACACATATTTATCCTATAAATATTAGGTTATTTTTTGTACGCATGAATCATATTTTATGAAATTGAATGAAATGTGATGGGTATTTCATCACCCATTTTCATTTTCTTACTTTGTTATAATTCTAAAAAATTAATGATCTCCACTCTTTTTTAAAACTTTTTAAATTTGGTGGGAAAGAATTTTTCCAAAAATTTTGAAGAAATACTCATTCCGCCACTTTTTATTTTTTGAATAGAAAAATTATTTCTTTTAACCACTTTCACATGTGGCAACACATACACCGGCAGTCTTTCCATGGCTTCTGGTTACCAGTGGTGGGATCCTCTCACGGCAGCATTGCCATATGAAAGTTGGATCCTTAGATCAGTTTTATCTTCCAAGTCATTCACTCGTTTCCTGTGTTTATCCTAACCTAGTAACTTGTAAATCGATTTGGTATCGAATTTTCCATTTTCTGTTGCTATCCTATAAAATAATCCTCATTTTTAAGAGAAAATATTGTATATAATAAGCATAATATGTGACAGTTCTGATAAATAAAAAAATGAGGCTTAAGCATCATCGGTACCAAATTAAGAAAATGAAAACAATAAGTGGATCGGATAAATAACGTCATAAAGTTAAGGGGTATATTGAAAATTCATCCAAAATAGATGGTCGCAGGCGGCCGGGTTTAGGAATCGCCTGGGGTTTTCCCTCTTCTTTCAAGCAGCAGCAGCAATGGAGTTCGAGAAGAGGAAATCGGCAACGATGGCGTCTCTCGGATGCACAGAGACGGACAAGTCCCCGAAAGGCACACTCGACGCCCCGATTATCCCTCTCCTCACAGCCATCAACTCTCATCCCTCCTTCTTCACCACTAGCTCATGCAGCGGTCGCATCTCCATCCTCTCCCAGCCCCCCTCCTCCGCCGCCGCCACCACCACCGAGAGGAAGAAGGCCCGCGGCGGCACCTGGCTCTACATATCCCACTCTCCCGCCGATCCCGATGCCATCATCTCCCTTCTCTTCCCGCCTGTCTCGCCTCGCGCACCTCAGCCTCCCTCCGACCTGGTCTTCCGGTTCGAGCCGCTGATTCTGGCGATTGAGTGCCGGGACTTGGACTCCGCTCAGTTTCTAGTATCAACTGCCATCTCCTGTGGGTTCAGGGAGTCAGGTATTACAAGTGCCAACGGGAAAAGGGTTATCGTAGCCGTAAGGTGTTCAATTCGTCTAGAGGTTCCGCTAGGGGGTAGTAATGACATCGCTGTTTCGAGGGAGTACGTGAGATTCCTTGTTGAGATCGCCAATGAGAAGATGGAGGCTAATAGGAGAAGGACCGAGGGGTTTCTTCAGTCATTGTTGCAGAAAAATGGGTTCGGTGATGCAGTGAAATCACTCAATGAGTCAGGGGATGGGGAAAGTTTGGAATACGCCTGTGGTCTTGGCAAGGCTGCAACTTTGGATGAAAGAGATGGTGAGAACTGGTTTTTTCGGATGCTCATTTTGATTGTTTCTTTGTATATGATATTGTTCACTTTTAATAGATGACATGAGCTTCAGTATTTATTGTGGATTGCTTTTAGCGATGTAAGATGGCTTAGAAAGAAGTTAAACCTTTATTAGCTCCTGCAATTGAGTTAGTTGTGAACTGAACTTCTGCTACTTCAGTCAGCACTTCTTCACTAGCAAATGCCGTTACTAATAAAAAATATGACGAAGAAGAATGGGTGTTTTGTCTTATGAGCTGCAGCAGATCAACTTATTTGCTACACTTGCAATTATATTTATGTGAAAATGTCTGACCAAACTTCTTGATGGAAAATCCAGCCCTTTTTGTCGTAATAAAGCATCTGTTGCTCTTGGAGAACTTCTTGGCATTGTATTTTGGTTTATGTATGAGTTCTTCTGGTGGAACAACTTGATGTTCTCATCTCTAAGCAATGTTGTAAAGGTTGCTGTCATTGTTTTAAAGTTTCCTTTTCCACTCTAGAAACATTAATAATAAATAGATAATGTTACCAGCCACGACTCAACAGATAATGTTTTTATTCATGCGTCAACATTTCAAATTTTTCCTTCCTATTTTGGAATCAAACTTCTTCTTAGCTCAAAACTTTCTAGGGATTGATGGCATGTTTACAACGTATATGCCATGCAAAGATATACTGGATTAATCACAAACTCATCCGTGTTTAATTGCAGGACAACTTTCCTCTTAATCTGAAAGCAAGTCTCAGTTTTTCAATGGTTGGCAATGGCAGGACACTATGAGGTTCTTGATTGCAGTCTTTCAGTTACTCAGCTAAAAGTTCTTGGTGAGCCAGTAGAGAAGTTATTTCTCTGGGGTCACTCTGCTTGTACAACCTATAAAGGAAGCAACAAAAAGGTAATAGTGCATGGCGGTTTTGGAGGAATGGGAAGACATGCAAGGAGAAATGATTCACTACTTCTTGACCCCTTAAATGGGACATTAGAGGCACTTGATACTACAAGAACTCCATCTCCACGTATCGGTCATACAGCAACGTTGATTGGAGAACGGATGTTTGTGATTGGTGGAAGGGCTGATCCTACAAATATTCTTGGTGAGGTCTGGACCCTTAATATAGCTACTAATGAGTGGACACTATTAGACTGCAGCGGCGATTCTTTTCCTGCAAGGTGACATTTAATCTGTTCTTCATTTCTTTCATTTTTTTTGGAGTTTGCATCTGGTTAGATTTTGCTGATTCTATATTGTACATGTTTAAACATGAATCAGCGGCTCATGAACTTATCCAATCTCAGCCGTTGATGCAAAATTATCGTCTCTCAGAGGCATTCTCAGTTGGATGGAAATGTGAATTTAGAATTTTTTGCTTCATAGTGACTCATCACCGTTATTGTTTGTTGTAGAGTGGGTTCCACATTTCCCATGTAGTTAATTGTTTTAAGATTGTGTAATAATCTCTCCTAGTTCACTTATAAAATGTATGCTTCCTTGCACAGGCATCGACATGCAGCTGCAGTTTTTGGTTCGAAGATCTATGTATTTGGCGGAATCAACAATGAGAATGTATTTTCTTCCATTTTCGTGTTGGATACGAATTATTTAAGGTGGGAAGAGTTACGTTTTGGTGGGGAACAGCCATGTGCTCGTCACTCCCACTCTATGGTGACATTTGGGTCGCAGATTTTCGTGTTTGGAGGGTATAATGGGGAAAAGGCACTGGGGGATCTGTACAGTCTTAATGTTGAAACTTGTGTATGGAAGAAGGAGAAGGCGTCTGGAAGAAGTCCTTACGCAAGATTCTCCCACTCGATGTTTGTCTATAAACACTATCTGGGAATAATTGGTGGCTGTCCTGTTAAACAGCATTTTCAAGAGCTATCGTTACTTGATCTGTGCTCAAAAAGTTGGAAGCATTTCTCCCTCATTTCAATAGGAAAAGAGTTGTTTGTTCGAAGCACCGTCAATGTTGTAGGCGATGATCTTGTTATTGTTGGTGGTGGAGCATCTTGTTATGCATTTGGAACAAAGTTCAGTGAGCCAAATAAAATTTCCCTGCTTCCTCTCACTGCTTCAAGTGGTTTTTCTTCTAATCGTCAGCAGGTTCAAAAACTTGAGAATTCTCTAGATCTTGGTGAAACATTGGACTTAACTTCTGACGATGGAGATAAAGGTGTAGCTGAAACTCAGATGGACCACTTGTATTGGTCTCTGCAGCTTGAAAGAAAGCATGCAAAACTAGGGAAGGACTTGTTGAAGAAGTCTGGGTGGCTGGACCTTGGAAGGAAGGTATTTTCCAGCAGTAGTGGGGCCCATATTTGCTTCCCAGTGACTGAGCAGTTTTATGCTTTGTTCAGTGAAAGGGGAAGTGTGGATCCTCTGATGAATGCTTCTGAGTGTGCAGAGTTGGAAACAGTAGGGTTTCAGGATATTTCATTGAATGAGTTTTCTGGTTCAATGGCCTTGAGTCTTTTAAAGCAACTTGGTGGGACATGTTTGGCCTATGAGACTGCTGAAGCCAGAAAAAGTGCGAGGTCTCCATCTATGGCCATGAGAGAAGCTGTGGCTTTGTTGATTAAGCAGAGGGACTTCTCTGAAGAACTTCTTGAGCAGCTTCCTTCCAGGCATCATTTTTTTATTCTGAATTCTCGTGTTTGTACTGTGTTAATACATTTTTTACTCACCATGTATTTTTTTGTATTTTAGGTGGGAAAGACTCGGGGATCTTGTTGTGCTCCCTGCAACATCCTTCAAGGATCCAATCTGGGAAACAATGGGGGAAGAGCTCTGGGCAATTATTGCCAAAGTTCTGAAAACTAATCGCCTTGCTCGCCAGGTAAGCCTTAATTGTGCTACAAAATCTTTTTTTGGAGGTGAATTGTGCCACAAAATCTTTTTTACTGCTTTTTACTTGGGAGCTTGTTACTTTTGGAGGTTGTTGACTATTCATTACTTAGAAGTGGTGGCTTACTCTCATCAACAAATGCCACTTAGGAATGTACTTAAACAGTTGAAGTAGATACACATCCTCCTTATCAAATATATATAAAGAAAAGTTACACATCCTCCTTACCAATTGTGCTCTGTTCCAAAAATTTTGTCGAACAATTTCTTTCTTGAAAGTTAAAAGGAAAATTTGTCAAACAAAAATTTAGTATAGCTAGTAGTGAAGAACTCAGTTAAGAAACTACGTAAATATATTCATGCATATATGTACTTTTTGATTTTCTACTTATCTAGAGAGAGATTAGGTTTCTGAACACGAGAAAGGCAAAAAAACTCTTAGTACTACATATGGATATAATTGAAACATTCTATATTTAGTTGGTTTTTTTAGCTAAATTAATACCTTTTTTGGGCAACAAATAAAGAAATTTTATTAGTCGGGCAGTAAGAAAGTGCAAAAGTTATATACAAAAATTCTATTCCATACAAGAAGTTTCATAGATATGGTGTAAGTTCAATCATGTTCAGGAAACCATGAATGCGCCCAGTGTACTCTCATCTAAACCAAAAAAAAAAAAGGGTTGTCCCTTAATCATTTCTCGCATCCTTAGTGTCAGTAATGGTACTTCTTTTTCTAAAAGATAATGACATTCCTTGTAGGGCTGTGTTGCACCTAATGGTACGAGAGATAGTACCTTGAAGATGCTCAAAGGGGATAATGGATGGGTTGATCATCGTGAGAATGGTATTTTGTATTCCTTTGATGCTACCAAATGCATGTTTTCTTGGGGAAATCTTTCCGAAAAGATCCGCATGGCTCGCCTTGATTGCCAAGATGAAGTTGTTGTGGACTTATTTGCTGGAATCGGATATTTTACATTGCCCTTTCTTGTGAGGTAGGGTTCATTATCACCCCTGAACATTGATTTTAAAATACCTCCAAAACAGTGGTAGAGCTGATGGACCATAATATTTAATGCAAGTAACTGCATTCCTATCTATCAACCTGTTGTTGAATTCTCTTAAATGATTACTCGCTTGCTCAGCTTTCATAATATAAAATTTGAAAATTCTATCCTGATTAGGGCTACTGCAAAGGTGGTTTATGCTTGTGAGTGGAACCCACATGCCATTGAGGCTCTGCATCGTAATCTACAAGCCAATTCTGTGGCTGATCGTTGCATTGTTCTTGAAGGGGATAATCGGATAACAGCACCAAAGGTAAGTTGAGTTATATACATTTATTAAAAAAAAAAAAAAAGCAGCAGGAAATAATGCTTGACTTCTAAATTATTCTTAGATATCTTTTATTCGGAAGTGTGGAACTTATTTCCTGAACATTCCACCACTAATTATTTTCTTCGAGATGGTGAACAGTCTATTCAAATTCTCTCTCCCTATAATGGCAAAATGGTGAGCGATATCACTGTTGAAACTATTGTTTGTTACATCCATATCTGCTGTTAGATTCCAATTTTTTTCTGCTCTTTTTTATGGCATTTATTTGAGAAAACTTGTCATAATATGCCCAGATAAATGCAAGTTTCTTCGTGAGTCTATTCTATTCCTCAGCTGTTTCCACCTCGTTTTCTATACTTTTGCACTTAGTTACCAATACCATTGTTTTCTTTAAGGGAGTTGCTGATCGAGTCTGCCTTGGTCTCCTTCCAACAAGTGAGGGGAGCTGGGTAACAGCTGTAAGATCTTTAAGGTATTCCCCTTGCATTATATTCTCATGTATGGTAATGCTTCAATATTAAGAAGCTAGATGTTCCACTATCATAAACTGGTTAAATATAGCTTGGAATGACTCTTTATTTTGGAATATGTTATAATCTGAACTTTTGTT
The DNA here is from genome assembly GCA_037672795.1 of Lagerstroemia speciosa. Taxonomy (NCBI): domain Eukaryota; kingdom Viridiplantae; phylum Streptophyta; class Magnoliopsida; order Myrtales; family Lythraceae; genus Lagerstroemia; species Lagerstroemia speciosa. The sequence continues at coordinate 10,083,358 of CM075294.1, read as the reverse complement.
TGAGAGGATATTTACTTCTCCTGAAGACTGAGTTGACCTTCAATAGATTCCTGGGTAATTATCTCTGTATTGATCTGAGATTCGGAATTCAGGAGTAAGGGTGGTATGCTGCATGTCCACGGAAATGTCAAAGATTCAGATGAGGATACATGGGCTGAACATGTGGCCAATTCTATTCACAGAATTTCTACTTCAGAAGGTAAGTGGTTCAATGGGCGTCATCTTGTAATTTTTCGGGGCTTGCTCCCATCTCATCACTTCCCCCATCAGTGTTTAGGCGTGAAGGGATGTAAGGGGCCCTTGAAACTTTTGTTGCTACTATTATGTCTAAATATATGGATGTCGTTCTCAGCACAAAAAAAAAAGGTGGTACAGTGCAGTACAGCAGAGATCAGTGTCGCAGTATCAAGCTTTAGAGAATGTGAAATTGGAGTATCTACTTACCAGCTGTGTTTCACTACAACATTGGTATTCGTTGGTCTGGTTACAGGACACTGCTGGGAAGTTACGGTGGAACATGTGGAGAGAGTGAAATGGTATGCCCCGCATATTCGCCATCTCGTGGCTGATATTAGATGCAGAGAGTTTCAGAGGTAACAACACCTGAAGATACACCTGCCTCTGCTCCTGATCCGAGTGGAATGAAGGATCTTAATGTGGTTCTGAGATTATTTATGCTCCGGAACTGGATTGCACAACATTTGCCAATTTGTTTCGTAATTTCCAGATACATCATGAGTGTCCTATTAAGAACACAGCTTCTTTATGTACCTTGTCCTTGGTCTGTTAGTGTTGTCTGTCATTCCACTAAATCAAATGCATATCAGATTCACAAAAGCTCTCGCTGATTAAGTACATTAGTGAGAGGACGTGCGTGAAGAAAAGGTGGTTCTTGGCATCATTAACAGCCTTGCAGAAGTGGCATGCAGGAGAAGGCAGATGGTTCTGTTTCATAGTCCCATCTATGGCTGCTAGTCCGTCAAGAACCGAGCCGGGTAATAAAAGGTGCTTTCTGAGTACGCGGGCAGGGAACTAAACAGATTTATGCCCTGGAACCTTCTTTTTTTTTTTCTTGTGTTGAATGTCCTCCCAAACATTTGCCAAACTCAAAAGTCCTCCACTACAGCCCAACATGTTTGAGTCATAATGCGACCCAAGTGTATGAAGTTGATTGTTTCCAGAGCTTCAGAATCAGTACAAAGTAACCACTCTTTAACACCTGGTAAGGTTGATACGGTGTTCCCGGCCAACTGGGGATTGATAATTGTTAGTTTTTTTTTCTCTTTTTTTGTCATTTGATGATTATAACTGCATAAGTGATGGTTAAATGTTAAATCTTGATTGGACGGATACATCTTTATGAATCGAAGAAAACTTTCCACTAGCTCCAATATAGATGAGCCGACGTATGGTGAGGACCTGCATCAGGGGTCAAGCTGTCGTGCCAAAAGAAAACTTTTGCACTCTATGGTCCATCTCCACAACTCTCTCTGATGAAGTGATTGCATCAAAAATTGGTCATAACTTGCTGCACTTACGGAATTTGTTGAGGCCTCTCTACGTATCATAGCAAATAAGGGGTCACAACTCTTAACTTGTGCAACGGCTCTCTCTACCAACTCGGTGCGGTGGAAATTCTCGGGAGCGTACCTACCTCTAGCACCTTCTCAACTGGGCTTCGCCGATAAGGAGTTGGCATGTAGATCTTGGTATCGATTTAATCGATCAGACATCGATGTCTGGATTTGTGGGTCCCTGCGTTGCCTTCCCTTGCCTTCATTATTAGGTTTGCTCATAACCTTCCGATGATCGGTGTCTAATCTCTGTCAATAAGAAATTGGTTGCCATCGATGTCTTGCAACTTTTCATAATCGTTTTGTACTGTCGTGTTCTACATTTTTTTTTTCTATTGACATGCATTAAACAAGTACCAACAATTAAATTTTTTTAAAAATTAAACGTTAAAGCGAGGCGGTACGATGGATTTACATCTTATCGTGTGATCTATTTCTTCTTCTTCTTCTCCTTTTTTTTTTTCCTTATAATCTCTAACAAAGAAATTATAAATGTCCGTGGATTCATTTACTGGGAGTCAAGTCAGAAGCGAGCAGCATGCCCGAAATGCAATATCTTCACATATCTCCAATCTGGCAAGTATTAATTAATGATAATTATTATTTTTTAAATCTAATCTCCGCCTCAATTATTTAAATATCAGTGTCATCCTTGACTGATGTGCCTTCTTTTTCGATAGTACAAATAACACTTAGATCGAATTATTAATTTTAGCACGAATTACCAAGAGGGGTTGGGCCGAGTGGTAAGCAGCTCGGTGCCGCTTAAGGAGGTCTCAGGTTCGAGACCTCACGTACGCAGACACCCCTCTTGGGAGCCTCACCCGCCATTGCCAGGCGTGCGACCCGGGGCGACCAACGGATTAGTCAAGTATGGTTGGCTGAAAGATGCCATCTCACCGCTGGTGGGACCTGCTTGGATACCGTGGCTGGCGACCAAAAAAAAAAAAAAAAAATTTAGCACGAATTTTTTTACTTGATCTATTTAGACACAAGTTATGATATGCGTGTCTCGTTTTAGTATTTCATTACAAATTATGTAAAATGTAATGATTTTTTTTCTAACATGATACGTTAATTTTTTACGGAATAATTTATGGTTGTCGGAAAAATAAACACCTTATTAAATGAGATAAATATCTTATAATTTATACGCCGGTAAAAGGAAGGGTTTGATCATAATAGAAATTTAATTAGAATATTTTACCCTTTTCGTTACACAAAGTTATAAAGCGAAAAATATATAACTGAAGATGTAATAAAATTCCATAGAAAATAATCGAATATAGGACCTCTTTATTCGAGCAGACGAAGGTTGTGAAATGTCAATACTGTGCGGATAATATACCATTTTTTAAGTTATCTTTTTTTTTGTTTTAAGTATATGTCAATTCTTTTTTTTAATTATACTTACGTGTCACCCCAAAAGTCCATTCCCTCAGAAAATTGGAAGAGGACAGGATGAAAATGACGCCGTTGAGTAGCCATCAAAAGCCAGCAGGGAACCAATTTGGGATTGGCATAGTGGTTCACTCACTAAATTTTCAAATAGATGATTCCATGATCGAATCTCAGGTTAGAGGGTCGACGGGAATTTTTCCAGGGATCCCGGCCCGACCACAAATTAGTCTCGAGGTACGCTTCGGCTGGCCTGAAGATACTGCTTGGTGCAAAAAAAAAAAAGAAAAAGAAGCCAGAGGGGGGCAAAGCGACACCAAGGTCAAACTTTGGTGGTCTAATTAGAATTTCCACAAAGTGAAACTGTCGGTGGCCAGCCGCTGGTCCTCAGCTTAGCTCTGGGTATGGGTGCATACATATATATACCTGCACGTACATAACACGGAGTTTATTCTTCTTGATCCCATGAACAATAAGCGTATGTACGTGTGATCTTACCAAAAGAATCAGGATTCATCGAGTATGAGCACGTTGCGTGAACTCGAGCTTACCTACTCATCATGGCAGCTTTCATCATGCCCACCTGGCCTCTTCTTTTGTTTTTTTTCCCATTCATTCTTTTTTCCTGTTACTCATTTCACTTTTTATTTATTTATATTTTTTGTAAAATGTTTTCTAGCTTAGAAATGGAAAATATGAGACTTTCAGTGAACAAAATGTCAGTCTAGGTGTTAACTGATCTCCCAGTAAGGACAAAGCATTGCATGCTACGGGAACATCAAGAGATATATATATATATATATATATATTTTACGTAGTATCATCATAAATTAGTAAAATCCATTCATTTTTAGAGTTATTTTATTTATATTATATAAAAAAATCTTAAAATAACTAATTATTATAGTTTGTGACACTGAGTAAGTGCCGGCACATGGTTTACCTGTTAGAGAAGACTTTCTTCCTAACGAGAAGGTCTTCAGTGGAGCGATATTAACGCGGTATCATACAGTAATGATTATTAATTCCTAATAAATTACGAGTCGTAATTGATAAAAAATATACAAATGCAACATAATTATTAAAAAAACCTAATAATTGATTAAATATAATTAAATTAAATGTGTAAATAATAAATTATAATTGGATAAATATATCAGGCGGAAGACTTTCTCCTCCCTAGCAAGCCCTTGTTTGTCTTCATTCACAGATCTCTTCCATATTTGCCCTCTGTGGGTCGCTGTGACATCCTTTTATCAAACTTATTGGATAAGCTGTCCTGTCCCCACTCCACCATTCGCATCACCAATAATTATCATGCAAAGCTTCCCCACATATTCGTAGAAATTTCCTTTGCTCACTTGCTTTGGCATGAGGCATCTTCATAACTCCTAGCCAAATGACCCATCAACATTTCCATCAGTACCGGGTCCACAGTGTTAGGGTATCCAATCCTTCGATCTTTTTTTTTTATATAATCGAATAGGCAGATGGTTTATGTAATCTGATAATGAATTGAACGGTACAGTTTAAGTAACGGGAATTCTTTTGGTTAATGAGAATTGCATGTAGTACCGGGCGCCTTTCCTCAAAAAAGTGTATTTTTTTAATCAAATTCAAATTATCTATAAAAAAAAAATGCGATAATGGATACATAAAGATAAGTAAAGAGAGGAGAGATTTTGCTAGTAATAATGGAATATGAAATTTCTAGGTAAATAGTAAGATATATTTTTATGTTCATTGACGTACGTGGAATTTTGGGAATATTGTCGATTATTTTTGTGTTAGTTAAGGTGGTTTGGTGCCTCTCTCTTAAAAAAAATGATCCCACATTTGATTTTTATAAATAAACGAATTCAATATTACGAGATTTTATTCATAATTAAAAAATTTATAATTCATAGAGTATTATCCATTAATAGACTCATTCAAACCGGTAGAGAATGTACAGAAAAAAGGATAGAGAATAGTTTATTTCTTATTTATCTATTACTATTTTAAGCAAACACCACTCATTTAGTGTCACTTTTTAACTTTCCATATTTGTCCTTTATGTATAACAATTAACTTTTCATTAACCATTAGATTTGGTATCAAAGAGGAGTAAAATATTAAATCTAATAATTATAATTACCTACATACCCTTTTTTCATCGCACCACATACTCTCATATGTTCTCTCTCCTCACCATTTTTTTCCTTCTCTCCACTTATTCTTTTTCTTATTCACTCTCTTTATTTATATATGAATTTGTGATGGATTACTTTATCTATTGCCTATTATTACTTTAAGCAAACCTACTACCCAAATAATATCACTTTTTAACTTTTTATATTTGTCCTTTATGTATAACAATTAACTTTTTTATTAACCATTAGATTTGGAAAACTTTTTATTAACCATTAGATTTGGAAATAAAGAAGGATAAAATAGTAAATTTAATAATTATAATTACTCACGCACTTTTGCTCCTCGCACTACGTACTCTCATGTGTTCTCTCTCCTCACCTTTTTTTCCTTATCTCCACTTATTTTTATTTATTCACTCTTTTCATTTATATATCAATTTGTGATTAATTACTTTATTAATATAATACATATCATATAAAACACGAGTTTCGCGTCTAGTTTGTTCGATTCTATATACATGAAAATTAAATCATAATAACTGCTAAAAGTGTCGTAAACTCTTTTTTCCAGCTTTCAGCTGCCCAATTTTTGTCTGTTCTTTTGAATTTTACGATGGCATTTACTAAAAAATATGTGGGAAATATCAAAAATATCAAATGAAGGATGCCCTTAAATAGCTGTTATTATATAATAATAACGAATAAAATAATGGTATTAAGTAAAAAAACCGTCTTGCGACTCCGAAGCAGAAGGGGATGGAAAAGTCTTTTTACTCCATGATACATAACCGGCTGCCACGTGTTGCCCAACCATTGCCCACGGTCCCAAAATTGACTACGGATAGATGTTCAAAGTAAAAATTTGTAATACTCTCTCTCTTTTTTCTTTCTTTTTTTAAAAATAGATTCAAATATGTAATACTCCTTAAACTTTTCAACTCTGCTATTTCCTATGTCGTATTAGGAGTGTTCATAAAAACAAAAAAAAATCTAATCGAATCGTACCGAATCGAACAAAAAATAACCAAATCACTCAAACAAGTTCGCTGACTGTCAAACTTTTTATTGAGAAGATGTTTAATTAATTACTCGATATAATTGGTTCGATTAATTGTGATTGACCGAACCATTTTCTAATTAATAATTAAATAAAATTAAAATGTGCAATTTAAAATAATATATATTTAATTAGATTATTTAGCATTTTGATTTGGTTAATATTAAATCGAACCGAACCGATTGTATTTATCTATTGAAATTTGTGTAAAAAAATAGCTAATTTTACACTAATTTAGACAAGTTAAATACAAATTACAAAAATCAATTAACCGGCTAACTAAATTATTTGAACTGATTTTAAACAACTTGATTTTTTACACTTAGTGATTTCAGTTTGGCTCCTATAACGTCGAACCGAACCGAACACCGAACACCTCTGCATTGCATCTTGATTATTGAGAGCAGAAATAGCGGGCATGTCCTTGACTGTGGAAGGACGACTTTGCCCCCAAGTCGGGGCGAAAATGGCACGTGTATCTCTGATGCGCGAAAGGACAATTTTGCCTCTGACTAATTTTAATTTTTTTTATTACCTTCTAAATTGATGGGCTCGTAATTAAAAAGAAAAATAGTAATTGTTCAACCCACTTGCTATGTGGTGCAGCGGCGGCCCGTGAATCACCGGACCGCCTAGACATTGTCTCGAATAAACAGCATCTTTAGAAAGTTGAAGGCAGGACCAGGACCAGGACCACCTCATTTTACCTCTCTTTGTAAGTGGAAAATAATATTTAATCGGCTTAAATATTAAAAACATATTTCAGTATTCACTGAATTCATTGTCACCGAAAACAAAAAAAAAAAAAAGAAGGTTTAATTATTCGTTGTTTTGCTAAATTGATAAAAGTATCAGCTTCCTTAATCAAAATTTAAAAGTAATTTTCTTTGCGAATAAAGAAAATGTATACTGAAAAACTTTACCTATTAAATTAATTAAAAATATATCTAAATATTAATAGTACGGATAAGAAAAAAAGACCGTTGGACAGAACTCTATTTATAAAATTTCCTTTTCTTTTCTCTTTCTGTTGTCAATTCTCTGTGGGATCAATCACTCAATTCAATTCAATGAAGACATTATACTTATGGATATGGTGGCAGGTGGCGCCCTGTGGCCACATCTATGAATGTGGACCCCACTCAACTTATCCCATATTTCATCCACATTTAAATACATAAGTGTGTGCATATATATATATATATATTATCGGCTCTTACGAATAAAAAAATTTATTTTAAAAGAGTTTTAATCTTAGCGAATCTTTCAACTCTAATTAAATTAATTAAGATTTACTGGACTTATAAATATAAGTGTTACAGACTGAAAAAGATTATCCTCTGATAAAATAATGAACAACCTTGATGATGTTTTATTAGTACAGTGACATAAGTTTACGATTCATTATTTAAAGATTCCGAATTCGGTCATTACTGTATGAATTATTTATTCATTATT